>QRFJ01000055.1:1336865-1519806 GCA_006176705.1 Cocos nucifera
AGATTCAATTAGGTTCAAGGAAATCGTGCTAGCACTCGATTGAACCTAACGTTCTTCTTTTGCTATCATAAATAAGTTATCCTGTCTGAGCCAAAGGAGTTTGTACTCAAATCAGAGGCCTTCATATGGTCTGACTGGAGGTTGTCCAAGTCAGAAAAGGTTGTCTTATTTGTAAGACATTACCTGCCATTTTTGGTCACCTGCCATTTCTTGTTCTTTGACTTTGGTCAAAAGTCTACCTTTGACTGGTCAAACGTTGACCATTGACACTTTGACTTTTGACCACATGTCATGCACCTATTGGAGAGCTGGTGGGGGCCTATCCTCCTGCCAAAACCTGGCAAGGAGAAGGGCGCACGCCACCCTAGGCATGTGCCCAAGTTGGAGGCGCCTAGGAGTCCTTATTGGACAAGGACTCCATCTCCTTTTTGGATTCCAATTAAAGTTCTTCTAAGAACCAACTTTGACTGGTCTTAGGCATCCTCTAAGGAGGAATCCAGGGGACTCTATTCCCATCAATCAGATTTAGATCTGATTTCACAAAGGGTTGTGATTGGTTGGGAAGAAGAGGAGTTGGATCACAGCTAGTCTATAAATAAGACCCTGTACCCAACTCAGATAGTAACGGAACATATGATGAGATCTTAGTTTCCCCATGCCCCAAGGCTACCTCTCCCCTCTTTCTCCATGCCAAACCACCTTCTTCCTTTGCTCTCCACGTCCAAAAGGAGTTTTGGACCTTGGTTGGTGCGATTCAGATCAAAGAAAGGCGATCAAAAATAAGAAGGCTGCGCTGCTGCAAAGGACGACTGCTCATCTTCAAAAAGTGTTTTGAAGATCCTCCAGATCAGATCCAGATCTGATTTTTGGAGGCATGATAGAGAAGAAGAGGATCTCCAGATCCAACCTGAGTGGATACCGGTAGAGGCCAGGCGCTTGCATGGCTAGATCCAGAACCTTCCGCTGCAATACAGGATCATCAACGGGTAATAGGATTACCCAGATCAGGTAAATTAAATTTGATTTAATTTATCTTTTAATTTTATTTTATTAAAATAATAAGAATCAGATCTAAAACATATCAAGATCTGATTGGATCAAGAGAAAAATTTTTGAAATATATCTCTTGATCTGATCAGATCTGAACGAACCTGGACCGGAAAAATCAGGATTTCCCTTCAACTGGTATCAGAGCCATGGTTCTAAAATTATTTAGATCTAATTTTAAATTTATTTTAATCAAAAAATAATTAATTTTAGATGTCACATGAGATGTGATCAGATCTGAAATCAGAAAAAAAATTAAAATTAAATAATTTGGATCTAAGATTAGAAGATATGCATGACTAGTTCTAGAATAGAATAGTTCTATAGAATAGTCTTGCATGTTCTTGATTTAATTTGATTAAATCATATTTTAGATCTTTTTATTTACTATTTTTTGATATTATAAGTGTTATAATAACATCTAAAAAATAGTAAATAAAAATTATTTAATTTTTGAATATCATATGAGATATGATTGATGCATGTCTAGACTAGTTGTAGAATAGTTCTACATAATTGTCTAGATTAGAATTTATTTTGATTAGATCAATTTAAATCTAATTTTTAGATTATTATGAGATAATTTAGATCTAAAAATATGCATGATTATGATACATGAGATGTATGCAAAATATGCCATGATTAGATCTACTTTGTATATGAGATATATGATATAGATCTGATATTGTTTTGTAGTATTGAATGTTCCTGATTAAGGCATTCCTCTTGGCCGTCCGGTCATAAGAACGAAGAAGGGTTTAAAGGCCCTCTCTTTCCATTCGATGGGGTGTTCTTATGATGTGTAGGGGTGCTGCGTGTTCGTCCTTAATCAGAAACCCAAAACTTACTTTCTGCAAAACCCTAGATCCTGAAACCCTAGGATTTATTGTGCATATTTTATTTATGAACCCTACTTAATTAAGAATTAAGATTATGAAATATTAATTAGGTCTAAAATTGAGAATTTCAAGATCTAAGACATATTCATAATACTGGGTTCGGGCTTGGGTAGCTCAATTAGGTCTAAGCGGTTGATCAAATCGAATCAAGAGTTGGTTAGATGGGATCAACAATGCTTAAATTGACCAGCCTAATAGGATTAAGTCTGGGTCAAGATCGAGTCACGATCAAGCAAGACCTAATTAGGCTCAGAGGTTAGAGTCTGGATTGTAGGCTAACCCAATTGGTTCTGGCTCAACAATTTGGTGTCTAAGGTAAGTTTGGCATAGACGACCGACTGGATTTTTAATTGGAAGCTACTCGATCTGAATGCGTTCTTGTATGAGTTAATGGCATATTCCTTCCACCGATCTCACTTACCTGGCCATATCTGTTGACATAGTTCTGATCTGAGGTGGTCAATAATCCGAGCTAACCCATGCCACTAGGTTAGTCATAATTGTTATGACTAAGCCAAGTCTAGTTTAATGAGACCTGAATCAATTCTCCCTAAGAAAAGATTAAGTCTGAGGTCTTCCACCATTGTAGATGTGCGGGCCCTTCCCGGGGTTGATTATTCTCGGCTGGATACAGTGGCTCAGTTGCACCGAAAAGATGCAACCATGTCTATTAGGCATTGGATGCTATGGGCTGGAGGATGAGTTGGGCTCAATATTTTAGATACGGTGAGAGACTCAATTAGGAATCCAGTCTATGCAAATGGTGGGTCTGACTTAACTAAGGAGTGGATCAATATTCCGAATACGGTGAGATTCATGAATTAGAGACCAAGTTTGGGTGCACCATGATTAGAGAATCATTGAACAAGAGTTGTTCACTCATTGGCTAACCCATCACCAATAACTGTTAGGTGAGGTGATGAGTCAGTTGGTGAGACCGCACCACCCACTAGAAATCATTAATCATGGAGATTTTTCGCATCTCTACAGAGGGAGTGTAGGGATCCGAGAAAATAGTGGGAGCTAATTTGTTTAAAAATAAAATCCCTAAATAAATTGGTCAAGTCAAAATTACAGTATCTAACTAGAATCTTTGACTCTCTATAGGAATATGTCTGCGTCCAACCCATTGGCACGTATCCTGGACACACATAGACTGACCGGACCCAATTATAAAGATTGGCTCAGGAACTACAAAATTATTTTGGGTTTCGAGAAGTTAACCCATGTTTTGGACCAGGACCCTCCCACATTACCAGCCCGTCCATCTGTTGAACAGAGAGCGTCTCTAGAAAAATGGATTGACGAAGATAATAAGGTCAGATATTACATGTTGGGCTCGATGTCTGATGAGCTCCAGCGCCAACATGAGGATATCGGGACTGCTCACCAAATGTTGGCTCACCTGCAGGAGATGTTTGGTGAACAGAGTCGCGCAGCCAAATATCAAGTCACAAAATGACTTTTTAAGGCTAAGATGCGTGATGGGCAGTCAGTCCAAGATCACTATCTAACAATGATCAAGGACATGGAAGAGCTTGAGAAGCTCGGTGTGAAGTTGGACTTGGACCTGCAGAACGATATCATTCTGCAATCCTTGACTGATGCATATGGATAATTCATCATGAATTACCACATGCATAAACTTCATAATTCCTTGGCCGAATTAATGAATATGCTGGTTACCGCTGAGCTTTCTATGAAAGATTCTAAAGGCTCAGTTCTTGCTATGGAATGGACTTCTTCCAAAAGAAAGTCTTCTGGAAAGAAAAAGAAGTCTGTGAAAAAGTAAAAGGTGGAAGGATCAAAGAAGAAGAAGGCAGAGCTGAAGAAAAAGATCGATGGCAAAGGAAAGTGTTTCCATTGCAATAGCGACGACCATTGGAAGCGGAACTGCCCTACTTACCTGGCCACCCTGAAGAACAAGAAGGAAGGTCCTTCTGGAGGTATGCTCGTTATTGAGTCTAACCTTACGGTTTCTTCTGCATCCAGTTGGGTGCTTGACTCTGGTTCTAGTGCTCATCTGTGCACTTCCATGCAGGGTCTTGAGGATAGTAGGAGGCTGAGGGATGGAGACATGATCCTACGCATTCGGTAATGGAGCAAGAGTTGCTGCAGTAGCCGTGGGAACATACCCTCTTCGATTACCATCTGGTTTAGACTTAGTTTTGAAAGACTGTTATTTTGTGCCTGCAGCTAGCAGGAATTTGATTTCTGTTTCATGCTTAGCACAAGAAGGTTATGTGATCACCTTCTTTAAGGACCATTGTAACATTCTTTATGAAAGAAATAAAATTGCAAATGGTTTCCTTATTAATGGTCTTTATCAGCTACATATTGATGTACCTATTCTAACTATCGAGCAAAACGTGAATGCCAAATGACCTAGGGATAGTCCAAACGACAGATATCTATGGCACCTGAGATTAGGTCATATAGCAGAAGATAGGATCAACAAATTGGAGAAAAATGGGCTATTGAGTCCATTGACTTCCGAGTCATATCCAACTTGTGAATCTTGTCTTCAAGGCAAAATGACTAAACTCCCTTTTGTTAGGACATGGGGAGAGGGCCACAGATCTCCTTGCCCTAGTACATACTGATGTGTGCGGCCCATTTGATGTGCCGGCTAGAGGCAATTTTGTCTACTTCATTACCTTTACCGATGATCTGTCTAGGTATGGGTATGTGTATCTTATGAGACACAAGTCTGAAGCCTTTTGAAAAGTTCAAAGAATTCAGACATGAAGTAGAAAAATAAATAGGAAAACCCATTAAGGTTCTTCGATCAGATCGAGGAGGTGAATACCTTAGCCGAAAATTCCTAGACTATCTCAAGGATAATGGCATAGTCTCTCAATGGACTCCACCAGGAACACCTCAACTCAACGGGGTTTCAGAACGGAGAAATCGGACTCTATTGGATATGGTTCGATCCATGATGAGCTTCACAGACCTCCCTGATTTTCTTTGGGGACACTCATTGTTAACTTCAATCTATTTACTGAATAGGGTTCCCTCTAAAACCGTTCCTACCACACCGTATGAGATATGGCACGGTAAGAAACCAAGTCTGAGTCATCTCAGAATTTGGGGTTGTCCGGCTCATGTCAAAAGACAACAAGCGGACAAGTTAGAGTTTAGGTCCTTTAGAGCTCGATTCATAGGATATCCTAAAGAGTCATTAGGATACTATTTCTACATTCCAGAAGACCACAATGTGATTGTGAGTCGACATGCCATCTTTCTTGAAAAATAGTTTATTCAAGATAGCGGCATTGGAAAAGCAGATCAAGCTTGATGAGAAAGTCTCACAAGTAGAACGAGCTAAGGACCAAGTGGAACCAAATCAGGTTGAGCCAATAAGAACACTACCTCCTCCACCTCGTAGATCGGAAAGAGTTTTCCATCCCCCTGAAAGATACTTAGGTATTATTTCAGAGAAAGTAGAGAAAATGTTCCTCGTAGGTAATGGTGCTCATGGTGATGATCCCAAAACCTACAACGTGGCGATATCAGATATCGACTCCGAGAAATGGCTAGAGGCAATGCAGTCAGAAATTGACTCGATGCACTCAAACCAAGTCTGGACCTTGGTAGATCCACCAGAAGGTATAGTACCTATTGGGTGTAAATGGATCTTCAAGAGAAAGATTGGTGCAGATGGGAATGTGGAGACATTCAAGGCTAGACTAGTGGCAAAAGGTTATAGTCAACGCGAAGGCATTGACTATCAGGATACCTTTTCCCCAGTGGCTATGCTAAAATCCATCCGCACATTGCTTGCCGTTGCAGCCTATTTCGATTATGAAATATGGCAAATGGACGTGAAAACGGCATTCTTAAATGGATATCTTGAGGAAGATATCTATATGGAACAGCCGCTAGGTTTCACATCCAGTGATACTGATCACAAGGTTTGCAAGCTGCAAAGGTCCATATATGGACTTAAGCAAGCATCTCGGAGCTGGAACACTTGTTTCAATGATGTGATCAAAAAGTTTGGTTTCATCAAAAATGAAGAGGAACCATGTGTTTTCAAAAAGGTCAGTGGGAGCGCTGTTGTCTTCCTCGTATTGTACGTGGATGACATCCTCCTTATTGGGAATGATATTCCCATGTTGACATCAGTCAAGATGTGGTTGTCCAAGGAATTCTCCATGAAAGACCTAGGTGAAGCATCCTTTATTCTAGGAATTAAGGTCTATAGGGATAGACCGAATAGGATGCTAGGACTTTCACAGAAGATGTACATAGAGGAAGTACTAAAGAGGTTTAGTATGGAAAACTCTAAGAGGGGATTAATACCCTTCAGACATGGTATTCATCTTTCCAAGAAGATGTGCCCTAGCACACCTGAGGAAATAGAACGCATGAGCAAGATCCCTTATGCTTCTGCAATAGG
The DNA here is from genome assembly GCA_006176705.1 of Cocos nucifera. Taxonomy (NCBI): domain Eukaryota; kingdom Viridiplantae; phylum Streptophyta; class Magnoliopsida; order Arecales; family Arecaceae; genus Cocos; species Cocos nucifera. The sequence goes on from QRFJ01000055.1 coordinate 1,343,217, forward strand.
GAGCCTCATGTATGCCATGCTATGTACACGACCTGATATAGCCCATGCTGTGAGTGTCACAAGCAGATATCAGTCAAATCTAGGTGAAGAACACTGGACTTCTGTGAAATGTATCCTTAAGTACTTGAGAAGAACTAAGGATATGATGTTGGTCTTTGGTAACGGAGAACTCCAAGTCCAGGGATACACAGACTCGGATTTCATGTCCGATATAGATGATCGAAAGTCGACATCTGAATGTCTGTTTGTGTGCAATGGTGGAGCTGTCAGTTGGAAGAGTTTCAAGCAAATGGTGATACCACCCTATCCACGATTACCTCGAAAAGGGTTATGTTGAAGTCAAGAGAGTCGACTCCGCAGATAATGTGGCAGACCCACTTACAAAGCCGTTGGGCCAGCAGAAGTTCGAAGCCCACCTTGAGAAGATGGGACTTAGACTTGTAGCCAATTGACTTTAGGACAAGTGGGAGATTGTAAGATATATGTGCCTTAGAAGCCAGAATTGGCTGACAATTGTAATACACTTCGAGGGGCAAAATTGTAATTTTGACTAAAAGCAATAAATGGGTTATTTTCTATCACATATGTGTATTTAGTGTCTGTGATACATCCTTTGAGTTAATGGTAATGATAATTCATATTTTTAAGAGTTGAAAATTTAAGACATGAATAATCATTGTTAACTCATAAATTGCTCCCGACCATAGGATCATCATGAGGATGGTGATTGATCCGGAATATTGGAGTTTGTACTCAATCAGAGGCCTTCATATGGTCTGACTGGAGGTTGTCCAAGTCAGAAAAGGTTGTCTTATTTGTAAGACACTACCTGCCATTTTTGGTCACCTGCCATTTCTTGTTCTTTGACTTTGGTCAAAAGTCTACCTTTGATTGGTCAAACGTTGACCATTGACACTTTGACTTTTGACCATATGTCATGCACCTATTGGAGAGCTGGTGGGGGCCTGTCCCCCTGCCAGAACCTGGCAAGGAGAAGGGTGCACGCCACCCTAGGCGTGTGCCTAAGTTGGAGGCGCCTAGGAGTCCTTATTGGACAAGGACTCCATCTCCTTTTTGGATTCCAATTAGAGTTCTTCTAAGAACCAACTTTGACTGGTCTTAGGCACCCTCTAAGGAGGAATCCAGGGGACTCTATTCCCACCAATCAGATTTAGATCTGATTTCACAAAGGGTTGTGATTGGTTGGGAAGAAGAGGAGTTGGATCACAGCTAGTCTATAAATAAGACCCTGTACCCAACTCAGATAGTAACGGAACATATGATGAGATCATAGTTTCCCCAAGCCCCAAGGCTGCCTCTCCCCTCCCTCTCCATGCCAAACCACCTTCTCCCCTTGCTCTCCATGTCCAAAAGGAGTTTTGGACCTTGGTTGGTGCGATTCAGATCAAAGAAAGGCGATCAAATAAGAAGGCTGCGCTGCTGCAAAGGACGACTGCTCATCTTCAAAAAAGAGTTTTGAAGATCCTCCAGATCAGATCCAGATCTGATTTTTGGAGGCATGATAGAGAAGAAGAGGATCTCTAGATCCAACCTGAGTGGATACCAGTAGAGGCCAGGCGCTTGCGTGGCTAAGATCCAGAACCTTCCGCTGCAAACAGGATCATCAACAGGATAATAGGATTACCCAGATCAGGTAAATTAAATTTGATTTAATTTATATTTTAATTTTATTTTATTAAAATAATAAGAATTAGATCTGAAACATATCAAGATCTGATTGGGATCAAGAGAAAAATTTTTGAAATATATCTCTTGATCTGATCAGATCTGAACGAACCTTGATCGAAAAATTAGGATTTTCCTTCATAGCCCATATCCTAAACTCCCATAGACTGACCAGATCCAATTACAAGAATTAACTCTGGAACTTCAAAATTATTTTGGATTCTGAGAAGTTGACTCATGTATTAGACCAGGATCCTCCCACCTTATCAGCTTGTCCGTCCGCTGAACAGAGAGCATCTCTTGATAAATTAATGGATGAAGATAATAAGGTCAGATACTACATGTTGGGCTCGATATCTGATGAGCTTCAGCATCAACATGAAGATATCAAGACTGTCTGCTAAATGTTGGCTCACTTGCAAGAGTTGTTTAGTGAATAAAATCGCATAGCCAAATATCAGATCACTAAATGACTGTTTAAGACTAAAATGTATGATGGGCAATCAGTCCAAGATCATTATCTGATGATGATCAAGGAGACTAGGATCTGCATAATGATATAATTCTGCAATCCTTGACTGATGCATATGGGTAGTTCATTATGAACTACCATATACATAAACTTCGGAATACTCAGGCCGAGCTTATGAATATATTGGTTACTGCTGAGCTTTCTATGAAAGGTTCTAAAGGCTCAGTACTTGCTATGGAACGAACTTCTTCCAAAAAAAAAATTTTTTAGAAAGAAGAAGAAGTCTGTGAAAAGACGGAAGGTGGAAGGTGGAAAGAAAAAGAAGGTAGAGCTAAAGAAGAAGGCCGCTAACAAAGAAAAGTATTTTCATTATAATACTGACAGCCATTGGAAGCGAAACTATCCTACATACCTGGCCACCCTGAAGAATAAGAAGGAGATAGGTCCTTCTGGTTGTATGCTTATTATTGAATCTAACCTTATAGTTTCTTCTACATCTAGTTGGATGCTTGACTCTAGTTTTAGTGCTCATTTATGTACTTTCATGTAGGGTCTTGAGGATAGCAGGAGGTTGAGAGATCGTGAGATGATCCTATGCGTCAGAAATGGAGCAAGGGTTACTATCGTGGTTGTGGAAATCTATCCTTTTCGACTATCATCTAGCTTAGATTTAGTACTTAGGGATTGTTATTATATGCCTGCTGCAAGCAGAAATTTAATTTCTATTTCATGTTTAGCATAAAAAGGCTATGTAATTATTTTCTTAAGGACCATTGTAATATTCTTTATGAAAAAAATAAAATTACAAGTGGTTTTCTTATTAACGATCTCTATCAGTTACATATTGATGTATCTATCTTTAATATCGAGCAAAATATGAATGCCATAAGATCAAAATGACCTAGAGATAATCCAAATGATAGGTATCTATGGCACCTAAAGCTAGGTCATATAATAGAAGATAGGATTAATAAATTGAAAAAAATCGAACTATTGAGTTCGTTGACTTTTGAGTCATATCCAATTTGTGAATCATGTCTTCATGACAAAATGACTAAGCTTTCTTTTGTAGGACATGGGAAAAGGGGTATGGATCTACTTGCCCTAATACATATTGATATATGCGGCCCATTTAATCTGTAGGCTAGAGATAACTTTGACTACTTCATAATTTTACCGATGATTTATCTCGGTATGGGTACATGTATCTTATGAGACACAAGTCTAAAGCTTTTGAAAAATTTAAGAAATTCAGACATGAAATTGAAAAGCAAATTGAAAAATCCATTAAGATTCTTCGATCAGATCGAGGAGGTGAATATCTTAGTCAAAAATTTCTAGACTATCTCAAGCAAAATGGCATAGTCTCTCAATAGACTCCACCTGAAATACCTTAACACAATTAAATTTCAGAACAGAGGAACTAGACCCTATTGGATATGGTCCGATCCATGATGAACTTCACAGACATCCTTGATTTTCTTTGGGGATATAGTCTATTAACTGCTATATATTTATTGAATAGGGTTTCCTCTAAAATCATTCCTACCACATCGTATGAGATATGGCATGGTAAGAAATCAAGTCTGAGTCATTTTAGAATTTGGGGTTATCCGACTTATGTCAAAAGATAATAAGCGGAAAAGTTAGACTATAGGTCCTTTAGAGCTCGATTCATAGGATATTCTAAAGAGTCATTAGGATACTATTTCTATATTTCATAAGACCACAATATGATTGTGAGTCGGCATGCCATCTTTCTTGAAAAATAGTTTATTCAAGATAGCGGCATTGAAAAGTAGATCAAGCTTGAGGAGAAAGTCTCATAAGAGCAACGAGCTAAGGATCCTATGGAACCAAATCAAGTTGAGCCAATACAATCACTACCTCCTCCACCTCATAGATCGAAAAGGATTTTCCATTCTCCTGAGAGGTACTTAGGTGCTATCTCAAAGAAAGTAGAGAAAATATTCCTCATAGGTAATGGGGTTCATGGTGATGATCTCAAAACCTATGACGAGGCGATATCGAATATCGACTCCAAGAAATGATAGAGATAATGAAATCAAAAATTGACTTGATGCACTCAAACCAAGTCTGAATCTTGGTAGATCCACTAGAAGGTATAGTACCTATTAGGTGTAAATTGATCTAAAAGAGAACGATTGGTGCAGATGGGAATGTGGAGACATTCAAAGCTAGATTAGTGGCAAAACGGTATAGTCAGCATGAAGACATTGACTATCAAGATATCTTTTAGTCAGTAGCTATGCTAAAATCTATCCGCATATTGCTTGCTATTGCAGTCTATTTCAATTATGAAATATGGCAAATGGACATGAAAATAATATTCTTAAATGGATACCTTGAGAAAGATATCTATATGGAACAGCCGCTAGGTTTTACATCCAGTGATCACAAAGAATGCAAACTACAAAGATCCATATATGGACTTAAACAACCATCTCAGAGCTGGAACACTCATTTTAATGATGTGATCAAATTATTTGATTTCATCAAAAATGAGAAGGAACCATGTATTTTCAAAAGGGTCAGTGGGAGCGCTATTGTCTTCCTCATACTGTACATAGATGATATCCTCCTTATTGAGAATGATATTTCCATGTTGACCATAGTTAAAATATGGTTATCTAAAGAATTCTCCATGAAAGATCTAGGAGAAGCATCCTTCATTCTAGAAATTAAGATCTATAGAGATAGACCGAATAGGATGCTAGGTCTTTCATAGAAGATGTACATAGAGGAAGTGCTAAAGTGGTTTAGCATGAAAAACTTCAAGAGAAGATTGGTAACCTTCAGACATGGCATTCATCTCTCCAAGAAAATGGGTCCCAACATATCTGAGGAGATTGAACGCATGAGCAAGATCTCTTATGCTTTAGCAATGGAGAGTCTCATGTACGTCATGTTATGTACATGACCTGATATAGCCCATGCTGTGAGTGTCACGAGCAGATATCAGTCAAATTCAGATGAAGAACACTGAACTTCTGTGAAATGTATCCTTAAGTACTTAAGAAGAACTAAGGATATGTTGTTGATTTTTGGTAATGAAGAACTCCAAGTCCAGGGGTATACAGATTTAGATTTTATATCTGATATAGATGATCGAAAGTCGACATCTAAGAGTCTGTTTGTATGTAATGGTGATGTTGTCAGTTGGAGGAGTTCCAAGCAGACAGTAATAGTAGATTCCACCATGGAAGTAAGTACATCGCTGTGTCAAAAGCTGCGAAGGAGGCATTCTGGTATAAGAAGTTCACTGCAGAGATTGAAGTGATCCCATCAGATGCTATTCCTCTATACTGCAACGATAATGGTGCCATAGCCCTAGCTAAGGAGTCGAGGTCTAACCAAAAATCCAAGCACATCGAGCGGTAATACCACCTCATCTATGATTACCTCGAGAAAGATTACGTCGAGGTCAAAAGAGTCGACTCTGCAGACAATGTGGAAAATCCACTCACAAAATCGTTGGGCCAGCAGAAGATCGAAGCCCACCTTGAGAAGATGGGACTTAGATTTGTAGCTAAATGACTTTAGGTTAAGTAGAAATTTGTTAGATATGTGTGCCCTTGAAGCCAGATTGGCTGACACTTGTAATACATTTCTAAGGGCATAATTATAATTTTGACTATAAATAATAAAATGGATTACTTTCTTTCATAATATGTATTTCAAAGTATCCGTGATACATTTCTTGAGTTAATGGCAATGATAGTTCATATTTTCAAGAGTTGAAAATTTAAGATATGAATTTTCATTATTAACTCAAAATGCTCCCGACCGTAGGATCATTATGAGGATGGTGATTGATCTGAAAGGTTGGTGTACGATCGCTTCTTTAGAATATATGAGTCTTGAGTCTATGGTGTAGAGACACCGAAGCGAGAGTATAAATACTCGTTAGAGAATGAGGGCACTAAGTATGACCACCTCAAGCAGTCATGAGGAAGTCTACCTTCCTATCGATGACTGGCTCGAAGCTGCAGTGGTATGTCTGGTTCTTTGACCTAAGGTGCATTGGCAGTTCACCTTGAGCATATTATAGTTTAACTACACCATAACTCAATCTCCTAGCCATTTAAAATCCTAAGGTGTTTGTTGGCTATAGCATGTTCATTGTAGGAATTGGATTGCACCAATAAGGGATCTATCTACCTTGGTAGAAGAGGAGCAGTCCTATGATGATCATGAGAATCAAATCTATAAGCCCATGGCCATGGTAGAGTGAAATAATAGAAAGAGTTTCTATTAGAATTTTCACATTGGACTTGAATTGAATGATTAATTCATATGACGAAAATTAGGATTTGACGAGATCACCTTAACCCTAATTCGATCGAGGCTCAAGATAGAGAAACTTAATCACATAGGTAACTACACCGAGAGATTTGCTTTCAATTCTGATGGGTTGCCACCATATGCTGCTAGGTATCACTAGTGAATTTTGAAAGCAATTAGAATGATTTGGATGATCAATCATACTAGTTATCTGAATTAGAAAAGTTCTAATCCATCAGAAGGTGTTTCGATGATGTCGATGATAAAGATTATGATATATCTTATTATCATACAGAACTCCACCTAACTGAGTCACACAAATAAGGGTTTGGACCTAAATATCATCAATTGGATTAACCCAGTTCAATTGATTTGAATAAGATTCAATTAGGTTCAAGAAAATCATGCTAGAACATGATTGAGCCTAATGTTCTCCTTTAACAATCATTAAAACTTGTCTCAACTGAGCCAAAAGTATTTGTGCTCACTCAGAAATCTTTATTTGGTCTAACTGGAGCTTATCCAGATCAAAAAAGGATGATCTTAATTTATGAGATAAATTTGAGACAACACTTGCCATTTTCCGTCACCTACTAAATCTTGTCTTTGGACTTTGATCAAATACTGACCTTTGATACTTAGACATCTGTCCATGTGTCATGCATCCATAGGAGAGAACCTTGGCCCTTATCCCCTTGTTAAAAAGTAGATAGACATGGGGTGCATGCCTAGGGAGGCGTGCGCCCCATGAGGATAAGGTTTGGAGTCCCATACAGATGGGACTCTAGTTACTTCAGGGAATCAACGTAGATGGCACCAAGAAGACTTGTTTGACTCAGTCTTGGCACCATCTAAGAAGAATTTTGAGGGACTCTAATCTGATTTGATCAGATGATGTTATCCCACTAATCAGATTTAGATCTGATTGCATAAAAGGCTATGATTGGCCAGGATGATGTGGCACTGCATGGCATAGTAAGATCTATATAAATCCTATCTACGCCTAGAATTAAGAGCTTCTACTTTAGCCCATGCCATAAAGCTTTTCTCCCTCCTTCTCCATGCCATCCTCTGGCCCTCTCTCTCCTCTCCACACCAAGCAAGCAAAAGACGACAGAAAAGGAAGAAGGTAGCACTACAGCAAGAGACAACGATTATTCTTCAAAAGAGCTTTTGAAGACCTTCAAGATCAGATCTAGATTTAATTTTTGGAGGATTGATTAAGAAGAAGAAGATCTCTAGATTCTGTCTGAGTGGATATTGGTAGAGGCTAGGCGCTTGTGTGGCTACGTCCAGAACCTCAGGCAAACATCGAGATCATCACAGGATAATTGGATTATCCAAAATATAGGTACAATTAAATTAGATTTAATTTAATTTTTATTTTATTTTATTTTATCAAATCAATAAGATCAGATCTGAAAAGTCTTAGATCTGATCAGGATCTTAGAGAAAAATTTTTGAAATATTTTTTTAGATCCAATCAGATCTAAACGAATCTGACCTAGGAAACAAAATTTTTTCCTTCAACATATGCCCTCTCTCTTTCCTCCTTTAGTAAGGGGACAAGAGTCCCAATTGCTCTGCAATGGGTGCATGTCAAATGGCTCTTTGTCCAAGTGTCCAAGGTCAACTATTGATCAATGTCCGAAACAAAAAAAATGGTAGGTGATAGGAATTGTCAGGTTGTTTCTTAAAATCATCTAATGAATTAAGATAATCCTTTTCTGACCAAGCTCCAGTAAGATCAAGATAAGATTTCTGAGTGAGCCTAAATAGATTTGGCTCAGCCAATACGAACCAAAATGATTACAGAAAGAGAATGTTAGGCTCAATCGTGTGCTAGCATGATTTTCTTGAACCTAATTAGATCTAATCCAAATCAACTGAATTAGGTTAGCCCAATTGATAACATCCAAATCCAAATCCTTATTTATGTGATCCAGTTAGGTTCAGTTCCGTATGGTAATGAGATATGTTATGATCTACATCATCGACATCATCAAAATATCTTTCGATGAATCAGAACTTTTCTGATTCATACAATTAGAATGATCGATCATCAAGATCATTCTAATTGCTCCCAAAATCCATCAGTGATATTTAACAGTATATGATGGCAAGCCATCAGAATAAAAAAAAGAATCTCTTAGTGCAGCTACTTGTATGATTGGATTCTTCTATCTTGAGCTCCGATAGAATTAGGGTTAAGGTAAACTCATCAAACCTAACATTTGTCATATGAATTAATCATTTGATTCGAGTTCGATGTGAAACCCTAATAGAAATTTTTTCTATCATCTTCACACTACCATGGCCATGGGCTTAAGGACTCAATCTCATGATTATCATAGGGCTACTCCTCATCTACTAAGGTAGATAGATCACTTATTGGTGCAATCCAATTTCTACAATGAACATGCTATAGCCAACATACACCTCAGAATTTTGAATGGCTAGAAGATCGAGTTATGATGTAGTCAAACTATAATACCCTCAAGATGAACTGCCGATGGACCTTAAGTTAAAGAACCAGATATACCACTACAGTATCAAGCTAGTCATCGACGAGAAGGTAGACTTCTTATGACTACTTGAGGTGGTCACACTCAATTTTCTTGTTCTCTAACGAGTACTTGTACTCTTACTCTAGTGTCTCCACACCATAGATTTAAAACTCATCTATTCTAAAGAAGGGATCATACACTAACCTTCCGAATCAATCACCATCCTCATGATGATCCTATGATCAGGAGCAGTTTATAAGTTAATTATGAAAATTCATATCTTAAATTTTTAACTCTTAAAAATATGAATTATCATTACCATTAACTTAAAGGATATATCACAGACACTTTAAATATACACTATGATAGAAAATAATTTTTTTATTAATTTATAGTCAAAATTATAAATTTTTTTTTAAAAGTATATTATAAGTGTTTAGCCAATTTAGCTTTCAGGGCACACATCTAACAAACTTTCACTTGACCTAAAGCCAATTGGCTATAAATCTAAGTTTCATCTTCTCAAGATGGACTTCGATCTTCTGTTGTGCCAACGACTTCATCAGTGGGTCAGCCATATTGTCAGTAGTGTCGACTCTCTTGATCTCGACGTATCCTTTCTCGAGGTAATCACGAATGAGATGGTATCGCCGCTCGATGTGCTTGAATTTCTGATGAGACCTTGCCTCCTTAGCTAAGGCTATGGTGCCATTATTATCATAGTATAGAGAGATGGCATCACTTCAAACTCTACGACAAACTTCTTGCACCATAATGCCTTCTTTGCAGCCTCTGATGCAGCGATTTACTCTGCTTTCATGATGGAATCAACTATCACTGTTTACTTGGAACTCTTCCAACTGACAGCTCCACCATTCCATATAAACAAACTTTTAGATGTCGACTTTCGATCATCTATGTCAGACATAAAATCTGAGTCTGTATACTCCTGGACCTGAAGTTTTTCATTACCAAAAATTAAAAACATATCCTTAGTCCTTCTCAGGTACTTAAGGATACATTTCATAGAAGTCCAATGCTCTTTGCCTACATTCGACTTCTTCTTGTGACACTCACAGCATGGACAATATTAGGTCATGTATATAGCATGGCATACATGAGGCTCCCTATTGCCGAAGCATAAGGGATCTTGCTCATGTGTTCAATCTCCTGAAGTGTGCAAGGATACATCTTTTTGGAGAGATGAATGTCATGTCTAAAGGGTACTAAACTCCTTTTGAAGTTTTTCATGCTAAACCTCTTTAGCACCTCCTCTATATACATCTTCTGTGAGAGACCCACCATCCTATTCGATCTATCCCTATAGACTTTAATTTTCAGAATAAAGGATGCCTCTTGTAAGTCTTTCATAGAGAACTCCTTAGACAACCACATTTTGACAGTAGTCAATATGAAAATATCATTCTTAATTAGAAGGATGTCATCCACGTACAATACGAGGAAGACAACAGCGCTTTCACTAATCTTTTTGAAAATATAGGGCTCCTTCTCATTTTTGATGAAACCAAATGATTTGATTACATCATTGAAATGAGCATTCCAGCTCCAAGATGTTTGCTTAAGTCCATATATGGATCTTTGCAGCTTACATACCTTGTGATCACTATCACTGGATGCAAAATCAAGTGACTGTTCCATATAGATATCTTCTTCAAGATATCCATTTAAGAACATCATTTTCATGTCCATCTGTCATATTTCATAATCGAAATAGGCTGCAACAGTAAGCAATATGTGGATAGATTTGAGCATGACTACTAGTGAAAAAGTATCCTAATAGTCAATGCCTTTATGCTGACTATATCCTTTCGCTACAAGCCTTTCTTTGAATATCTCTATATTTTCATCGGCATATATCTTTCTCTTGAAGATCCATTTATACCTAATAAGTACTATATCTTCAGGTGGATCTACCAAGATCTAGACTTGGTTTGAACACATTGAATCAATTTCTGACTTCATTACCTCTAACCAAGTCTCGGAGAATATTTAATATTGCCTCATCATAGGTTTTGAGATCATCACCATGAATTCCATTTTTCATGAGAAATATTTTCTCTATATCCTCTTGAATAGTACCTAAGTATCTTTCAGAAGGATGAAAAAACCTATTTGATCTACGAGGTGGTGGAGGTAGTGTTTGGACTAGTTCTAACTAATTAGATTCCATAGGTTTCTTAGCTCATTGCTTATTATAGACTTTCTCCTCGAGTCTACTCTATCTTTTGATGCCACCATCTTAAATAAACTATTTTTCAAGAAAGATGGCATGTCGACTCATAATCATATTATGGTCTTTTGAAAGATAGAAATAATATCCTAACGACTCTTTAGGATATTCAATAAATCGAGCTCTAAAGGATCTAGATTCTAACTTGTCTGTCTGCTATCTTTTGACATGAGCCGGACAATCCCAAATTCTGAGATGACTCAAACTTGGTTTCTTACCATGTCATATCTCATACGGTGTGGTAGAAATAATTTTAGAGAAAATCCTATTCAGTAGATATATTATTGTCATAAGACTATGTCCCCAAAAAAACTTAGGCAGGTCCATGAAACTCATCATGGATCGAACCATATCTAATAGGATCAGATTTCTTCATTTTGAAATCCTATTGAGTTGAGATATTTTAGGTGGAGTCCATTGTGAGACAATGCCATTGTTCTTAAGATAGTCTAGAAATTTTCAACTAAGGTATTCACCTCCTCGATCTGATCGAAGAATCTTAATGAGCTTTTCTATTTATTTTTTTACTTCATGTCTGAATTCTTTGAACTTTTCAAAGGCTTTAGACTTATGTCGCATCAAATATACATATCCATACCGAGATAAATCATCGATAAAGATAATGAAGCAGATATAATTACCTCTAACTGACACATTAAATGGGCCACACACATCTGTGTGTACTAGGGCAAGTAGGTCTGTGACCCTTTTCCTATGTCTTATAAAAGAAGCTTGATCATTTTATCATAAAGGCATGACTCACAAATCAGATATGACTCAAAAGTCAATGAATTCAATAGTCTTTTTCTAATTTGTTAATCCTATCTTTAGCTATATGACCTAGTCTAAGGTGCTAAAGATACCTATCGTTTAGACTATCTCTAGGTCGCTTTGATACTATGGCATTCACATTTTGCTTGATATTAAAAATAGAAATATCAATATGTAACTGATAGAGATTATTTATAACAAAACTACTGATAATTTTATTTCTTTCAAAAAAAATATTATAATAGTCCTTAAGAAAACTAATTCAATAGCCTTCCTGTGCTAAACATGAAACAGAAATTAAATTTCTGCTTACTGTAGGCACAAAAAAATAGTTCCTAAGTACTAAATCTAATCCTGACGGTGGTCGAAGAGGATAGATTCTCACGATCATAGCAGCAACTCTTACTCCATTTTCGACGTGTAGGATTATCTCGCCATCCCTCAGCCTCCTGTTATCCTCAACACCCTAGATGCAGAAGAAACCATAAGGTTAGATTCTATAACAAGCATATCTCCAGAAGGACCTACCTCCTTCTTATTTTTCAAGCTGGCCAGGTAAAGAGGACAGTTCTACTTTCAGTGGCCATCAGTGTTGTAATAAAAATATTTTCTCTTATTAGCGGTCTTCTTCTTCGGCTCTACCTTCTTCTTCTTTCCACCTTCCACCTTCTGCTTCTTCATGGACTTCTTCTTCTTTCTAAAAATTTTTTTCTTAGAAGAAGTCCACTCCACAGCAAGCACTGAGCCCTTTGAACCTTTCATAGAGAGCTCAGCAGTAATCAGCATGTTCATAAGTTTAGCCAAGGTATTTTGAAGTTTATGTATATGGTAATTCATGATGAACTGCCCATACGCATCAGTGAAGAACTACAAAATTTTATCAATCTATAGATCCTAATCTAACTTGACATCAAGCTTCTCAAGCTCTTCTAAGTTTTTGATCATCATCAGATAATGATTTTAGACCGACTGTCCATCATGCATCTGAGCTTTAAAAAGTCTCTTAGTGACTTAATATTTGGCTATGCGACTCTGTTCACTAAAAAACTCTTACAGATGAGCCAACATTTAGCAGCTAGTCTTTATATCTTCATGTTAGCGCTAGAGCTCATTAGACATCAAGCCCAACATGTAATACCTAACTTTATTATTTTCATCCATCCATTTTTTTAGAGATGCTCTCTATTCAGTGGATGGATGGACTGATAAAGTGGAAGGATCATATTCTAATACATGAGTTAACTTCTCAAAATCTAAAATAATTTTAAAGGTCTGGAGCCAATCCTTGTAGTTATGTCCGATCAGTCTATGGGTGTCCAGGATACGGGCTAGTGGATTGGGCGTAGATAATTTTCTATGGAGAATCAAAGTTTTTAGTTAGATTTTGTAATTAGATTTAATCAATTTATTTAGAAGTTTTATTTTTAAATAATTTAGGATTCCACTATTTACTCGGATCACTATACTTTCTTAGCAGAGATGCAAAAATCTCCATAATTATAGATTTCTAGTAGATAGTGCGGTCCCACCAACTGGCTCACCATCTCACCTAATAGTTATTAATGATGGATCAATCGATGAGTGGATAACTCTTATCTAATGATTCTCTAATCATGGTGCACCCTAACCTGATCTCTAATTCATGAATCTCATCGTATTCAGAATATTGATCCAATCCTTAGTTAAATCTGATCCACCATTTGCATAAATTGAAATTCTGATTGGATCCCTTATCATATCCAAAATATTAAGCCCAACCCATCCTCCAATTCGTAGCATCTAATGCCTAATAGACATGGTTGCATCTTTCTGGTGTAACTAAACCATTATATCCAGTCGAGAATAATCAATCCCGAGAAGGGCCCATACATCTATAATAGTGGAAGATCTTAGACTTAATATTTTCTTTAAAAAATTTAATTTAGATCTTTTTAAACTTGACTTGACTTAGTCATAACAATTAAGACTAATCTAGTGGCATGGATTGGTTTGAATTATTAGCCACCTCAAATCAGAACTAGATCAATACAAATGGTCAGGTAAGTGAGACCGATGAAAGAGATATGTCATTAACTCGATAAAAATATATTTAGATCGAATAGCTTTCAATTAAAAATCAGTCGATCATATCTGCCAGACTTATCTTAGATACTAAATTATCGAATCAGAATCAATCGGATTAGCCTACAATCCAAGCTTGAATTATGGAGCCAAATCAGATCTTGACTTGATCGAGTCACATCTCAATATGATTTGACATTGATTTAAACTTAATCCTATTAGGCTGATCAAATCTAAGCTTTTTTTAATCTCACCTAACCAACTCTTGATTCAGTTTGATCAACCGCTAGACCTAATTGAGCTATCCAAGCCCGAACCTAATTTTATGAAGATGTCTTAGATCTAAAAATTCATAATTTTATGATCTAATTAATTTTATAATCTTAATTCTTAATTAATTTTGGATTCATGAATAAAATATGTAATAAAATTTTAGGATTTTAAGATCTAAGATTTTGTAAAAAATAAGTTTTAATTTTTAATTAAGGACGAACTCGCAGCACCCCTACACATTATAAGACACACCATCAAATAGGAGGAGAGGATGTTTAAATTTTACTTTATTCTTATGATCGGATGGCCAAGAAGAATGTCTTAATCAAAAATATATTTTCTAAAATAAAATAAGTTAGATCTAAATCTTATATCATATATACAATCAATGATCTAACCTATACATGCCTTACATACATCTCATGTATCATAACTCAATCAACTATGCATGCTTTCAGATCTGATATATCACATATCATATCTAAAAAATAAAATTTTAAATTTGATCACATCAAAATAAAATTATTCTAGATAGTTTATAGAACTATTCTATAACTAGTCTAAGCATGTATCTTTCATATCTCATATGAATAAATTAAAAATTAAAAATTTTATTTTCTATTTTTTAGATATAATTATAATATTTATAATATCAAAAAAATAGAAATAAAATAGATCTAAAATTATATTTAATTAAAATAACAACATGATTATACTAGACTACATATAGAACTATTCTATTCCTAGTATAGTCATGCATCTCATACGCTATAGATCTAAATCATTTAATTTTTAATTTTTTGATTAGATCTAATCACATCTAATGTGATATTTAAAATTTTTTAATATTAAATCAAAAATAAAAATAAAATTAGATCTAAAATAGATTTGAAGAACTGCCAACGCAGCTCTGATATCATTTGAAAAAAAATCTCATTTTTTGCTGCAGGATCGTCCAGACCTGATTAGATCTAAGATAGATTTTAATTTCTTTAAAAAAAATTCTATGACCTGATCAGATCTAAGAGTTCTTAGATCTGATCAAGGTAATCTAATATTAAATGCAAAAATAATTCTAAATGACAAACATCTCATGTACCTGATTAGGATAATTAGATTATCCCGATAATGATCCTGATGCTCCTAAGATTCTGGATCTAGCCACACACGTTCTTAGCCTCTACTAGAGTTCACTCGAATAAGATCTAAAGGTATTCTCCTTCTAAATTAAGGCTCCAAAGATCAGATCTGGATCTGATCAAGAAGCTCTTCAAAACTCCTTCGATGAAGCAGCAGTCGTCTCTTGAAATAATGCAGCCTTCTTCTTAATCTGGGCGCCAAAGTCTTTGGACGGCTCTTAGACTTGTGCCCAACTCCTTGGACATGGAGAGGGGAGAGAGAAGATCAGAGGAAGGCATGGAAGAGGGGAGGGCAACCTTGCGGCGTGGTAAAAGGGAGACTCTAGAAATCTAGGTGCAGACGGGGTTTAAATAGATCCTACTGCGCCATCAGTGCCACATCACCTCAGCCAATTAGAGATCTTTATTTAATCAAATCTAAATCTGATTAATTGGATGATGTCATCTGATCACATCAGATAAGAGTTCCTTAAAAATCCACTAAAGTGGCGCAAAAACTGGATAAACCCAATGAGTTTGGCGCCTTAGAGTCCAACTCCATCAAATATCCCTAGAGTCCCATCTATATGGGACTCCTCCTTTTATCCACATGGGGTGCATGCCTAGGGTGGCGTGCATCCTCTCTCTCTTTCCTCTTTTAGTCGAGGGACAAGAGCCCCAATTGCTCTCCAATGGGTGCATACCATATGGCCCTTTATCCAAGGGTCCAGGGTCAACTATTGACCAATATCCAAAATAAAAAAAATGATAGATGATAGAAATTGGTAGATGGGGTGTCTTAAAATCATCTAATGAATTAAGATAATTCTTTTCTAACTTGGACAAGCTCCAGTCAGACTAAGATAAGATTTTTGAGTGAGTCCAAATAGATTTGGCTCAGTCGATACGAACTAAAATGATTATAGAAGGAGAATGTTAAGCTCAATTGTGTGCTAGCATGATTTTCTTGAATCTAATTAGATCTAATCCAAATCAACTGAACTAGGTTAATCCAATTGATGACATCCAGATGCAAACCCTTATTTGTATGACACAGTTAGATTCAGTTTTATATGGTAATGAGATATGTCGTGATCTCCATCATCGAAACACCTTTCGATGGATTAAAATTTTTCTAATTCATACAATTAGAATAATCGATCATCAAGATCATTCTAATTGCTCCCAAAATCCATTAGTAACATCTAGTAGTTTATGATGGCAAGCCATCAGAACCAAAAAAAAGAATCTCTCAATGTAGCTACTTGTGTGATTGGGTTCTTCTATCTTGAGCCCCAATAGGATTAGGGTTAAGGTGAACTTGTCAAACTCAACATCCATTATATGAATTAATCATTCGATTTAAGTTTGATGTGAAATCCTAATAGAAACTCTTTCTATCATCTTCATACTGCCATGGCCATGGACTTAAGGACTCAATCTCATGAGTATCATAGGACTACTCCTCATCTACCGAGGTAGATAGATCCTCTATTGGTGCAATTCAATTTCTACAATGAATATGCTATAACCAACATACACCTTAGAATTTTGAATGGCTAGAAGATTGAGTTATGGTTTAGTCAAACTATAACACCCTCAAGACGAACTGCCAATACACCTTAGATTAAAGAATCAGACACTCCACTATAGCATCGAGCTAGTCATTGATGAGAAGGTAGACTCCCTTATGATTGCTCAAGGTGGTCACGTTTAGCTCTATCATTCTCTAACGAGTATCTGTACTCTTGCTCTAGTATCTTCACACTATAGATTTAAGACTTATCTATTCTAAAAAAATGATCGTACACCAACTTTCTAGATCAATCACCATCCTCATGATGATCCTATGGTCAAGAGCAGTTTATGAGTTAATTATAAAAATTTATGTCTTAAATTTTAACTCTTGAAAATATGAATTATCATTACAATTAACTCAAAGGATGTATCACAGACACTTTAAATACACACTATGATAAAAAATAATTTTTTTATTAATTTATAGTTAAAATTATAAAATTATTCTTAGAAGTGTATTACAAGTATTTAGCCAATTTGACTTCTAGGGCACATATTTAACAGCATAAGATTTTGAAATTCATATGCGTTTGAATTTTATTCAATCCAATTTAGTCCTTATCCAAATTAGATTTGGTTAGACAAAATTAGATGAATGAATCTAATCCACCTAGTCACTAAACCTTCTTAATTAAATTCAAATCAAGTTAGAAATTAATTGAGCACAAGTCCTAATCAAATCAGGAAATAATTTTTCTTAGTGATCGATTAGGTTATCTTATAACCTAATCAGATCAAACCTAATCGAATCCAATCAATTAGATTTGATCTAAATCTTATTACTCAATCAAATTTAGCCAATCAGCAATCTGATTACTAATTAATCCTCTTATAATTTACTAACTATTGATAAATTATTTTATCATAATTTTTGCATAAGATTAATCATCAATCATATTAACAATAATACCCTTGAATGATTCATAATCTTTGATCAGTCATCTGATCAGATAGAAATCTCTATTGTGTGTGATCCTATGAGTTCAAACACTAAGCCAGTAGTATAGAAACTAATTTCTATCCTAATCAAAGTAACCATCTAGTAATGACACCTGACATTTGGATAGGTTGAATTATTGCAATGCAACATTCAAGAATCCTAGCATATTGTTACTATATAATTCATCTATGGATAGGTTCTTAACTAATTACATCTCTAAATAATTTTTAGTAAAAAACTTTGCTCCATGCTCCTCTTTAGTAGGTGTAAGGCATCTCCACTAAAAGTCCTGGTTTGATCCAACCATTAACATGAACATACTTAGTGGATCTAACTAATAAATGATCATACCTGAGTAAAGTTCTGGCCAACCAAACCATTCATCAGATGGTCATAACAGAGTCATCATATAATGGATGATAATTCCAATTTCTAGATGAATACTAGGCATAAGATGCCTCCAATGTTTACCTAGACTATTGGACCCATTATCATCCACCTTAATGGAAGGCTGTGAACTTATTATCCCCATAACATTATCATTTTAAGAACCAAATAATTTAGAGAATTTATTTATATGTATTAAAGATAATAAAAGAAATTAATCAGTAATTTGAGAATGCTTCCACTGACTTCACTAAGTCTTTGAAGAGGAGTAGAGACAAGTTAGTCCAGAGATATCTAAATCAGTCAAACTGATTTACTTAGATAGCATGGGTGAACCTAAATCACTAAGTGATCGAATCAAAATCAAATTGACCACTTTGGCCAAGTAAGTGGGGGTCGGATAGAGGGTCCTCGTTTCTTTCCTTAGACACCAATATAATTGGCCAGAAAAGAGAATAATCCTAATTAAAAAAAAATTTCAACCACTTATCTTAGACACCAATTGGTTTATCAATTTTAATTTGGTTAGTCTAAAGACTTAGGCTCGACCATTGAGCTACAATCAAGTCCATTTGGTAAGATCAAAATTATGGACTTAATCAATCTATAATTATTGAGTTTGATCTAGACAAATCCTGATCTAATCTAATTCAACTTTTGGTTAGATTTAGTCAATTTTTTAATTAAGTCCATTACTCATTTGATTTCAACCCTAGGTCTAACCTAGTCAAAAGGACTAGTAATATATTGCAGAATTTTAGATCAGATTATTTTGCATGAACAATAATAAAATCAATCATAAATCTATTTTAGATCTTATCTAACCTTATTTATAATTTTAGATCTAATTAAAATATTTTTTTTAAAAAAAATTTGCTATTCTTCTTCATGAGACATCACAAGCGGCATCCCTACATGTCATAAAAGAGCCCATCGATTGGGCAAGAGAGAAACTTTAATCCCTACTTTCTCTTATGATTGGGCAGCCATAGTGATGTATCCAATCCAAGTACTAGGCTACTAAGACATCTAATCTAACATATCACATATATAATAGATCAAAATTTCAAATCTAAGCATGTATATTCATGTCAAAAGCAACCTAGCTTTGATACCATTTGAAGAAACCGGAGGTAGTTTCATGTATGCAATTTCAAAATTTTTTGAAAATTTAAAATAGTGGAAGACTCTAGATTAATTGCATTAACCTAACATGCATAAGGTCAGATCTAAAAACTACCTACACATGAATCGATGAAATAAACATTGTATGCAAGATCTGAAATCTAAATATCATATATTGAATATATGTAATAAATCGTATCTATTAAGTAATTAAGTTCCAAACTCGATACTTGAGCATGGGTCATTCTTCACCATAGTTGATTACCATGGATATGCTGGTTCTTTTAGTCACATAGTAGTTGTACAGTCATTCGACCTTCACAGGTATCCACACGAAGCTTCTTGTTCGATCAGAGGTTTGATGAACTCCTCGGGATGCTAGCTTCCTTGCAAAGTTTTGCTTCTGATGGCTTATCCAACACCTTCTTTAGATCTCTCAAACACTCTGAGAGATGAAGAAGAGTTGGAGGAAGAAGAGGTGGAGATGGAAGAGGAGAACTCACCCAAAGGCCTAAACCCTAGAACCCTAGGTCCCTCTTCACGGCAATATGAAGTCGCCCACCCCTGAAACTCATGCCCACCAGGTTTTGTCGCACACCCACTCTTAATTTTTCTTTCTTTTCTCATGGTGAATTCCTCTCAGATTCCTAACGCACGACCAAAAGAAGCCCATTTCTTTTTGATGGATGAGAACAATTCTCATCCAAGATAAGGATGGGTTTCTAATTTGAATTCAAACAAGAAACCAACCTAATCTTTATCTAAGAGGGGAGAAGGGGGTGCGAAGATGTAATTTGGCATGGGAAAATAATCATGCAAATTTTGAATTTGCATGAAGGAAGGTGTGGTGTAGGGATGAGGTGGTGCAAGGTTTTGAAATTCAAACCCATTTGAATTTTGTTCAATCTAATTTGGTCCTTATCCAAATTAGATTTGGTTAGACCCAATTAGATGAATAAACCTAATCCAATTAGGCACTAAACCTTCTTAATTAAATTCTAATCAGGTTAGAAATTACTTGAGCCTAAGTCCTGATCAAATCAGCAAAATAATTTTTCTTAACGATTAGGTCATCTTATAACCTAATCAGGTCAAACCTAATTAGATTCAATTCAATTAGATTTGATCCAAACCTCATTGCTCAATCAAATTAAACTAATTAGCAATCTAATTGCTAATTAATCCTCCTATAATTCACTAACTATTGGTAAATTATTTTATCACAACTTTTGTATATGGTTAATCATCAATATACACTTAAATGATTCATAATCATTGATCAGCCATCTGATCAGATAGAAATCTTTATTATATGTGATCTCATGGGTTTGGGCATTTCAGGGCAGAGTGTAGGAACACGATTGAGTGCTTCATTTGCCGGGAAGTAAGGCACTCCTTTAGAGTGTGTGGGTGGAGACACCGCAAGAAGCAGTAGGAAGACGTATTCATCCCCAGAAGACGTAATAAACTTAAGATCTTCATCCCTATCGAGGACTTCAACAGAAGAAGGTATGATGAGCTCTCCTTTGCTGGTATGATCCATTTCAAGCCTAATAGGTCTGATGTAAGGCCCCCGAGATCAGCTAGGTCAAATGGACTCTCCGACTGTTCGCTGTGAACTTTGAATGGGACTCGATGCCCATGGGGCATAATATTTTTCCTTGCTAACTTTCCATCTTGAAGATGCCTTATTCGGGCTGCCAAACAAGGGAAGTAGCATCACTATAATTTCCTGATCTATGTTCGACTATGGTCCTTCCACTTCAGGGAGGTTGGACAGATTTTTCAAGTTCAAGTTCTTCTAAAGTTTTATGGGGTCCCAATTCATGCTTGCGACCCTAAATCCCTTCGCTAGATTTTCTCCACTTTTGGGCTTCTGGATAGACCTTCCCCTTGAAGCATCGCTAGTAGGGAGCCTTTCATCGAGGTGTTTGTTTTCTTTGATTCATCGAATTCTATCACTCATTTGGTTATTGCATCACTTGGGGATGCAGCATGCAAGGTTTTCATCGCAATCCATGATGCTTGGGCTAGCCAGCCCTCCTCTAATATCACCCCCCGCCCTGACTTTGCACCACATTGGGAGATGAGGGGTCCGCTCTGATCTAGATTTCAAGGAGCTTCTTCCTCTGGCTAGGGGCACCAAGGCTTTTGCTCCTTCACCTTCAAACTCCGTGTCTGATGCTAGTGGAAGCGGGGAGCACGTGAACAAGGTCTCCGGTGACTAGATGGCTTTCTCTCTTTCTCTGATGTTTACCCAAGACCCTGCTTAAGGTAAAGCTCCGATCCTGGGAGACTCCCCTGTTTCTTCATATGTTCCCATATTGGGTGGGGCTGGAGAGTGCTCCCACTCGCCTGCGGGAGGGGTACAGTGAGCGTGGGTGTCCAAGCTGATTCCTCCATCGATGTTCTGCTTCACCAAGGTGAGGCTATCGTTTTTCACCACCAACCATCTCCGACGATCGGTTGTAAAGGTGCTGGCTGTGGTGCTAGTGGTGAGCCCGATGCCTAACCCATTGCCAGCTGACCCGGGCTTGACCATACCGCCTAGTTCAGACATAATTTCTTCCCCTAACCGTACCAACATGGGGACTGAGTTGATCGTATCCACCGCCAAGGAGGGTATGGAAGTCTTTGGTATTGGGAAAAGGAGGGTCGACCTCTCCCGCTTCTGGTGTTCGGCCTGCTGCCCCTATATCCCCTGAGGAAGGTCTCCTCGGCGTGCATGAAAAAGGTATTGTTGAGTTCTTCCATGCAGCTGGGGACTGATTGCCCTGGTGTCTCCACCATCCAGTCATTGCTCGAGTCTCATCCATCGAGCCCTCCTGTTCCTAAGCCGTGTTCTGCGGATGAAGGCCATGTCGCTCTGGTCGTGGATGGGTTACAATTTGACTCTCGTGTGGACTCATTGGACATGGCTGAGTTTGCCGCAAAGACCGTAGCTGAGCCTGCAAAGCATCCTCCGAGGGCAAGAGCCATTGTGGCAGTTAATTGGCCACAGCCAGCTAATACTCCAAAAACAGAAGAGGAAAGCTTGTGGCTTTGTCATCTCAAAAGAGAGAGTCAAGAAGG
Organism: Cocos nucifera; assembly: GCA_006176705.1. Classification (NCBI taxonomy): domain Eukaryota; kingdom Viridiplantae; phylum Streptophyta; class Magnoliopsida; order Arecales; family Arecaceae; genus Cocos; species Cocos nucifera. Next base: position 1,365,763 of record QRFJ01000055.1, read on the forward strand.
TGGTTGACTCGATTCTCTCTCTTCAAAATGCTTCTACAGCTAGCTTGGTGGTCTGAGTGTATTGATCTTGGTGGCAGTTGCTTGTCTGCTTCGATGTTGCTACTTGTCATCCTCTGTCATGTTCGATGGTTTTTGGACATTATTTATTGGTGGGTTGAGCTTTCCTTCTGGATCTATTTGTTTGTTTTCCTGACTACATGTGAATTGGACCGTTCTATTATTTCTTAGGGCGGGCTCTTGTAATCATTCTCCATGTTATGATGATTATATTATCTTGTTGGAATATTAGAGGCTCTGGATCGATGGCTAAGAGGAGGGTTGTGTGTGAATGTGTGTCCCTTTGTAATTGTGATATTGTTGTACTTCAGGAGTCTAAAATTGCCACTTCAAGCCAAGCATTTTTGTAGTCTATTGGGGGCAATCGAATCAACGCTTGGGCTGTAATGAATGTGAATGGCTCTTTTATTCCCTCCTTTTCCCATTCTAAGGCATTGTCCTTCACTCTAACTATGGAACTTTTCTATCTACCATGGAAGACTAAGCTGACGTTAAGGTCAGTGCATGTCCCTCATAAGAATTCTTATCCCTTGATTTTTCTTCCAAGAATTTGACTTGTATCAAATGTGAATTTCTAGGACCTCGGCTTTTGGAAGGCAATTTTAATGTGGTGAAATCCTTGAATGAGAGGAAAGGTAAAAGCCAAAGCATAAGAGATATATATTGCTTTTTTGGACTTCATCTCTTCCTTGGATCTTATTGACTTGGATCTCAAAGGATGACATTTTACCAGTCCAATAGCGGGGAGCATCCTTCCTTTGCCAGGTTAAATCATTTTCCCATATCACAAAAGTGGGAAACTCTATTCCCTGCCTCCTAGCACAAGGCTTTCAGTTCCCATTTGTCCGATTACCGTCCGATTTCTTTGAACTATCTTGCCAACTTTGGTAAGCCTAAAATCTTCAGATTTGAAATTTGGTTTTTTGAAAGAGATGGATATATATGATGCGGTCGTGTCCAACTTGGAAAGCATTAGATGGCATCACAACCTTATGGCTAAGTGGGTTGAGAATCTGTAGAGGCTAAGATTAGCGCTGAGACATTGGGCCTCAGATAAGAGGTTCAGGAATAGAGAGCTGTGAAATTACTTAATAATCTGGAATTGCTTTGCAAAAAGAGGAGGTGGGGGATTTGTCGCCGGTAGACCTAAACTCTAAAAGAATTCTTAAATCTAGCTTGGATGAGTTATATGATAAGGAAGAAGTCTATTGGTTCTTGATAAATACTTAAATTAAATCATTAAAAATATATTATTTTATTTAATTATTATTTATTATATTAAAAATTTGATATTTTTTAATTTATTTTATAGATAATTGATAAATTAGATTTAATTAATTATATGATGCGGATGTGTGAAAAAAAATGGCATTGATCGCTGGAATCAACTATAGCAAAGAAGAAAAGATGATCGCTAATGTAAAAAACTTAATTTATAGATTAAAAAAATTTTAATTAGAAGTAAATTATATTTAAAATAAATTTAAAATAAAAAATATATATATAATATTATAAAAAATAAAAATAATATTTTAAAAATTAAAAAAAAAAATGTGTACGGTATTTTAAAGAAACAAATGTTTTTTTTCTATAAATGGTCAAAAAGAGAGGTGCTGGTTGTTGATTTTCTTTTCGCATGGCCGATAGCGGATTTGCACGGCTTATGGGTTTGCGTGTGGGAGCCAGCAAGTGGGCAGTCTTCACCTCTGCAACCCCTCAGGCCTCCTCTTTTTCCTCAAGCTCTCTTTTCTTATTCTTTCTTTTTTTTTTTTCCGCAATCAAAAATCCTCCAACTTCTTCATTAAAATATTTTTTTTTACTTAAAATTTTTGAATAAAAATTTCAGCAAGAAGCATCCTATAATCAGCTAATCAACTCATTCTCAAAAAATCCCAATAATCTTGATTTGAAAGTATTTTTTATATTTTCTTATATTTTTTTAATATATAATAAAAACTATTTTTCCTTACTATATATTTATCTTTATTTTTTTTGAGTAAAATTTTAATCTAAAATAATTTTTTACCTTTATGACGAACTGTGATTTACGGATACAAACCATGCTCTTTAAGATAGATTATATCTTTATTGATTAGATACCAATTCGAGGTATATTAAGAACGATATCAGCTGTCTAACAAGAAAATAGTTGAGATCCTAAGAATTCATCTTCATACTTGCTAACCAATCTTTAATTAATTTTTTAATTTAATTATTTTTTAATTAATTTAAATAGTTTTTTAATTAACTTTTTATTTTATTATTTAAATTAAAATTGAGATCTGTTAAACATAACTAATACGATTTTTGTGGATACAATCTCGACTCATCCTAGTTATAGTAGTGAGTTAGAATTATTTTTGACTACCTATAATAGCGATCAAATTTTGGCGCTATTGCCAAGCATCATGGTATAGTTGTTTTTGAGTCTATAAAATTAAAAAAAATATTAAAATAAAAAAAATCAAATAAACTAAAAAATAAAAAAATAGTAAAAAAATTTATAAAATATTTTTTTAAATAATTTCTTTTTAATACTAACATCGTATAAGCTATTTAGGAGATTAGAGACCTAATTAGAAAACCTAACAAGTGAAACCAATTAATTTAAGTTTGATTGTATCATCTAACTTGGACATTTTGATCTCTTGCATGAATTTTCATAAATCATTTTAAGAGCACTTAACTAAATAAAACAAGATAAGATGAAAATTTCATTATCCTTTCTTGATCCAAAAATCACAACTCTTCATATTACATTGATCTAAACTTTAATCTAAAATCAATTAGATGCTAGCCTTTAAGAAACTCGAGCTCACTTGAACAAGAAACCCTAAAAGTTGGATTGGATTAGAGTTAGTCAATTTGACTGATGTCTAAAAAATTGATTTAGAGACAAGATCTCGAAGGAAGGTGGTTATTTAATTGATTCTATTTGCTTACCTAGGCAACTTAATTAGTGTCTAAGAAAAGCAATGGAGGAACCCCCACCAACCTTATACTTATCTGGCCAGCTGAAGGGTTTGAAGATGATCTTGGTAGTTATGAGCTATCTAGCATAAGATAATCCTTAGTTAGGATTGATTGTATAACTTGACTGCCAACTTACAAATATTAAACCTAATAAAACTTTTTGTATCTATTCCTTAGATTTAGGACTCTCTAGATTCTCATCTTTAGATTTCTTTCGTTCTTTTTCCTCATAAAAAATCTAAAAATTAATAATTAAAAAAACTATAAAAAGCTTGAATTTATGTTTGATCTTGAATAGCAATATGGATGTATCCATTGAGGCTGAATCTTTTTGGTAATTGAGGAAGTACTTTATTCATTTTTCTTATATTTATGATCCCCATGCACCCATGTATGAACCCAATAGAGATGGAATTTATGAGGTTGGAAACTCCATAGATATCCATAATAAGGTAGAAAAGTTATCCCAAAACATTGATTATCTATGGAATATGAGACACTTTCTTGCCTCATCTTTGCATATGTGTGACATATATTCGAGTTCCATCCACTTGGTTAGTGAATGTCCAACTGCATATCGATTCTAGGAGTTTGTGCATGAGCAAATTTACCAAATTCAAATCCAAACTATTTATTATAGTTCTTTTTCCAACAATACAATCTGGGTTCGGAAAACAATCCAAACTTTTTAGGGACACCACAACCAGTAGTTGATTATAAACCTAGCTATCTGGAGAAAACTTATGCAACATACCAATATCAAAATATTCAGCAAACCTCTCCAAGTGTTTATAGTTAGGCATTTGAAGAGAAATTTTTATACATGTTAGAAGAGTTAGAAATCACCCAGATCATCTACTCCTACACTTAGTCTATAGCCATAATAAAGACCCAAGTTAGTCAGCTAACTGCTGCACTTAATAGATGGGAGGTGGAAGAATTATCTAGTCAGCCCATAAGTGATCCGACAGGATAATATATGGTTGAGAGCTTCAAAGCTTATGAAACCTTTCTAGAGCATATCCAAGCAATAAAACTTAGGAGTGAAAAGGTCATAGAATAGCCTAATACACAAATTAAAAATTATTTTGAGATAGATGTATCTAAAGAAGTAATAAAGGAAGCTATCCCTAAAATTATATATTTCTTAAGATCCAGTGCATACACATTGGGATTCTTTTGAGGTGGATGATTTTAACATAAATAGATATACTAAAAATGTGAACATATTATTAAAGCCATCAAATTTTAGCACCACTCCTCAATGGGTTGAGAAATATGAATCCAATAGCTTCCTTTCCAAAATCACCACCTCCTTCAGAATCGAATCGGTCCTTAGTCATACCTGAGTATGCATGTTTAGAATCAAATGACACCCTTGCAGTATCCATTATATCAAACTCAACTCTTAATCCAATAACATAATTTGTGAGCATATTAGAAGAATAAATAGAAGAAATTCTCAACAAACAAGGGTCAGAGAATGGAATCATAATTTATCTTCTTAAAATTAGTAAGATAAAACTGACAAAGAATGGGATCACGAATTATTTTCTAAAAATTAACAATAAAATACTAAAATTTATCAATAATGGGATCGTAAATCATCTTCTTAAGATTGGTAATCCAAAATCATTGAAATTTATCAATCCAATACTTGATACCAGATAGACAGAATTAGTGGTCTGACTGAAGATCTTAAACTTAGTGCTTATTGGGAGGTAACCCATCATTTTATCTTTTAAATTTTTTTGTTTTTATTTTGTAGGAATTTAATAAAGATGATTAGTTAAGTTGAGGAGAGCATATCATCAACATTCTGCAAGAATCCAATGGAATATAATAAAGGATCTGCAAACAACAATAAATCAAGTGGCATCCCTTCTTGATAAATTTTTTTTATTTTTTTTCTTCCATTAATTAGGACAATGAAAATTAAGTTGGGGGGAGAATAACTAACTTTAATTATGTAAGTCCTTAAGTATGATTTGAAATAGTTAACTTTATGTATCCAAACTTTATTTTGATTAAGAGTTAATTAAGCATCCTAATCAATGTATGATTAATCATCTAGATAATTTTAGAGATACTAAGAGATAAATTATTAAAAAAATTTAATAAATGATAGGGTTTAAACCAGATCAAATTTTAAGAATGGTTCCAGAATCCTCTTGTTACCTATTTCAACAAAGAATCTACTTCATGGGGTTTAGATGGAAAAGTCGAGGTACGCAAAAGTTTCTATTAGAATCTATTTAAAAAAAGAATTTAGCATTGTCTCACTGAGTAACCGAGGCCCTTCGTCTAAGTAAGCATTATGATTCACATCAAAAAGTGGGGATATAAGAACTTGATTATAAAAAAAATATTTGTTGAATTCAAGTCAATAAATCCAATGAGTGTTCTATACCTAATGCCCTAAAGCCAACTGATTTGAGAGCCATTGGCTAAAAGCTTGCTACAAGAGTTAATAAGAAAGTCTAAAAGAATAAATAAATAATGGATAATAAGAAAAATAAATTGTAAGAAGATAAAAAATCTAGCTCATATTAAGTTAGAGGATTTCAAGAATAAAGTAAGAGGTTGGTGAAAAAAGATCTCCAAAAATTTTTATGGCTAACATTCAACCACTAATTAGATCAAATTAGTAATCTGACGAAGTACTTCTTTAATGGTCTAACTAGATATCAGCTATATTTGAAAATATCTAAACTAACTTTTAAATTTAAGGCTGAGTCGGTACATATTGTTAATTTATTCATTTTACTCGAGGACGAGTGAAATTCAAGTTGAAAGATATGATAAATATTTATATTAAATTATTAAAAATATATTATTTTATTTAATTATATTTTATTTATTAAAAATTTAATATTTTTTAATTTATTTTATAAATAATTAATAAATTAAATTTAATTAATTATATAATGCGGACCTGTGAAAGAAAAATGGTATCCATCGCTAGAATTAATTATATGGCTATGAAGAAAAGATGAGCGTCAATGCAAAAAAATTAATTTATATATTAAAAAAATTTAAATTAAAAATAAATTAAACTTAAAATAGATTTAAAATAAAAAAATATATGTAATATTATAAAAAATAAAAATATTATTTAAAATTTTTTTAAAAAAATATATGTAATATTTAAAAAAATAAATATTTTTTTTCTGTAAATGGTCGGAAAGAGATGTGCTGGTTTTTGGTTTTCTTTCCACGTGGCTGATAGCGGGTTCGCACGGCTTATAGGTTCATGTGTGGGAGCCAGCAAGTGGGCAGTCTTCACGGGTAGGCCGGTGCATAGTTTCAAGTGGTTTGGTCAGCCGAGAAGCTGGAGCAGGTCTTCATGTGACACTTGGAAAATAAAAGCTACAGGGTTCGGCCAAGCGGGTCTTCGTAGAAATATGAGCGGTTTGCATTGTGGCGGTTGGGAAACACGGTTACCGTGCACTTCCAATTCTTTTTCGACTCAAGTACTCCCTCATGCCTCCCCTCATCTTTTTAAACCCTCGTACAGGTCCTCTCAAAATAGAAAAAGATGTGACGAAGATTATAGCAAAAAATATCCCCATAACTGACTAATTATCTCAAGAAGAACACTATAATCTTGATTTGATAATATTTTTTTTATTTTTTATTTTTTATATTTTTTTAATATGCAACGAAGGCCACTTTTATTTGCTATATATTTATATTTTTATTTTTTTTGCATGAAATTTTAATTTGATATAGTTTATGATTCTTATGACGAATCATGATCAATAGATACGGTTAATGTTCTTAATATAGATTATCTTTAAATTAATTTTTTTATTATATTTAAATAATTTTGATTAGTCTATAATTTTATAAAATAGGCTGTGATTCAAGGATATAAACTATGCTCTTTAAGATAGATTATATTTTTATTGATTAGATACCAATTCAAGACATATTCAAAAAGATATCAGCTGTCTAACAAGAAAATAGTTGAGATCATGAGAATTCATCTTCTTACTTACAACCAAATCTTTAATTATTTTTTTATTTACTTACTTTTTAATTAATTTAATCTAATGAAAATAGTAAGTTAGAATTATTTTTGACCATCCTCGATCAGTTCCAAAGATCTACAATGCAGTGGTTGAACGAGGGGGACGTAACACTCAGTACTTCCACAAAATTGCCTCACGTAGAAAGCGTATAAACCATACTGCGAGCATTCTAGACATGGGGTTGGAATTTATGAAACAAGCGGACATCTGTAGAATTCTGCATGACTTCTACAATGACCTTTTCGACAAGGACTCTACCCCTTGGTGTCCATTAATTAGAATATGATCAAAGGGATGCTACTGTTCTTAGCTCTTTGGCTAAGGAATTCTCCATTTAGGAAATCAAATCTACTCTCTTTTTCTTTGGTGGCTCCAAAGCCCGTGGGCAGGACGGCTTCTCGTTCACTTTCTTTCAAAGGTATTGGGATGTGATTAAGGATGACCTGCTGGTGATAGTTCAATTGTTCATAGTGAATGCCTAAAGCTGGAAAGGATTAATTATGCTTTTATTTCCCTAATTCCAAAAAAAAGAAGGTTCACTTCAAGCAAGGGATTATCGGCCAATCTGCCACCTGAATGGCCTCTATAAACTAATTGCTAAGATCCTTGCTAGAAGATCAGCTCCTCACCTGCCAAAGTTGATTGATGAAAGGGCACTTCATCATTGAAAATTTTTTGGTGGTGCATGAGATGTTCGCCTACTGCAAAAGAACGGGGTAGAGAAGAATCCTGTGTAAACTAGACTTTGAAAAAACTTTTGATACGATGAAATGGTGGTTTTGTTCAATATTCTTTCTAATAGAGGCTTCCCCTTGAAGTGGATGAAGCCGCTTCTTTCCTCCTCGTCCATTGTGATGCTTCTCAATGGGGAAGCTAGATGATGGATTTGGTGTAGGCAAGGTTTGAGACAGGGAGAACATTTGTCACCGGTCTTGTTCATTCTAGTCATGGATATTCTCATTCACATTCTAAGGCAAGCTAGCAAAGTGGGGCTCATTGGTGGGTTTGGTTGCAATCCATGTTTCAGTGGTATCCAGTCTTCATTTTACAAATGATGCACTGCTTTTTTGCTCGGTTAATTGTTTTAGTAATCAAAGCTATTTTCCTCATCCTTGAGAGGGCTTCTAGGTTAAAGGTAAACTCAATAAAAGCTTGCTTCTTTGCCTAAACATTAGTAATGATGAGGCTTCTTCATTTTCCATGATGCTAAATTGCAAAATTGGCATTCTACCAACCACCTATCCAGGACTACCTTTGTTCCACAAGATGCTTCCAAGGCAATGTTGGATGCTTCTACTTGAGAAGAGGAGTGCTAGGCTTGCATCTTGGAAAGCAAAATTTTTATCATGGATGGGCAGGGTAACTCTTATCAATGCAGTTCTCTTGGCTTTGCCTTCCTCCCTGATGTCCATCTTTAAGTTGCCTAATTGGGTTGCCTTTCGGATTGACCAGTTGTGAAGGATAATTCTTGTGAAAATGTCAATGACTTCAATTATTAAACTAGGATTATATTTGTAAATCCGAAGAGGAGGGTAGTCTTGGAATAAAGAACATCATTGATAATGAATAAAGCATTGCTGGCCAAGCGGGTGCGGAAGTTTTTAAGCAACCCCAACCAGACATGGTGCAAAATGGTGACGAAGGCTTATTACTCTAGGAGAAAATTCGGCATCCAGGTTGGGAGGTCTTTGCTCGCCCTATCACCGGTGTGGAAAGATATTAGCAAAAATTTCTCAGCCTTTTGGAATTGTTCAAGGTTTTTCCTCGGGGGATGGTTCGAATGGTAGGTTCTAAGAAGATACATAGCTAGGATTGATGCCTTTGTCTCAGCTTTGTTTGAAACTCTATTGATTGGCCCTGAAGTGTAACGTCTCGATTGCCTCTCTTTGGAGCTGGAGATCTTCGAGGTGTGGTTCGCGGTCCATTGTCACTTTGAGCAGATGGGGCAATTCCATGAGCTCACCGAGTTGCTTCGCTTGGTGAGGCCTTCATGTATTGCAGTCACACCGGTATGGAAGCTTACCCAAAATGGCTCATTTACCATGGCATCCTTGTATGGTTTTCTCAATAGAGGAAGCTTAAGGCGCCCATTACATATGCTAGCTCGGAAAGCAACCGTATCAGAGAAAGTCGAGGTGTTTGTGTGGCTAGTGCTAAAAGATAGGCTTCATACGGTGGAAAGACTATAAAAGAAAGGTTGGCCGATGAATCAAGGCTATTCGTTTTGTGGGAGGAAAGTAGAGAATGTGTCACACCTTGTCCTCAAATGTCCATGTGCAAAGTATCTGAAAACCTTCCAGTTTTCCCACATTTTGGACTACTTAGAGGAAGATCAAAGTTCTTGTTTGCCTTCGGAGAGTTTGGGATCAACTAGCCATTGCTCTATGTTGGAATGTCTATTTGGAAAGGAATAGACATGTTTTCACCAACAAAAGATGTTCCGCTAGTTTTCTCATTATCAGAAAAAATTTTGAAGTTCTTTTACTTTTGGCGGCACTTGGCTACTCCCAGAACGGTGGAGGGACATCGAAAGATCTAAAGTAGATTAAATTCCTTGATCGTTGTGAATAGAGTCAATGCTGTCCTGAGCTTGCCTCCTGCCCAGGCTGTGGTTCATTCAACATTTCGATGCTGTTTCACTTGATTCTTTTGTATTGCTATGTTATCTTTATCCCTTCCCGTTCCTCATGCTCTGTTTTTCTTGCTCTAACTTTAACTTCTTTCCTATGCTCACCACCCAAGATGATTCGCTCACGCACGAATTCAAAAAAAAAAAAAAAGCATGGCATCCCATAAATTTTTTTTTTTCGTTCAGGCTCATGCATGAGCCAATCACTATGAGCAGTGAGTATATCTCCAATGTCGGGTCAAATTCAAACTACTGAAACCCTCAAGCTACCTCTCCCCTTCTTTCTCCCATTCACGGCATGCTCACCCTCTTTCCATTTTTTGTGCATGGGAATACCCTATCTATCTTCTCTCTTTCATGCCAAGACCCACACCACCACCCATCTCTCCATGCATGACCCGCATCATTCTCCCCCCCCCCCCCTCTTCATCTCCGGCTCCCAGCCACTGGCATCTCTCTCTCTCTCTCTCTCTCTCTCTCTCTCTCTCTCTCTCGGATGAGATCTAAGGGTTTAAGTTTTGGAGAAGGTAGAGGTCCAAGAAATCAGAATATCATCTTCAAGTTAAGATCCCATTTTCCATAAAAAATTGAGCACTTCTTAGCTTCCTACAAAATTCACTTGTGGGGGATTTAATGGAGGGCTTAGCTTGCATAATATTGGAGGCCTCGGGTAGCAATGAATCATGGAAGAAAAAAGGGTTTTGAGAGATTATTTTGGTGAACAAAAGGTAGACTATCTCGACCTTTAGTTTTCAAAAAGTTCTGACTTGAGCTTTTTTTTGAGAATTTTAATATGAAATTTTAGGGATATGTTATGAACTTATATACTTCTAATCTTGGAAAATTAGGTGAACATTCAAGAATTTTTGATTGGTCAAGTAGATTGCCAAACTGTCTTGAGATTCTGGGGTGGATAGAATAGGATATTAATTTTAATGTTGAATGAAACCTTAAATTTTGTATTTAATATAAGTACGGTGAGATTATAGCCTTGTTTCAATATCTCAAAAGTCTTTAGTAATGATTGCAATGTCTAAAAGAGGGATAGAAGTACTTTCAGAGGAATCCAGTGAAGAGGATGATGTTGGAGCTAGATTGGGGTCACAACAATAAGGTAGTAATATAAATTACATGCAAAGCAGCACATAATTATCAATGAAGATGATTTGAGAAAATAAGAAGATTGAAGAAGATAGTTGGAAGACTTCTCTGGATGCCACTCAAAGCACTTGCACCTTATAGGCTCTCTAAAAATTAGTCGGCAGCCTCCTCCTTATCTCTTTTTTTTTGTTTTTCTTCTCCCTCTATCTCTCTTGTTTTGGACGGCACTATGGAGCTGTTGCTTGAGTTTGCTTGAGTTCTCTACATCATATGAGAAAACTCTTTCACTTTCAAATCCTGCATCTCCTCCTATCCTATTTGGTTCATCTCCTCCTATCCTATTTGGTTGGTCCTAGGGTGGAAAGCCTAGATCTTTGTGGCGACAACCTTGGAAATTCTCAATGCTAGTAACCCATTAGGGTTGAACCTTAGCATGTGGCTGCAATATGAAAAGCCCTAGATATTGTTCTAGCCATCATAGGGTTCTTAGTTATGGTTGACCATCTAGGGTTAGCCCTATGGCTGTAAATGAGTAAAGCTACTTGCGAGCTTGACTCAAGTTCAAGCTTGACTCGATTTAGTTATTATCGAGTTCGAGTCGAGCTTGAATATTCAAGTCGAGATCGAATAGTAGGATACTCGGCTCGAAAGCTCATGAGACTACTCGAATATTTATATATTTTTAATAATATTATTTTTATTTATAATATATTTTAATATATATTATTAGTAAGATAAAGCTCAATTTTGAGTTCGAACTCGAGCTCGAGTATGGCTCGGTTCATATTCAAGTTGAGTCGAGTCAAACTCGAGCCTTGCTTATTTTTCATCGAGCATCGAGCAGAGTTCAAGCTTAGGATATTAAGGCTTGGTCGAGCTCAAGCCAAGTCTTGAACCCAAGCATTTTGAGTCAAGTTGAGCTTGAGCTTTTGATTACTCGACTCGATTGCACCCCTAGTTAGCCCTAAGAGCCAATTACATTAAAACCTTGATCCAGGGTTGGTCCAGGGCCCGATCCTTAAGACCAGTCCAATAATATTTATGCCAACTCACATGATCCAATCCATATTCCAATGGTTTGATTTACTTGTTCAATTAGATTCGACTAATAGTTTGATTAATCCATTAGATGAGAAAGCAATGTCGCAGCGCCTCCCTGATGGACACCAGAAACCATATCAAAAAAGAAACACATAGAGAATACAACAAAAGCTCTGTATATTTACTCTCTAATTGGACTGAATTTAGAAGAGCCAAGTGGGCTCCTATTTTCAGCCTTCTAGGGTTAAAAAGAAAAGAATAAAAATATTTGAAAAACCACCTAATCTCCTTATCCAAATTGGTTAAAATAGTTTTGATCCTTCTCTCGATATGCTGAAACAACCTCGATCCTTATCCCAACCAAAGTAGCTAGAACCGCCTCCGTCATATCTGCAATGGTTGAAACTAACTCCATTTTATTTCGATCATCCTATATCATGGCTCCCTAACTTTGAAAGGAGCCAGCACCTACTAGATCTAGAACTGCAAGCGAAGGAACCAAGTCTCCCCAGCTTCCCTTATGAACCACTTAGCCGCACTAGGCTTTTGCCCTTTCCGTCCAACACAAAAGAATTCACATTCACCTTTGCACGTCATTATGACCTTGTGTTCTAAAATAGTATCTTCAGCTAGTTTCTCTTCATGTTCTACCACAAAATTTTCCATGGATGGCAATATTTCTCCAGGCTCATTATCCAACATTGATGGCTCGAAGGACTTTAGGTTCTCGACATTAATGACCGAATATATCTTCATGTAGGTGGTAAAGGAAAATGGTGCAGGATTCTAGGCATGCTTTTCAAAACTTTTTTGAATTAATATGTAGCAGAATGTTAAAATTAGTCTAATATTAATTTTATGCATGCTATACTCAAATCATAAAATCATACACTAGGATCTATACATGTCATTATATGTATAAAAAAAATAAATGCACTCAATCAGTAAATCATATTTGTTGATCGACTTATATTTAGAACACGATACCTGAGCGTAGATAGATGATCTCCATAATCTAAAATCACTAAAAAAAATCTCCTCATGTCATGATGCAGCTGCATGGTCATTCTGCCTCTACGGATAGTCCACATGGAGCTTATGATCTCAACCAGCTCCATCGGAGTGCTATCTTCTCGTCGGAGCCTTGGACGGTCAATCTGATCGACCATCTTCTTTTGATCTTCTGGATGCTTTAGAAGATCAGAATACAAACTTCGAAGGATAACAAGATGGTGTGAAATTTATCATCATAATCGAGCACTCATAGCGCTCAATCTCTCCACCCAAATCCTAGGTCGATATCCTAGGATCTCCTACATCTGAAACCCTGGAGTCCTCACTCTCAGGGTTCTTTGTGATCAACAAATGTCCTCACACCCAAGAGAAGCTCACGCCCAGGAAGCCCTCATACACACTCTATTTCACTGAGAAACCCTTTCTCAGATAGAAGACACGCACACACTTTAAACATTTTAAAATGTTGCATTCGAAAAGAAGAAACAAGAGTGGCGTAGGAAACTTCCTCACTATTTGACTTTTCCCACGCCCAAAATGTTGCGCCCCTTTTTGGTTTTCTCTCTCTAGAAACCCCTCACGCACTCTCAGATTCCTCATGCATGCCCACTCAAAGTTCCACTTTTAAATGGGCGACATCTGATAGAATTTGCACGTGGAAGGGATAAGGAGAGATGGTTGAACTTGTTTCAACCAATCTCTAGAATTCAAATTCAAATCACCATTTATCCTTTTTCAATGCACAAACTAGGTGTATGTGTTAGTGCATCACCATGGCATCACCAAGCTATGATACTAATTGTTATCCTGACATCACCAAGCTCCGATACCATGTTGTGAAAACTTTTGATCTTTAGCATGGATATGGAGAGACCTTTTGTTCTCTAAAAATAGCATACCATAGATCATCACCTATAGATCTATGTTGGGACACCTTCCTTCTTGGGCTTAAGGGAGGTGCCCCCTCTCTCTGGGCTTCTTCAATAATCTAAGGCAACAACACTAGAGAGAAGAGAGATTGTGAAAGAAAAAATCTGTATTTCAATCCACGTTATAAAATCCTAATACAACCTTTATATTTATACATAGCTATTAGGCCTGACCAAAAACTCTCCTAGCTAACCCAATACATGAAAGCACTCATCAAGTTCATGTACACCCATGTCTCTCATGCTGTCATCCCCTAGATCTAAACCTGATCCATACATATGTTAGCTACTTTAAGACCTTATTGGATCAGGCCTTAAGATCTAAATAGAAAATTTCATCCAGTTCTATTTGCCACCATCGAGCCGATTCTGTCAAAGTTGAGCTGGCTCAACTGCGTATCTTCCAAATGCTCTCTTCTATCTACTTGAGATAGCCAGCTTGACTGCACCCTGAGTTGACTTGGTCTTAGTTCGAGCTGACTCGATTGCGTATTCGAACCAACTCGCTTGTGTGTCAGTCCCTTATCTTGGCTAATTCTTCTCATGACTTTGGTCTTTTGCTCCATCTTATATCCTAAATTTTTGGAGTACCTATTAAGCCCCTTAAGGTTCTCACACCTGAACCTCAAGTCCATTCAGGGCTACACGCCGCCTTTGTCGGAAATGCGTGCTCTTTCTACATGGATCGATATGATCGTCAGTGATTAGTCAAGCAACAAGAAAGTACTTCTCAGAGATTAATGCGAAAGTACGATCAAATAATTTAAGAAATAGAGAAGAAGAGAAGAAGAGATTTTCAAGAGAAAAGAGCTTTTATTCAGTATATTCCAACACTCTTATAACCTTGACCTATTTTCAGTATATATACTTTATAAAGGGTCAAGTCCAAGCTCATAGAAAAACTCTCCAAATCCAAATAACTCATGTACATAAAATAATAACCTACGAAAACTGAGCCAACCTAGTTTTAGACTGAGCTGGCTAACCTGCGATTGGGTTGGCTCAATCCCGGATGGAGCCGATCCAGTTGTGTACCGTGCCAATAGTCCAAAAACACTGCTTTCTATCTAAATTTTTCTTTGAGACCTAGCCAACCCAGTCCTGGACTGAGCCAGCCCAGTTCTCAACTTAGCTGGCTCATAGGACTGGGTTGGCCCAGTTCTCAACTTAGCCGGCTCAGTTTCTAAACTTTGCTAGGAGAGCTGATTTTCTTTTGACTCGCTTCTGTCTTTCCATGATCTATCTTCTCATATTTTTAAGACTTAAAAGTGCCACTTTTAAGCTCACATTCTCCATCTTGGTACTTTCAAGTTCTTATGAACTCATCTCTTCTCAATAGACCCATCCATGCCATACATCTTTGAAAGCTGTCACTAGGGAGTACCTTCATGAGTGTATCAGATTGATTCTTCTTGATATGGATCTTCATCAGTTCTACTTTATCTTCCTCCATCAGCTCTCTGATCCTATAGTACCTCACGTCTATATGCTTTGTGCGTGCATGATAACTAGGTTCTATGCCAATAGTAGAGCACTCAAACTATCACTAAATAGTGTAACCTTGCTCTGCTCCACCTCTAACTCATCAATCAGCCTCCTAAGCCAAAGGGCTTCCTTTATAACCTCCATTATCCCAATGTACTCAGCCTCTATGGTAGACAAGACCGTGATTGATTGAAGGATTGATCTCCAAGACATCGATCCATCATATATGCAGAAGAGGTATCCAGTAGTAGACCTCCTTATATCAAGATCACCAGCATAATTTGCATCAACAAATTTTTCCAGAGGATCTAAACCTTCACACATCTTCATAGATTGTTCTCCAAATTTTTTCGACTGCCCACTAAACATCAAACCATAATCCCTTGTTCCAAGCAGATATTCAATATCCATTTCAATACTTTTCAGTGTTTCTTCTCAGGGTTAGTCATGTATCTACTAACCGTGCTCACTATATATACTATACCTGATCTATAGCATACCATAGTGTACATCACACTGCCTATAGTATTTGCATAAGAGACTCATTCCATGTACTCTCTCTTTTCTTCTAACTAGGGGCTCTGTAACTTGAAGAGAGACATATGGCTCGATAGTGGCATCTCTACAGATTTGGCCTTCTTCATCCTAAATCTTTTCAGAACCTTCTGGACATACTTTTTTTATGATAAATGGAGCACTCCTTTGCATCTATCTCTGCAAATCTTCATTCCAAAGATTTTCTCAGCTGGATCCAAATCTTTCATCTCAAACTTAGATGATAATGCCCTTTTTAACCTTTTCATAGCATCCATGCTTCTACTAGCTATGAGCACATCATCTACATATAATAACAGGTATAGGACGTCCTCCTCATCTACATCCTTGATGTAGACACAATAATCATGTTCACATCTGCTGAAACTCAGGCTCAAGACAAAGCTATCAAACCTTCGATACCACTGATGAGGAGATTATTTCAAGCCATACAAAGACTTTCTGAGTAAACACATCTTTTCTTCCTGTTCCATCTCCATGAAACCATCTGGCTGCTTCATGTAGATTCTTTTCTCCAAAGTCCCATGAAGGAAGGTTGTCTTCACGTCCATCTATTTCAATTTCATATTACGCTGTGTCATCAGTGACAGCAAAACTCGAATAGATATATGACGCACCATAGGAGAGAAAATTTTTATGTAGTCAATTCCTTTTTTTTGTGAGTATTTCTTTGCTACCAGCCTTGCTTTGAATCTAACTCTTTTTTATTCTGAAGGTGCTTCTTTCTTTATGAACATCTACTTTGAGTCAATAGATCGAGCACCCTCTGGATGATCCACTAGCTATCATATCTGATTCTTCTCAAGTGATTCCATCTCCTCCATCATGGCCTGTATCCATGAATCATGATCCTCACTCTCCATGGCTTCTGCATAATTCTCTGGATCTCCATTAGCAGTGATGAGTGCATAGGAGATAACCTCATCAATACCATATCTGACTAATCTCCTAATAGTACGTTAGGACTTGTGCAAAGCCACTTCCACTAGCACATCTCTGTCTGATATCTATGGTTGCTCCTGCATATCTATCTAAACTATCGACCCTCCATGCTGATTTTTAATCTAAGACAATACTTTTCTACCCAGCTCCATCTCAATAAGAACACTCCTGTAAGTGGATGTAACCTGCATGCCATCATTTTTTGACTGGCCACCATTGTTCATCTCTATTTCTCCAATTTCATCTATCTCAAACCTCCTCAAGATGCTCTTCTCATCAAAGATAATATTCCTACTGATCATTGACTTCTATGCCTGAGAGTGCCACAGTAGGTACCCCTTGACTCCTTGTGGATACTCTATGAATATCATCTTTTAAGATTTCGAATCCAATTTGCTCCTCTCAGTTGCCTTGCCATGTGCATAGGCTGTGTAATCGAAGATTTTCAGGTGGCCAAGCTCCACCTTCTTTCCACTTCAAACCTTCTCTGAAATGCCTGCATTCAGCTTATAATGAGGGGATCTATTCATAAAAAAATAAAACAAAGTTAGAGAATCACCCCAAAAGAACTTTAGGAGTAATGTCTGCAGCCTCAAACTTCATGCCTTCTCGATCAGTGTCCGGTTCATCCTTTCTGCGATACCATTCTGCTGGAAAGTGATCTTCACTGTGTAATGGCATTTGATGCCATTTTTCTCATAGTATCTTCTGAACTCTAGGCTAATATACTTTTCTCCATTATCCGACCTCAGATACTTCATCTATCTTTCTGACTCCTTCTCTACTTTAGCTCTCCAGGCTCTGAACCGGACAAACACCTTTGATTTTTCTCTGATCAGATAAATCCACACCTTTCTTGAGAAATCATCAATGAAAATGATAAAGTATTTTGCCCTACCTCTAGCTGATACAGGTGCTGGTCCTCATACATTTGAGTACACTAAATCCAGCACTCTCTCGCTATGCTTGGTATTTCTGGCAAACTTCATCTTATGCTGTTTGCCAAAGATACACGGCTCACAAAGATCGATGCCCTCCTTCAAGGCTGGGATCATATCTCTTCTGCTTAGTTCAGTGAGCCCACGATCACTCATATGATCCATTCGATAGTGCCACAGCTGATATAAAATCTACTCCTTCTGTGCCGCTGCTAGCACCTCCGCACTATCATTTACCACTAAGCCTTCTATTCTGTAAAGATTGTTGCTCAGTTTTCTACCTCTCATTACTATCAAAGCTTTCTTGAAAATTTTCAGACATCCACTTCCAGCCTGGCTACTAAAAGCATAACCCTGCTCCTTCAAGTAGCTCAAAGAAATCAAATTCTTTTTCAACTCCGATATATGCCTAATATTTGATAATGTATGAATGATCCTGTCGTACATCCTCATCCTGATAGAGCCAATTTTAGCTACTTTGTATGGGTGATCATCTCCAAGACTGACACTTCCACCATCGATCTTTTGGTAGGTAGCAAACCACTCTCATTGAGAAGTATAGTGGTATGAGTATGCTGAATCTAATATCCACATAGTATCGTACTCTATGGATCTATCTAATACAACTAGTAGGTCTTCTCCACTGCTAACAGAAGTTGTATCATCTCTCTTGCTAGCCTTCTCTTTTTCTAATCTCAAAAGGAGACAATCTCTCCTCAGGTGTCCAAGCTGATGATATTTATAACATTCAATGTCATCTTTCTCTGATCGTAAGACTTTGACCTGCCCTTGGATTTTTCTCTTATCTTTTTTTTTGATCTTTCCTATCTTTTGTCCACCGCCAAGATCTCAAACTTAGGGCTTTTCTTGCAGATCTTTTTTCTTGCTCATTTGATCTGAGCACACCAACAACCTCTTCATAGTTTAGGATCTTCTTTCTATAAACTAAAATTATTATGAGATCATCATACGAACCTGGGAGAGAACATAATAGCATCAATGCCCAATCATCCTTATCGATCTTCACATCCAAACTCATCACCTTAGAACACACCTGATTAAATCTTTGAATATGTGCAATAAGATCTCCGCCTTCGGGCATCCTCAGACTATATAGCTGTTTCTTCAACCATAGCTTGTTCGTCATGTTCTTCCCCATGTATATGTTCTTCAGTCTCTTCCAGAGCTCCTTTGCTATATTTTCTATGCAAATCTCGGATAAAATCTGATCGGCTAAGCACATCCAAATTATGCTAAAAGCAATTTCCTCCAACTCTTTTCAATCCTCAGCACTGATCTTTTTTGACCTTTCTTTTGTCAAGATCTTATAGATCCTCTGCTGAACCAACAAGTCCTTTACTCTTTGCTGCCATACAGTAAAGTTCTTCTTGCCATCGAACTTCTCAAAATCTATCTTGAATCTATTTGATCCCATGACTTCAAATAAGTCAAGAACAGATTCCTAACATTCTTCACGATCTCATACACCAGCAAAGCTACCCTTCAAAGAAGATCTAACTAGTCCTAGATCCTTTTTCCAAACTTCTATATCACCATTCCTCCGTGTAAACAATCTCCACCTCAATCTAGAGACAACCATGAAGCAAACTAGAAGTTTTAGGATAAAACTTGATGCAATAGATTCTGGATGTAGTAAATCCTAGGTGTCTTTCTTTCTTTCATGCAACATTGCTCTGATACCAAATGTCGGAAATGCATGCTCTTTCCACACGGATCGACGTGACCGTCGATGATTAGCCAAGCAATAAGAAAGTACTTCTCAGAGATTAATATGGAAGCATGATCAAACAATTCAAGGAATAGACAAGAAGAGATTTTTGGAAGAAAAGAGCTTTTATTCAGTATATTTCAGCACTCTTATAATCTTGACCTATTTTCAGTATATATACTTTACAAAGGATCAAGTCCAAGCTCATAGAAAAACTTTTTAAACCTAAATAACTCATGTACATGAAATAATAACCCACAAAAACTGAGTTGACGCAATTTTAGATTGAGCCGGCTAACTTATGATGGGGTCGGCTCAGTCCCAGACTGAGCTGACCCAGTTGTGTACCATGCCAACAGTCCAAAAATGCTATTTTTTGTCTAAATTTTTCTTTGAGACCTAGTCAACCTAGTCCTGGACTGAGTCAGCCCAATTTTCAACTTAGTCGGCTTAGTCTCAGGATGAGCTGGCCTAATTTCTAAACTTTGCTAGGAGAGCTGATTTCTCTTCTGGCTCACTTTCATCTTTGTATGATCTATCTTTTCATATTTTCAAGACTTAGGAGTGCCACTTCTAAGCTCACAGCCTTCATCCTAGGATAATTCTTGTCCTAGTCCTAGAACTACACCTGTCCTAATCTTTCAGAGCCAACACTCTGGCTCCTCCTATGGCCTTCCATGGCTTGGAAGCACCATAAATTCTAACAATCTTCATCTTGGTGCCCCAAGCCTTGGCAAACTTTGGCAATACTCTCCTGCACGATCCCGCTATTGCTATGCACCTAGATAGCCTCTTGTGCAAACATCGCCTATACCAATCCTCTTTAGCTATTATGCATCCTTGGAGACCTTTAGGATGACTGCCTCTACCACTGAAGATCTTAGCTTGCTTCTTCGCACCACTCAAAAAATTATAGGAATCCTTCTGCTTGGCCGTTGCATCAATTATCCTGAACTTTTTCTTAGATCTCATAGCATTTCTGTACCGACACTCGCTGTATATCCTAACATGATCTCCTCAAAATTTTGCCAGTCTTTTTTGCATGTGCCGCTCCACTTGGAACTATACATCTTCAGTATTGGTGCTAGGATATTGGTCCTCTTGCACTCCTCTGCTCTGAACTTATGTCATATCTCCAATAGTGAAGCCGCCTCTGCTTGGTGCTCCACCTAAAATCAAAGTCCACCTGATGCAATAGAAGATTCTGACTCTATAATTGAGTCATCCGAGGCTAACCATCCAACGCTATACTGTTGGGATTGCCACTGCATCTCAAACACAATCGCTGCTTCTTTGGATCCTCCGCACTCTATAGACCTCTTTCGAAGCCATCTCGGATACCTCCATAATCCACGGGCATCTCCAAAATCTAAGAGCTCATCCAACTCTTTAAAATCAGTGACTGAACTCTAGAAATTCCATCTTAGCCTTCTCCTCTTCTACCCCTACACCAGCCATCGCTTTAGTTGCACCCGAAGGAACTGCAGCTCAAATCCTGTTCTGGGCTCAGATTTATCTATCTCATCCTGAGGCTCTTGAGACTCCCTGGCTCTTCTTGAGACCTGCTCTTGATTTTTCTGAGATGCCTCCTGACGCTCTCCATTGAGATACCTTCCTCGGCTGCTGCACTATCGAGTCTCTCTCAGCCCCTATGCCTCTAGAGTAGCACTACTGCAGCACTCCCTACCTCATCTCTGTGCTACCTCTTCATAGATATTCAGGTCCTCTTTTGTTGCACATAACACATCCTTCACCTGAATCACGACTCTCTCTAGTGCTCCTATAGAAGAAACCTGATCCAATATCAGCCATCTAGCACTGACCTACTGGACCTCCATGGATCATCCATCTCCATTACCTTTAAGACTTTGCAAATCTATGCTCTGATCGAACTGCTGAATGCATTCCCAACTACTTCTCCCACCTTCCTACAACTGAAGGACATATAGTCACTTCTTCAATTTTCCTTCGACCATTATTTCTTGGGAAATCTCTCTTTATCCATCAAACAGCCCCACATTATCCATCTTTTCAGAGAACCCTATTATCCGTCATACACCTCCGATCTCTCCAACCAAGATCGATCAGAAAATCATACAGTCAAACCTTCCATCTCAAAAAAAACTCTTCTCGTTAATCCTCTCAGCCTCCATCTTCAACCTGCTACTTTCAATTGACCAAACCACAGCAATAACAAAGATAGATCTGAGACGTACGGTGGAATACTCATGTAGATTCTTGATTTCATCCTGTATGACTTCTTCTTCACTTTTATGCACCATCAGACTCTAATACCAAGTGTTGGCACATCACCATGGCATCATCAAGCTATGATACTAATTATTATCCTAGCATCGCCAAGCTTCAATACCATATTGCGAAAATCTCTGAACTGTAGCATGGAAATGGAGAGATCTTTTGTTCTCTAAGGGCAGCATACCATAGATCATCACCTAGATCTATGCTGGGGTGCCTCCCTCCTTACGTTTGAGGGAGGCACCCCCTCTCTCTAGGGATTCTTTAAGAACCTAGGGCAACAACACAAGAGAGAAGAGAGAAGATAAATTGAGGAAGAAAATATTTGTATTCCAATCCGCATTATAAAATCCTAATACAACTAATGTATTTATACATAGCTATTAGGCCTGACAAAAAACTTTCCTGACTAACCCAATACATGAAAGTACTCATCAAACCCATGTACACTCATGTCTCCCATGCTCTCATCCTCTGGATCTAAGCTCGATCCATACATGTGTTAGCCACCTTAAGACCTTATTAGACCAAGTCTTAAGATCCAAACAAAAAATTCTATCCAGTTCTGTTCGCCACTGTCGAGCCAGCTCTATCAGGAGCCAAGCTGGCTCGATTGCATATTATCCAAATCTTATCTTCTATCTGCTTGAGATAGCTAGCTCGACTGTACTCCGAGTCATCTCAATCTCAGCTCGAGCCGACTCGATGGTGTATCCGAGCTAGCTCGCCCGTGTGTCAACCTCTTATCTTGGCTAATTCTTCTTATGACTTTAGTTCTTTGCTCCATCTTGTGTTTCAAATTTTTGGAGCACTTACCAAGCCCCTCAAGGTCCTCACACCTGAACCACGAGTCCGGGCAGGGCTACACCCCGCCTTCACTCTAAGACAACTCCTGTCCTAGTCCTAGGACTATACCTATCCTAGTCTTCTGGGGCTAATACATTAGCTTCTCCTATGGCCTCCCAAGACTTAGGAGCACCACAAATCCTAACAGTATAATGTGTAGAAGGACTCTCCTTCTACATGCTCATGCCCAAAAAATCTAAAATATGTGCGATAAAAGAGAGGGGAGGCGAAGGGAATAGATAAGGCTTGCAAGTTAGAGTGGTTCCAACCTCCTACTTGAATTCAAAATTCAAGCAAAAACTCTATCTAATCTCAATGCCAAAGATCAAGTCAAGGGGTGCCAAAATCCTTCTTTTTGCATGAGAAAACATACACATATTCTAAAATGGTGTGGAGAATAGTGTGGTCAAAATGTCAAAGTGCTAGACACAAGGAAGACTTCAAATTCAAATCTAATTTGACTTGTCCAAATTGGTTTCGTCTAAACTAATTTATCTAGATCTAATTAGACTAGAATAAATTTAATCAAATTAGGTTCAATCCAACTCAATTAATTTCTAATCAAATTAGAAATTAATTAAGTTCAGATCCTGATTAAATTAGGATCGAATCTTCCTTAGTGATTAGTGATAAGTGCTAAAAATACACTAATAAAAGTATTAAATTATAAACTAAATTTATTTATTTTAAAAAATTAATATTTTTATTAATATTATGTAGAAAAGTAGGCTATCAATAAGAAGATCTTATTTTTCTGATTCAGATAAAATAAGTTTCAAGCAAAACAGACTTCAAATAAGTCCAAAATTGAATTTCAAAGAAAATAAAAAAAATAAAAAAATTAATATTTAAATGTCGGCCGGTCCAGCTTAGCAAACTGGCTTGGCCCGACCGCATTCAGACCAATCCAACCGCTCAACCCACCTAAACTGCAGATGCCCGCTGTCGTCGCACTGATGTCAGGATTTTTCACGGCATACGGTGGACTGTTATAGTAACTGGAGCAAGGGCATTTTTGGTATTTCACACAGCAATGCATGCATTGATTCGTTGGCAAATGCGGTGGTCCATGCAAGAACGAGCTCACGATTGATCCATAAAGGGTATTCTAGGAATTTTGCTAGATCCGATGGATGTTGTTCACTAGGATTTGATTGAACGATCGATTTCTGTGCACTGATGGATGGTCCAGGCGGCTATCAGTTGAGATCCGATGATGGAAGCTGAATCTAGTTTTCAATAAGCATCTGAAGCCATCTTTAAGCATGATCTGACAGCCTAGATTCGATCTTCAAGGCTGACCCAACGGTCCAAATGAATTCCAACTTGATTTGGATTTTTAAAATAATTTTTGAGTGATTTTTGGTCCATTTGATCAACATCCAACGGTTAGAATCGATCCAGGGCTCGTTTTGAGTTATTTTAAGAGTTTTAAACCCAATTTCAATGGGATTTCGATCCAAGACCATCCTAATTAGCCTATTTAAAGGCCTATTGCCTGCTGTTGCTAAAAAAGAAAAAGAAAAAAAGAAGAAGAAGTAGAGAGCCAGAGAGTTTAGAATTAGATAGAGTTGGGGAGATAGAGCAGAATAGAGAGTTTTAAGGAGAAAGAGGGAGAGGTCTGGAGAGAGTTTTTATTCTTTATTTTTTTTCTCTCTTCAAGATCAATCAAGTGGCTCTTCTTCTTCATCGAGTTCTCCACATCAAGAGCAACGGACGATCAATTTCAGCGAACAAACAGTCTAATTTCTTCATATTTTTTATTTTATTTGCTATTTTTGATCTTGTTACCATGAACTAAATTTATTTTATTAAGGTTAAGATGTAGTCACTTTTTTGATGCAATATTTAGTATGATTTACTTTTAATTTTATATTTTATTCATGAGGAGTATATAAATCTATTCTTAATGCTTTTAGATTACTAGCCATCTTCTTTGATTTGATGGACATAGATGATATGGATCAAGTACATCTATGTCGATACTTCTTGATTTATATACCTTGTATCATGAATCGTATTAGAATTCATATGCATATGAAAATTTTAGTACGCTTTGGATGCAATGTATTTTAATTAGAAGGTTTCACAAAACTTAAAGCATTAGTATTTATTTAAATTATGTCTGGATCAAAGGGTAGTCGATAAATATTGATAGTTTTGCTATGCCTGGACCAAAAGATAGTGAATAACTTAGGAGACTCCACCGTCACATGAAACAAAATTAATCTAATTTATATAAATACTTAAATATTATATTGATTAAGTTGGTGAATCGATTTTCTTAGTAATCTATTGCTCTTGAGTTTAAAATCCTAAAAATTATACACTTTATTTTCTTATAATTTATTAATTTATTTCTTTATTTTTTTTATTTTTCTTAATTTTTATAAATTGATTATCTAAATAAAGCTTAGAAAAGAGTTTTTTAATACTTATTTTTTAATCCTCTAGGGATGATACTCTACTCAGTTACTTTATTATTTGATCGACTGGTGTACTTGCCATAGCTATAGATTAGCATGCATCAAATTTTTGGCACCATTGTTGGAGATTATGTCTAAAATAATATTAAAATTTTGATCTTTGCTTTACTTTAGAATTTTATTTTTAATTTTTATTCTTACTTTATTTTTAGATTTGTTTAGTGCATGACACGTACTGGATATAGTAACTTACTACCTTTAGACCCAAAAATCGAGAGGACCATTAGAAGACTATAACAAGAAAGGAACATAGCAGTTGAAGATCCTAATGACATCAATCTGAAATTGGATATGGCGATCGAGGAACGGCAAGAAGCTATTCGAGTGGCACATCATCCATTAAATGATTACATCATACCATCTGTAGTCGATGCAGCTTCGAGCATCAGGAGATCGCTTGTGCAAGCGAACAACTTCGAAATAAAATCAATAATGATTCAGATAATTCAATCAACTATCCAATTCAGTGGACACGTGCATGATTATCCGAATGTCCATATTTTTAATTTTCTTGAACTTTATGATACCTTTAAAATTAATGAGGTGTCAGATGATGCTATTAGATTATGACTTTTTTCTTTTTCTTTATGGGATAAAGCTAAAAGTTGGCTTCATTCTCTTCCTATAGGTTCTATCACAACTTGGGATGTCCTAACCTAAAAATTCTTAGCCAAGTACTTTCTACCTTTCAAGACTACAAAGATGCACAATAATATCACTTCTTTTATGCAGATGGACATGGAGACACTATATGAGGCTTGGGAGTATTTTAAGGAACTGCTGAGGAGATGTCCACATCATCAACTACCTGTATGGCTTAGGTACAAACTTTCTATAATAGTTTATCTCCTATTAATCATTCTATGATTGATGCAGTAGCAGGAGAAACCATTAACCAAAAAATAGAGGAAGAAGTCTTTGATCTAATCGATGAGATGGCATCAAATAGCTATTAGTGGCAAACAGAATACATGATACCGAGAAGACCAGCAGCTGTGTAGGAAGTGGATTGAGTTCCAACTTTATTAGCTAAAATTGCAGCCCTTAGAGCTAAAGTCAATAATATAAAAAAATAGCTATGCACATTCAAAGCATCACTAGTGATCTATGTGTAAGAGGATATGATACAAGTGACTGTCAGACGGGTAATCCTTTTGCTAAAGCATCTGATACTGCTAACTATCTTGATAATTTTTTTAGGCTGCATCAAAATAATTCCTTCTCCAACACATATAATCAAGGATGGAGATAGCATCCAAATTTCTCGTGGAGCAATCAAAATACAGTACAATAGCCACCCCTGCGATTCCAAGCACCTAAGGAGAAGCCTGATATGGAGGAGCTGATGGTCAAATTCATGCAAAACCAAGAAGCAACTATAAAAAATCTAAAAAACAAACTCAGGCAAGACCAAGCAACAGCAGCAATTCAAAACTTGAAGATGCAAGTAGGATAGATGGCTAAGATAATCTCCGAGAGACCACAAGGATCCTTGCCTAGCAACATAGAGACCAATCCGAGGGAGCACATCAATGCTATTACCTTAAGAAATGATAAAGAGTTGGAGGAGCCACATCAGAAGAAAGAGACTGAAGAGCCAACTACAAATAAAGAAAAGCCAACTAATGTTCATCAGTCACCTAAACAACTAGCAAATGGATAGTCTCTGGGTATAAAATTTGTTGATCCAAATGTGAAGCCCTACATGCCACCACTACCATTTCTAGAAAGACAAATTCAGCATCTAGATAAGAAATTCTTAAAATTTTAAAAAATTTATATATTAATATTTGTTTTGTAGATGCTATTACTTAGATGCCTAGGTATGCTAAGTTCCTCAAAAAAATTCTTACCAATAAGAAAAAGCTGAAAGAGCATGAGATAGTTAACTTGAATGAAGAATGCTCAGCAATACTTCAAAATAAATTACCACAAAAGCTAAAGGATCCAGAGAGTTTTACTATCCCTTGCATTATTGGTGATTATATTTTTGATAAAGTTTTATGTGATTTAGGAGCAAGTATTAATCTCATACCTTTTTCTATTTTCAGAAAGCTGGGTCTAGGAGAATCGAAGCCTACCACTATCACTCTTCAACTAGTTGACAGATCCATCAAATATCCAAGAGGTATAATAGAGGATGTCTTGGTAAAGGTAAATAAATTTATTTTTTCTATTAATTTTATTGTTCTTGATATGGAAGAAGATATTAATGCATCCCTTATCTTAGGGAGATCCTTTTTAGCTACTGCAGGAGCTTTAATAGATGTTCAATAAGAAAAATTAATTCTTGGAGTCCAAGATGAACAAGTTACTTTTAATATTTTTAAAGTTATTAAACATTCCAATGATAATCAAACTTATTTTCGAATAGATGATATTGACAAATCAGTATATGAGAATTCTATAGAAAATAGATTTGAGACTATGAAAGCTAGCAATATCTAATTAAAAGAAGATTTGACCAAATATGAAAGTATTCTGATTGAAATGGCACCGGATTGATTCTGCCTAGAACTCCAAGAAAGTCAAGCTGAAGACTATAAATCAGAACTACTAGACAAATTATTATTATTTTTTTAGTTTTGATCATTTTTTTTACTTTTTAGTAATTTATTGTTGCTCTTTTACTGCTTTGGTGTGTATTTTCAATTTTGTAGAGAAAAATCAATAAGAACTCAAGCCAAATTTCAAAGCTTCAAAGAACTAGACTGAACTAAATCAGGTGCATTCCTTCCTATCTCTTATTACATCCTTATTTTACTTTCTCCATTGATATAATGTAGAATAAGTTGGGGGTAGAAAAAAATTTTGAAAAAAAAAATATTAACCATGTGTCAAAAAGAAAATCTTAAGCAAGATAGATTAGGAAAAATGATAAAAGTTAGAAGTATTTGCTAATGAATGTAGAGAATCAAGAAGAAGATTAGTTGGTCTGATTTTTAGAAGTTTACTTAGGTCACCTAAAGACTATTAGCACTTCTATTTGCACATGCACACTAATAAGGCAAAGCAGATGTTGATTATAAGGCCAATTGAAGATTCAATTATCACTAAAAATTGATAATTAATATATATTCTAATCAAAAAAATTTGAATTTAAGAAAAGAGCTATCCATCCAAAAATAAAGTGCAAAAGATAGAGTATATGTGGATTGCCTAAAGCTTAGTAACTAGATCTCTGCACCTAGGTCAAGTATGGAGATTCATATAAAATGATGGAGGGAAGGCTAGGATGCTCGGCACAAAAAAAAAAAAATGAGACAGTGTGAAAGCTACTTTAATTCATGAGTTTAAATTAGAAATATATAGAAAATTAATTAAAATAGATGATCAGAGAAGATACTTTTGTCCTTTAAATTAAATACTGAAATGCTAAGTTAGTCATCACGAATACAAGTATTGTAGATCTTTAGATATACTCTAAAATTTTTTTTAATTATACTGACTGTGAAATTGGCTTTTGAAGCTCAATGCTTAGTTAGTGGTATTTTCTAAACTTTTTTATCTTTAATCCTAGCTCTATTTTTGTAAAAGAGGATCTTATTGAAACATGGTATTAAATAAAGCATTGCTAGGAGACTAGCAATGATTAATTGGAGGATACGATAAGTGCTAAAAATATACTAATAAAAATATTAAATTATAAAATAAATTTATTTATTTTTAAAAAATTAATATTTTTATTAATCTTGTGTAGGAAAGAAGGTTGTCAACAAGAAGATCTTATTTTTTTGGTTTAGATGAAAGAAGTTTCAAGCAAAACGGACTTCAAACAAGCTCGAAATTAAATTTCAAAAAACATGAAGAAAAAAATAAAAAAAATTAATATTTAAATATCGGTTGATTCGATTCAAATCGGCTCAACAAATTGGCCCGATCCGATCGCATTCAGACCAACCTAACCACTCAGCCCACCTGAACCGCAAATGCCCCGCTGTCATCATGCTGACATCAGGATTTTTTGCAGCGTACGGTGGACCGCTATAGTAACCAGAGCTGGGACATTTTCAATATTTCACACAGCAATGCGTGCACTGATTCATTGGTAAATGCGGTGGTCCATGCAATATCGAGCTCGCGATTGGTCCATAAAGGGTATTCTAGGAATTTTGTTGGATCCAATGGATGCTGTTCACTGGGATTTGATTGAATGGTCAATTTCTATGCACTAATGGATGGTCCAGATGGCTGCAAGTTGAGATTCGATGGTGGAGGCTGAATCTAGTTTTAAATAAGCATCTGAAGCCATCTTTAAGCGCGATCTAATGGCCCAGATTCGATCTTCAAGGATGATCCAATGGTCCAAATGAATTTCAACTTGATTTGGATTTTTAAATGGTTTTTGTATGATTTTTGGCCCATTTGATTGACATCCAATGGTCAGAATTGATCTAGGGCTCTTTCTGAGTTATTTTGAGAGTTTTAAACCTGATTTCAATGGGATTTTGACCCAAGACCATCCTGATTAGCCTATTTAAAGGCCTGCCACCTGTTGTTGCCAAAAAAGAAGAAAAAAAATAAGAAGAAGTAGAGAGCCAGAGAGTTTAGAATTAGACAGAGTTGGGGAGATAGTGCAGAATAGAGAGTTTTAGGAAGATAGAGGGAGAGGTCTGGAGAGAGTTTTTGTTCTTTATTTTCTTTTCTCTCTTCAACATCAATCAAGCGGCTCTTCTTCTTCATCGATTCTCCACACCAAGAGCAACGGACGATAAATTTCAGCGAACAAACAGTCTAATTTCTTCATGCTTTTTATTTTATTTACCATTTTTGATCTTGTTACCATGAACTAAATTTATTTTACTAAGGCTAAGGTGTAGCCACTCTTTTGATGCAATATTCAGTATGATTTGCTTTTAATTTTATATTTTGTTCATGAGGAGCATATAAATATATTCTTAATGCTTTTAGATTATTGACCATCTTCTAATTGATTTGATGGGCATAAATGATATGGACCAAGTACGTCTATGTCGATGCTTCTTGATTTATATACCTTGTTTCATAAATTGAATTAGAATTCATATGCATGTAGAAATTTTAGTGCACTTTGGACACAGCGTATTTTAATTAGAGTATTTCACGAAACTTAAAGCATCAATATTTATTTAAATTATGCCTGGACCAAAGGATAGTCAATAAATATTGATAATTTTGCTATGCCTGAACCAAAGGATAGTGAATAACTTAGGAGACTCCATCGTCATATGAAATAAAATTAATCTAATTTATATAAATACTTAAATATTATATTGATTAAGTTGGTGAATCGATTGTCTTACTAACCTATTGCTCTTGAGTTTAAAATCCTAAAAATTATGCACTCTATTTTCTTACAATTTATTAATTTATTTTTTTTCTTATTTTTCTTAATTCTTATAAATTGATTATCTAAATAAAGCTTAGGAAAGAGATTTTTAGTACTTATTTTTCAATTCTCTAGGGATGATATTTTACTTACTTACTTTATTACTTGATCGACTGGTGCACTTGTTATAGCTATAGATTAGTATGCATCAATTAGGTTATCTCATAACCTAATTGGATCAAATCCAATCGAATCAAATTCAATCAGATTTGATTGAATCCTCATCATTTAATCAAATTAAGCTAATTAAAAAACTAATTTTTAATTAATCCTCCAATAATATCAAAGTTTCAGTCCAGTGTAACTCGAGAAAGAAGAATTTCAGTCCAGTAGGACTCCGATCATAGAGTCCCAGTCCAGTGGAACTCTTGACCATAAAGTCTCAAACTATTGGAACTCTTGATCTACCATCAGATTAGGTAGAAACTTCTATTATGTGTAAATCTATAGGTTCGAAGTCTAAGCTAGTAGCATAGGAACCTATTCCTGTACTAATAGATACGACCATCTAGCAGTAGTACACGACGTTCGGATAGGTAAAATAGTCGTAAAGCAACATTGATGAATCTGTGGCTATGGTTACCATATAATTCATCCCTATTGGGAATAAAATAACCCTAGCCAAAATCCAATAAGATGATCGAGCTTGATATGACTTCATCTGACATTGCAATAGTTGTGGTTGAACTTCTATTAAACTATTTTAGCTCAAAGGAGTTGATCTTCAAGCCATGTATGCTGGATGAACTTCTTAGTGAAAATTTTTTTTCCTTTCTTAGTAATTGCAAAACTCCTTCAAGGTATGATGAATTCCATCTAGCCAAACCTGAATAGCAAAGGGCATGTGACTAACTCTGGTCCTGATGACGATAGAGCCTAGTCAAAGATTGAACCTTAACATTTACTGATTTCATCTACGATGAACCTTGAGTGTGGTCGAATCCCTTTATGGCATACAATATATTAATTTTGCAGCAGGAACCTCGCCCAGCCAAATTTTTCTCATCATATCCTATCCTGATCGAGCTTCTTTACTCTATTGATAATGGCAAAGCCCTTATGTGGTCGAATTCCTTCTCCTCTTTCTGATAATTACAGATATAGCCAGCTTGCGCCATGCATGTTGACCAGATGAATTTGAATAGTGAAAGGATCTCATTATCAGCATGATCTGATTTTCAATCCAGAATAGTAGCCACCCCATAATGAGTCACGACACTCCTTCAATCCAAACTTTGGCCAATCTTGAAGGCTACAGAGCTTCTAAAAAATAAAATGTTCATCTAACGGTCTTAAAGTCAGTCGAACTTCTTTAGAGAATCTGATAAGTTCAACATTCTCCTCCCTAGCCTCCAACTTGAAAGCCCTTATCAATCCCTGGCCGACTTCAAATATGGACGAACTCCTCGAAATTGGCTGAACTTCTTACAGCTATTAAAGGTAGTACCAATAGATTCTAACCAAGTGCCAGATTTGCCATTTGCGATTCACAAGTCAATCTCTAAGTTTAGCCCACCTAGCTTCAAGTTCTTTATCCTAACACACGGCCTTCTAATAAGTGTAGAAGCTGCATCCGAACTCCAACAAATAAAACTCAACTACCTACAAGTCACGATAAATGACAGTCCACTCTTTGTAACAAACTTCATGTGGCCTAAGCAACCTACTAACATTCTATTATAGCTGTCACTTTTATTCTATTATAGGCTTTGTCTATATAAGAGATCCTCCAGATATATTTTTTCTAAGCTCTCCTCCCTCTCTAAATTCTTCTAAGTACTCCATTCTTATTGGTAGAAGAACTAACTTGACCATTAGAGAGTCCTACCGGAGCCACCCACCTTTGGTTTGGACTTTGCTTATGAGTCTCATCGGTGACCTCATCTTCACTAGCTCTAATGAACTTTGGTGTCAGCATCATTTTCTGCACCAAAAGAATTGGCACTAGAGGAAGAAATGCTGAATCCTTGTTCTTAAAGGAGTATCTAGTCATGTTCATCTTCTTCTTCTCCTTTCTAATTCTATAATTCTTTCTTCTCTAATCTTTCTTGTGATCTGCTAAGATGCCACTCAAGAGAAATTTAACCCAGCAATCCACCATCTCTACTGCTAGATCTTAGCCTGATCAATCTATTCCAACTTCATTGCCGACACCACAACCCCCATTAGCAGCCATGGTGGCTCTGGAGCAATTCAACTTACTGATGCAATAGATTAAGGACCTTACTGAAGCAGTATAGGCCATGCAGCAGCTTTCAATACTAGTTCAATTAGAAAGACCCTCATTGGAATGTTGAGATTCGATGCCAGAAAGATCCACCTTGGCGAGTCAGCCGATGACCCTCGAAAAGAAGAAGCAGAGAGCGAAAAGTTCTTGTTCGGATCATGATTTCATTCCTGGAGAATCATCACCTTTTTCAGCCAGCCATGCTTTGAGATCCATGATCGAGATGATATTCTTGATCAGAAGCTTCAAGAAATGAACCAGTGGATCGATGAACTCCATCACGTTGCCCCCACTCACCATGATGAGATCTATACCGACCCTCCTTTCTCTATCCACATCATGCAGGAGTCCATCCCACTGAACTTCAATTTTTTTTAGTTTGAAAGTTATGATGAGACCACTGACCTAGTCGACCATCTTAAAACTTTTAAAACTATATGCTACTCCATGGCGCGCCTGATGTCATTCTATGCCGAGCTTTTTCCTCCACTCTAAAGGAAGCAGCAAGAAACTCATACTCGAGCCTCAAATCAGATACCATCTTTTCTTTTGATCAGCTGAGCCATCAATTCATGATATATTTTATCAGTAGTCGGAGTCAAAGATGAGGCTCGGTCTTCCTCATCAATACTAAGTAGAAAGAAGGAGAGTCCATTTGAGCTTATGTTAGCTACTTTAATACTACTACTTTAGAGGTCCAAAACTTGGACCAATGTGTTGTTATGGCCACACTGAAGGGTGGCCTCCAGAAGAATGAACTTCTTTTCTCTTTGGAGAAGAAATATCCTTAGGATTTTGCCGATATGCTGGCCCGAGCTCAGGCTACACATGAGTGGAACAAGCCATCAAACTAAAAGATGAAGAGACTGCGGGAGAGCGATAGATGGGTGAATCTAGTAGGCCCACGATCATTAAGAAGCTAAGTGAAGCTCAGCCACACTCTAGAATCCCACCTGAGCGTAGAAGAGCTTGGATTCCTCCATGAGCTCACTGATAGAGAAGCCCTGATCAGAGGGCATGGTAGAACTCCTCTTCTTGATGATTTCACAACTATGCTCTTTTGAATGCTCCCAATATTCAAGTGCTGATGGAAATAAAGGAGTAGCTATCGAGGTCAGTGTTGGAATCTTGCACCTTGAGATTCGATCAATAATAAGTCAAGAACGACATTCAGAAGCCATGAGAAAAAGATCAGCCAATATAGTTGGGCTGGCTCGAATACGCAGTCGAGCTGGTTCAGGATAAGATCGAGCCGGCTTGAGGTGGATCCAAGCCAGCTCTCTCAGGCGGATAGAAAGTTATGCTCGAGTGAGATGCAGTCGAGTCGGCCCGACTATGGATCGAGCCAGCTCGACAGAGGCAAACAACATGGATGAATAGCATACATGGGCATGCATGTGCAAGTCTTTTCATGGGGTCTACAGCCTCTGATTCATGGATCAGGTCTAGTCATGGGGTCTATGGAGCTATTATGCTATCTAGCAGCCAGGAGAGCACGCGGGAGTTGATTGGATGACTATTGGATTGATCAGGACTTATAAGAAGATCAGACGACCTAAGAAGAAAGAAGTCTTGGAAAAACCTCTTAGGTGGTGTAGAGACAAGACAGGGAGCGCTGGAGTACTATAGTAGCACCTTCTTGAAGGCATGGGAGGTTGATAGAGGCTCGACAGTGCAGCAGTCGAGGAGAGTATCTCAGCATAGTGTGCCAAGGGCTTCTCAGGAAGATCAAGCATCAGATCTCAGGAAGAGCCAGGGGTCTCAAGGAGCACCAGGAGCATCAAGAAAGTTGGGAGTGTTCTAGAATGGTGGGGTTGCCTAGGGACAGAGGCTGGGGCTTGATGTAGAGGCTCAGAGGATCACAGAGTGTCCAGGGATGTTGAGGGCCCTAGACTGATAGATCTGTGAGGGGGATCTTCTTGGAATTACTTTGAGAGCATTGTATGGGTGAGTGCTTCTAGATCTTGGTGAGTTAAGATTGTATCTTCTCTATTATTCTTTCTCGGTAGTGAAGCATTACATGTCCGGTGGATGTAGGCACTTGGACTGAATCATGTATATGGTTGTGTTTATTTGTCTTTTTCTATCTTTTCATAGCAACAGGTGGTGCCATATCTTCTACAGATAATCTTGAGTGGGTGATCCATGTACCGCAGTTGTGGATCTATCCTAACAATAGTATCAGAGCCAGAAGGAGTCATGTTGTACCAGGGATTGCTATGGTGGTGATCAAGTTAGAAGAAGAGCACAATCAAGGTGGATGCTCTCATGTATAAGAAGAAGTCAGATGGAGCTCAGTGCGAGGTGGAGCTCTAGGTGGAGATGGATTAGGCATGAGACTTAGTTTGGGATCGAGCGACCTAGCTCGACTTTCATGTTTGTCGATCCATGAGTAGCAGGCAGTAGTCCCAAGACATAGGGGTGGTATCATATAGAAAGCTCTCAGATTTAAGGTGGAGCCAAAGAACGAGTCAAGATAGAGAATGTTGGAATCTTATGCCTCAAGATTCATTTCACAGTAAGCCAAGAATGAATTCAAAAGCCATGAGAAAAGGATTAGCCAATACAGTCGACTGGCTTGGATATGCAGCCAAGCTGGTTTGGGGTGAGATCAAGCTAGCTCAAGGTAGATCTGAGCTAGCTCTCTCAGACAGATAGAAAGCTATGCTCGAGTGAGACGCAGTTGAGCCGGCTCGACTATGGATCGAGCCAGCTCAACGGAGGCAAACAGCACGCATGAGCACACGTGCAAAAGTCTTTTCATGGGATCTACAGCCCTTGACTCATGGACTTGGTCTAGTCACGGGGTCTATGGAGCTATTGTGCTATCTAGTAGCCAGGAGAGCACACTGGAGCTGATCGGATAGTTATTGGATTGATCAGGACTTATAAGAAGACTAGACGATCTAAGAAGAAAGGAGTCTCAAAAAAATCTCTTAGGCGGCGTAGAGACAAGACAGGGAGTACTAGAGTGCTACAATAGTGCCTCTCTAAAAGCATGGAGGGCTGAGAGAGACTCAGTAGTGCAGCAACCGAGGAGAGTATCTCAACATAGTGTGCTAGGAGCTTCTCAAGAAGATCAAGCACCAGATCTCAGGGAGAGCCAGGGGTCCCAGGGAGCACCAGGAGCATTAAGAAAGCTGGGAGTGCTCTGAAATGGTGGGGTTGCCTAGGGACAGAGGCTGGGACTTGATGTAGAGGCTAAGAGGATTACAGAGTGTCCAGGGATATCAAGGGCCTTGGACTGGTAGATCTATAAGGGGGGTCTTCTTGGGATTACTTTGAGAGCGTTGTATGGGTGAGTGCTTCTGGATCCTGAGAGAGGGTTGGTGAGTTGAGATTGTATCTTCTCTATTATTTTTTCTTAGTAGTGAAGCATTGCATGTTTAGTGGATATAGGCACTTGGGCTGAATCACATATATGGTTGTGTTCGTTTGTCTTTTTCTATCTTTTCATAGCAACAGGTGGTGCCATATCTCCTACATGTGATCTTGGGTAGGTGATCCATGTTCCATAGTTATGGATCTACCCTAACAGCTAGAGAAAATGAAGACTCATCTAGCCAAGCATAACCCCAATAAGTACTACCTCTACCATCATAACCACAATCACGATACTGAAGAATGCATCTAGCTCTAAGACAAAATTGAGAAGCTAATCAGAAGAGGCCACCTGGATCGATTCCTCCGACGTCGGCAGGAAAGAAGAAAAGATCGGCCAAGAGCTCTGCCATAGCCTGAACCACCCTGAAGGGATGAGCCATAGGGAGGTCAGCCCCCACTTGGAATCATCAATACCATTACTAGGAGACATTGGCAAGAAGAAGCTAATGGATCCACAGAGCCCGCAAAGAGGTAGAGGACAGAGGAGCCCATCACTTTCATCGAACAAGATGCATAGGGGGTCCAATTTCTGCATAATGATATAGTTATAGTTACTTTAAATATTGTTGATTATGATATATGTCATATTTTGATTGATAATAGAAGCTCTATAGATATTTTATTTTATGAAGTATTCTCTAAAATATCTATATCTGATGATCACATGAAACTAATAAGTTCTCCATTAGTAAGATTCACCGACGATGCAGTACCAGTTAAAGGAATAATAACTTTATCTATTATGGTAGGTCAATATCTAAAGCAGTCCAAGGCCTAAGTTGATTTTCTAGTAGTAAGAACTCCTTCAGCTTATAATGCAATCCTTGGTCGACTTGGTTTGAATGCACTTAGGGCTGTGGTTTCGACCTATTACTTAAAGATGAAGTTCCCAACAAGTTATGGGATTGGAGAAGTCGGGGGAGATCAAGCATTGGTGCGACATTATTATATCATTGCCTTGCAAAGGAGAAAGCAAGCAGATCCTTGTCTAATAGATGGAATTGATGCCTGAGATGACCCGACCGAGGAGCAGGGGAAACCAATCAATGACCTTGTTGCAGTATCTTTAAATGATGAAAATGAAAATCATACTATTCAAATTGACTCTAACATGAAAGAGGGAGTCAGGAAGTAGTTCATCACCTTCTTGTGGAAGAATGTCAATGTCTTTGCCTAGGTACCTGCAGATATGCCAAGGATTGATGTAGAAGTAATGGAACATCATTTAGCCATGGATCTTAAACGTGGGCCAGTGAAGCAAAAGAAGCATAGCTTTACATCAGAATGACAGAAGGCCATCATAGATGAAGTTAACAAGCTTCTTAAAATCAATTTCATCTAGAAAGTATCGTATTCGGACTAGATTGCAAATGTCATCCTCGTCAAAAAGGCAAATGGCAAGTGGAGGATGTGCATAAATTTCATAAATTTAAACAAAACTTGTCCAAAAGACAATTATCCTCTTTTCAGAATTGATCAACTGATGGATGCCACTTCAAGCCATGAGCTTCTCACTTTCATGGATGCCTTCTCTGGTTATAATCAAATTTGGATGGCACCAGAAGATGAAGAAAAAACTACTTTTATTAGTGACTGTGGTCTTTATTGTTACAGGATTATGCCCTTTGGACAAAAGAATGCAGGTGCCACTTATTAATGCCTGGTGAACAAAATTTTCAAAGAGCAGATCGATCACCATATGGAGGTCTATGTGGATGACATGCTGGTCAAAAGTTGATCTACGATAAATCATATCACTGACCTCGAGAAAACCTTCAACAAATTTTAAAAGTACAAGATGAAGCTGAATCCAATCAAGTGTGCCTTCGGAGTAACCTTAAAAAAAAATATGAGATTTATAATGTCAAGACATGATATTGAAGCAAATTTTGAGAAGATCAGAGCCATTCAAAAAATGACTGCACCAAAACTAATAAAAGAGGTCCAATGCTTGATGGGAAAGGTCGCGGCCTTAAGTCGATTCGTTTCTAGATTGATCGAGCATTGCATGCCCTTCTTTCAAATGCTCAAGTAGCTAAAGAACTTTTGCTAGACTCCTAAGTGCCAGCAGGCTTTTGAGGAATTAAAGAACTACCTTGCCTCACCTCTTCTCCTCGCCAAACCAGAGTTTGGTGAAGAACTTTTCTTGTATCTGATGGTGTCACCTGCAGTAATTGGGGCTGTCCTGAATAGAGAGGAGGCAAAAATCCAGAGACCTATCTACTACATAAGCCGAGTTCTAAGGGATGCTGAAATAAGATATACAAAATTAGAAAAACTAACTTATGCCCTATTGATTACTGCTCGAAAGCTTCGATCTTATTTTCAAGGGCATACGATCATGCTTCTCACTGATCAGTCTATCAAAGCAGTTCTCCATCGACCCAATATCTTTGGAAGAATAGCTAGATGAATGATTGAGCTTACCGAGTTTGACATCAATTTTTAGTTGAGACCATCTATTGAAACTCATATATTGGCTGACTTCATGGTAGAGTGCACCATTCTGGATCCCATCGAATCTGAATAGCAAGAAATTTGTACTTTCAATTCTCGGATGAACCTCATTGAAGAAAGAACAGACCTCCTTCAAAACTTCTGGACTCTATATGTAGATGGTTCATCTAATGCTT
This sequence comes from Cocos nucifera, assembly GCA_006176705.1. NCBI lineage: Eukaryota > Viridiplantae > Streptophyta > Magnoliopsida > Arecales > Arecaceae > Cocos > Cocos nucifera. The sequence continues at coordinate 1,404,390 of QRFJ01000055.1, forward strand.
CAAGAGCTGGTGCAGGCTTAATTCTAATTAGTCCAGAAGAAGTTATTACTAAGTATGCACTACACTTTGAGTTTTCCACTACAAATAATGAAGCTGAATATAAAGCACTGATTGTTGGATTGAGAATAGTACAGAACTTCATCTAGAAGTTAATAGTTTGTAGATTCGACCTACCTTGGATCTTATTATAGATAATGGACATTAGTTTATGGGAACAAGATTTGCTGAGTTTTGTGAGGATCTGAATATATCTCATCATTTTACATTAGTAGCCCACCGACAGGCAAATGATGAAGCTAAGGTAACAAACAGGACTTTACTACAAGGGATCAAAGCGAGACTTGAAAGGACAAAAGAAACATGGGTGGACGAACTCTATCATGTTCTCTAGGCTTATAGAACCACTCAAAGGCTACCAACTGGAGAAACTTCCTTTGCCCTAGCTTTTGGAACTGAAGCAGCAATACCCGTCAAGCTTGGACTTCTCTCAGCACGAGTTGAAGGCTTTAATGAACAAGACAACTCACAAGACCTCAGAGAGAACCTCGACTTGCTAGAAGAAAAGTGAGAAAAGGCCCAATTTAGATGATAGCTTGTAAATAGAGGGTGGCTCGTTATTACAATTTCAGAGTTAGAAGTAAAATTTTCAAAGTTAGAGACCTAGTGTTGTGAAGGGTCAATATCTCCCAACCATAAAGTCAAGGAAAGCTTGCTCTGAACTGGAAAGGTCCTTATGAGGTCGTAGAAATCGTCCGATCGAAAACATATTACCTAAAGGAGCTCGGAGGGGCAACACTTCCACGATCATGAAATTCAGAAAATTTATAAATGTACTATCAATAATCTCATTTCAATAAAATTCTCTTACTTTAACATTTTTATCTTTGGTGCAAAACTATATGATAACAGAAAATTATCCAACTGAACTTTATTTTCAAATAAAGTAGAAGGCCTCCGATTATTTAAGACAAGAGGTTAACCTCATCCAAGCGAGGGTGAAGGCCTCCGATTATTTAAGACAAGAGGTTAATTTTATCATAGCGAGGGTGAAGGCCTCCAATTATTCATGGGTGAAGGTCTTTGATTATTTAAGATAGGAGGTTAACCTCATCTTAGCGAGGGTGAAGGCCTCTGGTTATTTAAGATAGGAGGTTAATCTCATCCAAGCAAGGATAAAGGCCTTCAGTTATTTAAAATAGGAGGTTAATCTTATCGTAGCGAGGGTAAAGGCCTTCGGTTATTTAAGATAGGAGGTTAACCTCATCATAGCGAGGGTGAAGACTTTCAATGATTTAAGATAGGAGGTAAACCTCATCCAAGTAAGGTTGAAGGCCTCTAGTTATTTAAGATAGGAGGTTAACCTCATTGTAGCGAGGGTGAAGGCCTTCGATTATTCAAGACAGGAGGTTAACCTCATCCAAGTGAGGGTGAAGACCTCCGATTATTTAAGATAGGAGGGTGAAGACCTCCGATTATTTAAGATAGGATGTTAACCTCATCATAGCGAGAATGAAGGCCTCTAATTATTTAAGATAGGAGGTTAATCTCATCCAAGCGAGGGTGAAGGCCTTCAGTTATTTAAGACAGGAGGTTAACCTTGTTGCAGCGAGGATGAAGGCCTTCGATAATTTAAGATAGAAGATAAACTATGAATATAGAGACTTCTAGATTATGGATACTTTGAATCAAGTTTAAAAATCCTTGTTCATAAATAAGGAGGATGAATACACAAAATACAGAATTAAAGCTATTATTTTGAGATGACATCGACATCAAACATAATAAGAAAAGTAAAGAGAAATACGAGCATCAGACCAAAATAGAACACAAAAAGGTAAATGAAAGATGTCACTTCATTAAAATTAAAGTTTTCTTACACAGGATCCTAAGACTAGTTATGAAAAAAAAAAAGAAAGAAGAAAGATAGGGAAGCTGAAGTCCTACTCAAAATTGGACTTCGGGCTGTCGGTCCCAACTAATACAAGAGCATGCTTTAGATCGTTAACCTTTTATTCTAAATCTCTCCTCGTCGCTAGACTTTCACCAAGTAATTTATTAGCTCTCTAGAGTTCGTCTTCTGTTTCTCTCAATCTTTTCCTCAGAACTATAGATTCAACTTCGATGTCCTTCATTACGTTCTCGTTGTAAGTTGTCTGAATCTTGAGTTACAGAAGTTCAACCTTGGTCTTCTCGTGAATCACCAAAATATCCCCATGATCCTCTTCAAAGAGGCAATTTCCTCTAGATCTCTTTTCGGACCGATCTGAGCTATATCTGCCAACTGCTTTCGAAGCTGGGCATCTCAAAATTGGCCATATTAAGCTTATTCTTTATATCTTCAATTTGCCTACACCAGTCGATTCGATAAGTATCATATGCGACCTCGGCATCATGCAATTATTTCTAAAGGTCAGAGAATTTCTTTGACTAGTCCCATTCGTACTCTGCCTTACTTTGGCTCTAGGTTGAACATCTCTCCAGCCGGTCGATCTTCTCTTTTGCCTCATGAAGTTCGGCCTCAAGAGAACAAATCTTAGCCATCAGGATCTAGGATTTCTCATTGGCATGCTTCTCAGTTTTTGAAAGTTCTTCACTCAGATGATTTTTTTTGTAGTATTCTTTGAAAAACTGCTTGGAGGATTGGCAAAGAAGATTTATTTCAATAGTAGCCTCAGTATAATTTTTTTTTGATTTTCGAAGCTTGTCCTCAATTTTTTTTAGTTTTTTATTAAGGTGGCAAACTTCTTTTCTTAATTTTTTATTAACAGCCTTCAAGAGAATCCCCTGAGGTAGAGGTTCGGCATTGATGGGAGACTACATTAATACGCGAAAACATCATGACATAACGGTATGAAAAAAAGTTTATTTTTATTACTAAAAATATTTTGAATATAGGAATAGAAAAAAAAAAGAGTACACTATAGAAAGCCTCCAACCTCTAAAGGAGGAATAGTGGACGAGCTCGGCATAGCTTCAGCAGCCTTAGGCTCTTGAGCAGGCTCAAAAGTTGCAGCAAGAAGCTCGATAGAAGGTAAATCGATGGCGGCAACAGAAGGCCCAACTTCATCATCATCGGACTCCCCCATCATGAAATTGAGGTCAAGCTCGAGAAACCTTTTGGCCATCCTCCCCTGGTAGACCTCGAACCCTTTGAGGAAGGCCTCTTGGGTGAAGGCTATCTTGTTGTCCTTTATTGCTTTAGAGGACTTGAATGCCTCAACAGCCCACTCCTTCTCTGCACCAACCTCCTCCTAAGCCTTTTTCCACTTATTCTCTTCCAGAGTTAAGGCAGCCTTCAGTTCTATCGATATTTGCTCCACCTTCCAAAGTTCTTCTTGAAGGCACTTGACTTTGGCTAAGTGAGCTTCCCTCAGATGCTAAACCTCTGCTTGGGCCTCTTGGATGGCTTTCGAAGCCTCGGCCTTGCGAAGGTTTGTTGCTTCTGCACGGGCATATAAATAATGCCCTAGTTGCAAATAACAAGATACAAATTATGACCTCAAGGTTTGTTGGTGTTCAACATGGCATAAGGAAGAAATTAATTACCTCGAGGAAAGCTACAAAGGATTCTCTAATCCTTTCCTCATCATCCGTACGAATCAACTTCTCAAAAATATGTGGAAGGATGCACCCCTCTATCAAAGACTTGATGACCTCCCAATCGTCCAGAGAGCTCCACTCCTAATTGGAGCTCTCGCCACCAGACCCCCAAGCTCTCCTAACCATTTTGGTGCCAGTCTTTTTCTTTTTCACCACTCTTTCCTGCTAAGGAAGCACGGAGGTAGCTGCATCATTAGGTGAGGTCAAGCTTGGAGCTACTACAGTTGCGGGAGTAGGTTCGGCTTGAGTTGGTACAGTCGAATTTGGATCTTCAATCCTTATCAGCTTCGATGGCTCTCTTGAAGAACTACCCTTCCTCTTAAGGGTTTTGATTTTTTGGGATAGCCGGTTTAGCTCCTTTGGAGTCATTTTTGTGGCAATGAAAGAATATAAGGTTAGAAAAAGAATAAAACATCGCTAGCAAAATGTGAAAATGTACCTACCGAGTTGAGTGGACTTAAGCCAAGATTGAATAATGTTTGGGCTTCTAATAAGTTGGATAGTGAAGGGGCTCGGTAGTTTCTTAATTTATTGGTCAAGTCGAGGTCCTTTCTTTTCAATCCAGGAGCTCGATGAATAGAGTCTCTCAACTACCTCCAAGGAGGAAGCCCTAGTTCTAAGGATAGGAGATATAAAAAAAAAAATTTTCTTCTAGTTGTGAATGGAAGAAGTAGCGCCCTTGAGCATCCCCTTCTTGCCAAACTGTAGGAACAGATACCACCAATCCTTGATGGTAGGATGATACTTGAAAGTAAAGTAATTATGAAATAAAAAAATCAATGGATGGACTTCGGTTGATATGCAAAGAGAGAAAAAACCTACAATAAACCTAAATGAGTTCAAAACCATTGAGGCGAATGAGATATTTAAAAATAAAAAATAGAGCTATAATAAAAGAATGGATCAGAAGTCGGAATCCAACTCAAAAAGCCTCAGTATACAAACAAAAGCGACCTAGGGAAGGAGCACAAGCTCGGTCCAAAAAGCTCTAGTTCGTATTCAGAAGAAATTCTATACTATATCCTTATGAAAGAAAAGTCTTCGAGATGTAAGCAGTAGGAAATGATCTCAGAAAGAAAGGTCGGTAGAGGTGTCCTAATGGGTTTGGTAGTTTTCCTAAGACTAGGATCAAGCAAGTTTGGGTAGGCCGAACTTCAAGAACCAGAGGACCAAGATACTTCGAAAGATATTTGGATCAAACCTAACTAAAAAAATACTCAAAAAATCAAAAGAAAATGGTTATAAAATCTTGGAAAGAACCTGGAAGGAATAGGAAACCCTTATAAAGAAGCCAAAAAAGCAAAAGTGGAAGAAAAGAAAGAAAATGAAGAGAAAAGGAGTCGAGAGACTAACCTAAATCAGTTCAAGGACTCGAGAAAGCAATTGGAAGAGAGGGGGGCTAATGGAAAAGGCACCGGCGGTCGGAGAAGTGGCGATGAAGGGAGAACGAAATGTCTGGAGAAGATGAAGGAAACAAAAGAATGAAAGAAGATCCAGGTAGAGGAAGGAAGTCAGGAGAGGAGGGGCTTAAATAGTCAGGAAAAAATTTGGGAGGTTATGATTGCTGATCCTCTCTAGCCACCCCCCACTTGCCCCATGTTCCACTTGCAACTAACATCTGACAAGACAAATAATGATGCCATACTTAGAGCACCATGCCAGAAGGAAAATTTAAATGCCACGATCATTTCAAATCATTTAGTCATTAAGAAAGCTTCGACGCCAGTCGAAAAGGCCAAAACTTTTCACCTTCTAAGGTAGGAAATCAGTAGAGGACTTCTGCAACTGTTATTTTGGTACTTTCTTCATTCGATCTTCGAATTTGGGAGTAGGAGGATAAGTATTGGGGATAAAACAATCCTAGCCAAAGTTCAATAAGATGATCAAGCTTGATATGACTTCATTCGGTGTTGCAATAGTTATGGCTGAACTTCAATTGAACTATTTTAGCTTAAATGAGTTGATCTTCAAGCTATGTATGTCGGACAAACTTCTTAGTGGAAATAATTTTTTCTTTCCCAGCAATTATAGAACTCCTTCAAGGCATGACAAATTTCATCTGGCTGAACCTAAATAGCAAAGGGCATGATGACTGACTCTGGTCCTGATGATGGTAGAGCTCAATCAAAGATTGAACCTTAACATTCACTAATTTCATCTATGGCGGACCTTAAGTGTGACTGAATCCCTTTATGGCACACAGCATATTAATTTTGCAGTAGGAACCTCACCTAGTCGAATTTCTCTCATCATATCCTATCTCGATTGAGCTTCTTTACTCTATGGATAATGGTAGAACCCTTGTGTGGCCGAATTTCTTTATCTCTTTCTGATAATTATAGATCTAGCCAGCTTGCACCATGCATGTTGACCGGATAAATTTGAATAGTGAAAAGATCTCATCATTATGAATCTGATTTTCAATCCAGAATAGTAGCCACCCCATAATGAGTCATGGTACTCCTTCGATCCAAACTTCGGGCCAATCTTGAAGGCTGCAGAGCTTCTAAAAAATAAAATGTTCATTCGACGGTCTTAAAGTGAGCCAAACTCCTTCAAAAAAATCTGATAAGTTCAACATTCTCCTCCCTATCCTCTAGCTTGAAAGCCCCCATCAATCCCTAGCTGACTTCAAAGATGGACGAACTCCTCAAAATCAGCCAAACTTCTCAAAGCTATTAAAGGCAGTATCAATAGATTCTATCAAGCACCAGATTCGCCATCTACCACTCACAAGTTGATCTTCAAGTTTAGCTCACCTAGCTCTAAATTCTTTATCCTAACATGTGGCCTTCTAATAAGTGCAAAAGCTCCATCCGAGCTCTAACAAACGAAACTTAACTGCCTATAAGTTACGACAAATAACGGCTCACTCTCTATAACAGACTCCCTATGGTCCGAGCGATCCACTAACATTCTATTATGGCTATCACTTTCATTCTATTATAGACTCTGCCTATATAAGAGACCCTCCAGATACATTTTTTTCTAAGCTCTTCTTTCTGCTCTAAATTCTTATGAGTACTCCATTCTTGTTGGCTGAAGAACTAACTTGACTGTCAGAGTATCCTGCTAGAGCCATCCACCTCCGATTTGGACTTTGTCTTACAGATCTATCTTCACCAGCTCCAGCAAACTCTTGCATCAGCATCATTTTTCGCACCAACAATCTTCTTGACCCCAATGCTCAAAAGATAACCTAGGATTTAACTATCAATCCTAAAAATCATCCATATAATATTTCAAATTTCAATATCCATCGTATAGACTACCTCGGTCGAGATTTTGCTAAATTAAAATATAATGATGCATTTACTCCAATACTTAGAGGGGTCAATCCCATCTTGACTCACACACCGACTAAATAAGTACTTGACTGCACCCAGAGATCTTCCATCACTAAATTAAAAATTAAAATAGTCCAGTATCAAAGTGCAATGAGTTGCTTATAAGTCACCATAGTGATCTCAGATCTAAGAGACACTTATACCCATATCCTTTACGAGTAACTCTTGATAGCAAAGAGCTCTGCAGCTGAATCACATTCAGTAAAATATACTCCTACACTTCACCTGCATGCCATACCAGTATCTCCATACTTCTTGGTTAAGAGGACAACCAACATATCTGACATACAACAACCTACACTTGATAAATGTTATCATCTTAGGTAATAACGTATCATTTGGTCGTGAACAAGTTTAAGGACTAAATAATAAATCCTTCTTTATTGAATCTAAATAGTCCTAAGAACTTCAATACAGAAGAGTTCATTAAATGAAGATGCACTAGAGTGATGAAAAAGCTAAAATAATAACTTTATTTATTAATAATTCAAGTATAAATTACATTCAACTCAACCATCAATCATCTAAATGATTGGCTTTAGGATACAATACCCAACAACTTCCACTTAAACTAAAGCTATTCAAAACAGCATCGAATACCCATCTTCCATTTATGATTATCGAATTTTTTGATTTTGAGGGCTTTAGTTAATAGGTCGATCATGTTCTCCTTTTCATTAAACTTCTAAAGCTCGATGTCATCTCATTCCATGATCTCTCGTACAAGGTGATAGCTATGCAAAATGTACTTGGTGCGTTGATGTGCTTTCGACTCCTTCGCTTGAGCTATGGCTTCAGTGCTATCATAGTAAAACAAAATCGAACCATCCAAGGAGGATGCTACTTTCAGCTCATCGATGAACTTTCATAGCTATACAGCTTTCTTCATAGCATCGGATGCTGCGATATATTTCATCTCGTACATAGAATCGACCATAGTGTTCTGCTTTGAACTCTTTTAGCATACCGCTCCATCATTCAGGGTAAAAACATAACCTGTTATACTTTTACTGTCATTATAATCTGACTGAAAATTGAAATCAGTATATCCTACAAGTTTCAAGTCAGCATCTCTATAAATAAGCCACTAGTCATTATTTTTCAAATACTTTAGGACTGTCTTTACAATCTTTCAGTGATTCTCATCTAGATCAGACTGAAACCTACTCACTATCCATAGTGAGTATGCCACATCCAATCTCATACATATTATGCTGTACATAATAGAATCCACTACCGAAGCATATGTTATTTTACTCATATGCTCTCTCTCTCTCTCTCTCTTAAGGAGTTATCGGATAACCCCTCTTCAAGAGAGTAATTCCATAGCCTATTCGAAGATTGCCTTTCTTGAAATTCACCATGCTGAACCATTTTAGCATGGTATCGATATACATGGACTAGGATAATCCAAGCAATCTTTTAGATCTATTTCTATAGATCTTCATCTCTAGGATGTAGGAAGCTTTTTTCAAGTCCTTCATGAAGAATTGAGAAGATAGCCAAACTTTTATTCTCCATAATTCAGAAATGTCATTCTTGATTAAGAGAATATCATCCATATATAATACAAAAAATATAACTATAGAACCATTAGCCTATTTATAGATGTAGGGTTTCTCTTCATTCTTAACGAAGCCATACGTTCTGATTATCTTATTGAAATGCATGTTCCAACTCCAAGATGCTTGCTTTAATCTATAGATGGATCTCTAAAGCTTGCATATCTTGAACTTGTTTATAGATGTGAACCCCTTAAGCTGTATCATATATACCTCTTCGTCCAACTCTTCATTTAAAAAAGTTGTCTTCACATCTATTTGCCAGATCTTATAGTCCAGGTATGCTGCAATCGCGAGCATAATCCAAATAGACTTGAGCATTGCCACTAAAAAAAATATCTCGTCATAGTCAATACCATAATGCTAATGATATTTCTTGGCAACCAGATGGACTTTATAGATCTCCACCTTTCCGTCTGTGTCTTTTTTGCTTTTAAAATTCTACTTACACCTAGTGAATTTTATCCCTTCAGGTGGATCAATCAGTGTCCATACACTATTAACTTTCATAGACTTCATTTCGAACTTCATAGCTTCCAGCCACTTATCGGAGTTGGACTTCTGCATGACATCTATGTAGGTAATCGGATCCTCATCATTCTCATCGAATTTAATAGGATCACTATTTTAGATCAAAAAATCATAGTATCTATCTAGTTGACATGGTACTCTATCAGATCTCCTCAAGGGTGCATCTATAATGGGCTCTGGGTTTGATCTAATCAAATTCATTTTTGTAGATTCACTAGAATGTATCGCTTCTTCCACCTATCGAACTTCACTAAGTTCAATATTAGAGATAGTTGTTTCTTTCCTGAGAAACTTCTTTTCCAAAAAAAATTATCCTATTGCTGACGAACATCTTTTGCTCTTCAATAAGGTAGAAGTAATATCCCCTAATTTTCTTGAGATATCCTATAAACAAGTACTTATCAGATCTAGATCCAAGCTTTTCTACCTACAAATGTTCGGCATAAGCCAGACATCTCCAAACCCTAAGATGAGAGAGTGTCAGCCTATGCCAAGTCCATATCTCATATGAAGTCTTTGCAATAGTCTTGCTCGAAATATTATTCAAAATATAACAAGTAGTCTCAAGTGCATAACTCAAAAAAAAAAATTGACAGACTTGCAAACTCCATCATGGATCGAACCATATCTAACAGGATTCGATTCTTTCTTTTAGGTATATCATTATATTGTGTTATTTCACAAGGGATCTATTGAGAGAGAATCCCATTCTCTCTTAGATATATCAAAAACTCATTAGAAAGATATTCACTTCCTTAGTCTAATCGAAGAGTTTTAATACTTTTCCTAAGTTATTGTTCTACTTCATAGCAATATCATTTGAATATTTCAAATGAATCAGATTTACTCTTCATAAGATAGACGTACCCATACCTAGTTAGGTCGTCACTAAATATAATAAAGTAGTAATACCCATCTCTAGCACATATATTTATAGGTCCACATATATCACTATGTATTAGACCCAGAAGATTAGTGGCCCATTCATCCTTTTCAGTAAAAGGTGATTTGGTAATTTTACTAAGAAGCAAGACTCATAGGTAGTCAATGATTCATAATCATCAATATCAAGGATATGCTTCTTGACTAACCTATTGATCCTATTCTTATTTATATGACCGAACCGATAGTGCCAAAGATAGACATCGATGATATTATCTAATTTTGGATATTTATTTGACATGTACATTATACTAATAGGCTGTAATAAAATATAAATATATTTCTTAATTATTCTTACATTATTATGACATCATTCATAATGATATCATAATAATTTTTTTATTGATAAACAATAACCATCTTGGGCCAAAAGTCCTACAGATATTATGTTCATCATAAAAGATGGACAATAATGACAATCATTTAAAATGATATTATTTATTTTGAAAATAAGCTCAAGAGTTTTCAATGCTAGGACTAGAACATTCTTTCCATCCCCAACATTTAGGAATCTATCGCCATTCTTAAATTTTCTACCAATTTGAAGTCCATGCAACGAATTGTTAGATGTGTGCCCTAGAAGCTAGATTGGCTAAACATTTATAATACACTTCTAAGGATAATTTTATAACTTTGATTATAAATTAATAATAAAATTATTTTCTATTATAATGTGTATTTAAAGTATCTATGATACATTCTTTGAGTTAATGATAATGATAATTCATATTTTCAAGAGTTGAAAATTAAAGATATGAATTTTCATAATTAACTCATAAACTACTCCTAACCGTAGGATCATCATAAGGATGGTGATCGATCTGAAAGATTGGTGTACGATCACTTTCTTAGGATAGATGAGTCTTGAGTCTATAGTATGGAGATATCAAAGCGAGAGTATAGATACTCGTTAGAAAATGAGGATACTGAGCATGACCATCTTGAGCAGTCATAAGAAACTCTACCTTCTCATCGATGACTGGCTTGATGCTATAGTGGTGTGTTTGATTCTTTGATCTGAGTTGCATCGATAATTCACCTTGAGGGTGTTATAGTTTGACTACACTATAATTCGGTCTCCTAGCCATTTAGAATCCTGAGATGTATGTTGGCTATAGCATGTTCATTATAGGAATTAGATCGCACCAATAGGAGATTTATCTATCTTGGTAGATGAGGAGTAGCTCTATGATGATCATGAGATTAAGTCCATAAGCCCATGGCTATGGTAGTGTGAAGATGATAGAAAGTTTCTATTAGGATTTCACATCAGACTTGATTTGAATGATTAATTCATACGATGGATGATAGGATTTGATGAGTTCACCTTAACCCTAATCCTATTAGGACTCAAGATAGAAGAATCCAATCACACAAGTAGCTGCACCGAGAGATTTGCTTTCGATTTTGATGGCTTGCCATCATATACTATAAGATGTCACTGATAGATTTTAGAACTAATTAGAATGATCTTGATGATCGATCATTCTAATTATATGAATCAAAAAAATTTTGGTCCATCGAAAGATATTTCGATGATGTCAATGATGGAGATCATGACATATCTCATCACCATACGAAATTGAATCTAATTGGATCACACAAATAAAGATTTGAATTTAGATGTGATCAATTGAGCTAACCCAATTTGATTGATTTGGATTAGATCCAATTAGATTCAAGAAAATTATGCTAGCATACGATTGAGCCTAACATTCTCCTTTTGTAGTTGTTTTGATTCATCTTGAATTAGTTTGACTCACTCTGAAATCCTGACTAGAGCTTGTCTAGGTAAAAAAAGAATTATCTTAATTTATCAAAGGATCTTAAAACAATACCTACCAATTTCTGTTATCTATTATTTTTTATTTCGAACAAGGATCAAAGGTTGACCCTATTGTAAGAAAGAAGGGACAGGGGGCATGCACCACCTAGAGAATTTCTAGGGGCGTGTGCCCCTAGATTTTTTGTATGACATGAATAGGATGCACGTCCCCCTAGGCATGCATTCCAAGTAGATAAAGGCTTTGATCCAGTCAAATAAGATTTGACTAGGTCAAAGTGTTTGATGAGATCAAAGTCTTTGGAGATGAGTTGCTTGCGCTATCCAAACATTCTCCCTCTTCTCCATGCCATTTCTATTTGGATTTTGTGTAACAAAATCATAAAAATAAGAGGGTGGGGAGTGGAGATCTGATAAGGAGTTCTTCTACATGTCATCTTTGACCTATTCAAAGTTGCAAGCGAAGGGACTCTATGTTTGGTCTATTTAAAGGGCCCTACGCAAATCTGTTGTGCATCTGAATTACGTACGACGAAGCCCTGCCACTTTATTCATCTCCATGCCCATCATCTTCCTCCTCTCCCTTTTCTCCATGCCCAAGTGGTTGGGTAAAGCAGCGAGAGAAGATCCAAGTTTCATTGGCGAAAAGATCAGGAAAAGATATAACTAGTTCATGAGATGAACATGCATCTTTCAGAAGTTGTTTTGAAGGATTTACCAAAGGACTTAAGATCTGATTTTTGGAGATTAGATATAGAAGGAGAGCATCTTCAGATCTAGCCTGAGTGAATTTTGGTAGAAGCCAAGCATGTACTCGATCCAGAACCTCAGGAGCATCAGGATCATCAGCAGGATAATCAGATTACCCAATCAGGTACTAAAATAATATCTAATATAATTTTAATTTTATATTTAATACCAAACTATTAGGATCAAATATGAAAACTCTCAGATCTAATTGAATCAAGTTAGAAAATTTTAAAAATTTTTTATTCAGATCTGATTAGATCTTAACAATCTTGTGGTGGAAAACAAGATTTTTTTTTTAACTGGTATCAGAGCTGCGTTAGCAGTTCTTTAGATCTATTTTTTTTTAAGTTTTATGATTTGATATTAAATAATTTTAAATTTTACATTATATATGATTAGATTTAAAATTAAAAAAATTAAAATTTTAAAATTCATATCAATGATGTATGAGATACATGTCTAGACTAGGTGTAGAATTATTCTATGTGTAGTCTAGTATAGATTTTCTTATTAATATAATTAAATATAATTTTTTATATCTATTTATTTTTATTTTTTTGATTTTATAAATATTATAATTAGATCTAAAAAATAAAAATTAAATTAATTAAATATTCATATGAGATATGATAGATGCATGCCTAAACTAGTTATAGAGTAGTTCTATGAATTGTCTAGAATAAGTTTTAATTGATGTGATCAATTTAAAATCTTATTTTTTAGATATTATATGTGATATTTTAGATTGATACATGAGATGTATACAGAACATGCATGATTAGATCTATGATTTTATATGAGATATATGTTATAGATCTTATTGTTTTGTAGTATAGTTATTATTTCTAATTAAGACATTCCTCTTGGCTGTCCGATCATAAAAGTAAGAAGGATTTAAAGGTTCTCTCTTTTTATTCGATGGGATGCTTTTATGGAGTGTAGGGATGCTGCTCGTTTTTCCTTAATCAAAAATCGAAAAACTTATTTTTCTGCAAAACTCTAGATCCTAAAATCCTAGAATTTTTTGGCATATTTCTACTTTTGAACCCAAACTGAATTAAAAGTTAAAATTAAGAAATCAATTAGATCTAAAAATTATAAATTTTTAAATCTAAGACATCTTTATAAATTTGAGTTCGGACTTGGATAGCTCAATTAGGTCTAGCGGTTGATCAAACCGAATCAAGAGTTGGTTAGGTGAGATCAAGAGTGCTTAGAATTGACCAACCTAATAGGATTAAGTTTGGATCAAGATCGACAGATAGTAACATGTGGTCGACCAAGTCAAGACCTAATTTGGCTCCATGGTTCGAGCCTGAATTGTAGACAAATCCAATTGATTTTAATTCGATAATTTGGTGTCTAAGATAAATCTAGCAGATATGACCGACTAGTTTTTAATTGGAAGCTACTCAACCTGCATGCGTTCTTGTCGAGTTAATGGCATATCCCTTCCACCGATCTCACTTACCTGGCTATTTATGTCGATCCAGTTCTGATTAGAGGTGGCTAATAATTTGAGCTAACCCATGCCACTAGGTTAGTCATAATTGTTATGACTAAGATAAGTCAAGTTTAAAGAGACCTAAATCAAATCTTTCTAAAAAAATATTAAGTCATAGGTCTTCCACCATTGGAGATGTGCGGGCCCTTTTCAGGATTGATTATTCTCAGTTAGTTACAGTGGTTCAGTTGCATTGGAAAAATATAACCATGTCTATTAGGCATTGGATGCTATGGGTTGGAGGATGGGTTAGGCTCAATATTTTAGATATGATGAGGAACCCAATTAGAAATCTAATTCATGCAAATGGTGGGTCTGACTTAACTAAAGAGTGGAGCAATATTTTGGACATGATGAGCTTCATGAATTAGAGATCAGGTTTGGATGCACCATGATTCGAGAATCATTGAACAAGAGTTGTCCATTCATCAGTTGACCCATCACCAATAACTATTAGGTGAGATGATGAGCCAGTCAGTGGGATCACACCATCCACTAGAAATCAATGATCACTAAGATTTTTGCATCTCTACCGAGGGAGTGTAGAGATCCAAAAAAATAGTGGAAGCTTAATTTATTTTAAAATAAAATTTGTAAATAAATTGATCAAGTCTAATTATAAAATCTAACTGAAAACTTTGACTCTCTATAGAAAAATATCCGTGTTCTATCCACTAGTCCGTATCCTGGATACCCATAGACTAATCAAAATAAATTACAAGGATTGGATCTAAAACTATAAAATTATTTTGGATTCTAAAAAGCTCCCATGTATTAGACCAAGATTCCCCCACTTTATCAGTCCATCCATTCACTGAATAGAGAGCGTCTCTTAAAAAATGGATGGACGAAGATAATAAAGCTAGATACTACATATTGGGCTTGATGTTTGATTAGCTTCAGTGCCAATATGAGGACATCAAGACTATTTATCAAATATTTGAAAGAAAAATTCTAATTTCTCAGATCAAATTCGTTCAGATCTGATCGGATTAAGAGATATATTTCAAAAACTTTTTTTTTTATTCAAATTAGATCTGAGATGTTTCAGATCTGATTTTTATTATTCTAATAATTAAAATATAGATAAATTAAATCATATTTAATTTACCTTGATGTAGGGTAATCCTATTATCCATTGATGATCCTGTAAGCAGCGGAAGGTTCTAGATCTAGCCACGCAAGTGCCTGGCCTCTACTGGTATCCACTCGGACTGGATCTAGAGATCCTCTTCTTCTCTATCATGTCTTCAAAAATTAGATCTGAATCTAATTTGGAGGATCTTCAAAATAGCTTTCAAAGATCAGCAGTTGTTCTTTGCAGCAGCGTAGCCTTCTGGCTTTCTGTCGCCTTTCTCTCATCTAGATTGCATCAACTGAGATCCCAAACTTCTTTAGGCATAGAGAGAAGAGGCAGAAGACAAACTTGGCATGGAGGAAGAAAAGAGAGGCAATCTTGGGGCGTAGAGAATTATTCTCTTCTTCATTATTCTTTGAGTTGGACGTAGGGTCTTATTTATAGACTATGCATGATCCAACTCCTCTTCATTCCAACCAATCATAATCCTTTGTGAAATCAAATCTAAATCTGATTGGAGGAAATAGAGTTCCTTGGATTTATCCTTAGATGGCACCTAAGACTAGTCAAAGTTGGTTCTTAGGAGGAGTCTAATCAGAATCCAAAAAGAAGATGGAGTCCCTGTCCAATAGGGACTCCTGGGCACCTCAAACTTGGGCGCATGCCACCCTTGGCGTGTGCCCTCCTCCTTGCCAATTTCTGGCAAGGGGATAAGCCCCCACCAGCTCTCCAATAGGTGCATGACACGTGGATAGAAGTCAAAGTGTCAATGGTCAATATTTGACCAGTCAAAGGTCAACTTTTGACCAAAGTCAAAGACGAGAAATGGCAGGTGACCAAAAATGGCAGGTATTATCTTACAAAATAAGACAATCCTTTTCTAACCTGGACAGACTCCAGTCAGACCATGTGAAGGCCTCTAATCGAGCACAAACTCCTTTGGCTCAGTCAGGACAACTATTTATGATAGTAAAAGAAGAACGTTAGGTTCAATCGAGTGCTAGCATGATTTTCTTGAACCTAATTGAATCTCATTCAGATCAATTGAACTGAATTAGTTCAATTGATGATCACCAAATTCAAACCCTTATTTGTATGATTTAGTTAGGTTCAGTTCTGTATGGTAATGGAGATATGTCATGATCTCTATCATCGACATCATCGAAACTCCTTTCGATGGATCAGAACTCTTTTGATTCGAACAGCTAGAATGATCGATCATCTAAATCATTCTAATTGCTCCCAAAATCCACCTAGTGATACCTAGTAGTATATGGTGGCAACCCATCAGAGCTAAATACGAACCTCTTGGTGCAGCTATCTGTGTGATTAAGTTCTTCTATCTTGAGCCCCGATCAGATTAGGGTTAAGGTGAACTCGTCAAACCCTAGTTTCTGTCATATGATGTAATCATTCGATTCAAGTCTGATGTGAAAAACTTAAATAGAAACTCTTTCTATTATTTCACTCTACCATGGCCATGGGCTTCTAGACTTGATTCTCATGATCATCATAGGGCTGCTCCTCTACCACCGAGGTAGATAGATTCCATCTTGATGCAATCCAGTTCCTACAATGAACATGCTATAGCCAACATACACCTCAGGATTCTAAATGGCTAGGAGATCGAGTTATGGTGTAGTCAAACTATAACACCCTCAAGGTGAACTATCGATGCACCTCAGGTCAAAGAACCAGACACACCACTGCAGCATCGAGTCAGTCATTGATGAGAAGGTAGACTTCCTAATGACTACTCGAGGTGGTCACGCTCAGTGCCCTCGTTCTCTAACGAGTATCTATACTCTCGCTCTGGTGTCTCCACACCATAGACTCAAGACTCATCTACTAAAGAGAAGCGATTGTACACCAACCTTTCGGATCAATCACCATCCTCGTGATGATCCTATGGTCGGGAGCATTTTATGAGTTAATAATGATTATTCATGTCTTAAATTTTCAACTCTTGAAAATATGAATTATCATTACCATTAACTCAAAGAATTTATCACAGACACTAAATACACACATGTGATAGAAAATAATTCATTTTATTGATTATAGTCAAAATTATAATTTTGTCCCTAGAAGTGTATTACAAGTGTCAGCCAATTCTGGCTTCTAGGGCACATATATCTAACAATCTTCCACTTGTTCTAAAGCCAATTGGCTACAAGTCTAAGTCCCATCTTCTCAAGGTGGGCTTCGATCTTTTGTTATCCCAACGGCTTTGTAAGTGGGTCTACCGTATTGTCTATGGAATTGACTCTCTTGACCTCGACGTAATCCTTCTAGAGGTAATCGTGGATGAGGTGGTATCGCCGCTCAATGTGCTTGGATTTCTAGTGAGACCTCGGCTCCTTAGCAAGGGTTATGGCGCCATTGTTATCGCAGTACAGAGGAATGGCATCTGATGGCATTACTTCAATTTCTGTAGCAAACTTCTTATACCAGAATGCTTCCTTCATAGCCTCTGATGCAGCGATATATTCTGCTTCCATGGTGGAATCTGCTATCATGATTTGCTTGGAACTCTTTCAGCTGACAGCACCACCATTGCACACAAACAGACTCCCAGATGTCGACTTTCGATCATCTACATCGGACATGAAATCCGAGTCTGTGTATCCCTGGACTTGGAGTTCTCCGTTACCAAAGACCAACATCATATCCTTAGTTCTTCTTAAGTACTTAAGGATACATTTCACAGAAGTCCAGTGTTCTTCACCTGGATTTGACTGATATCTGCTTGTGACACTCACAGCATGGGCTATATCAGGTCGTGTACATAGCATGGCATACATGAGGCTCCCTATTGCAGAAGCATAAGGGATCTTGCTCATGTGTTCTATTTCCTCAGGTGTGCTAGGGCACATCTTCTTGGAAAGATGAATACCATGTCTGAAGGGTATTAATCCCCTCTTAGAGTTTTCCATACTAAACCTCTTTAGTACTTTCCTCTATGTACATCTTTCTGTGAAAGTCCTAGCATCCTATTCGGTCTATCCCTATAGACCTTAATTCCTAGAATAAAGGATGCTTCACCTAGGTCTTTCATGGAGAATTCCTTGGACAACCATAATTTTGACACTGTTCGTCAACATGGGAATATCATTCCTCAATAAGGAGGATGTCATCCACGTACAATACGAGGAAGACAACAGCGCTCCCACTGATCTTTTTGAAGACACACATGGTTTCCTCTTCATTTTTGATGAAACCAAACATTTTGATCACATCATTGAAACGAGTGTTCCAGCTCCGAGATGCTTGCTTAAGTCCATATATGGACCTTTGCAGCTTGCAAACCTTGTGATCAGTATCACTGGATGTGAAACCTAGCGGCTGTTCCATATAGATATCTTCCTCAAGATATCCATTTAAGAATGCCATTTTCACATCCATTTGCCATATTTCATAATCGAAATAGGCTGCAATGGCAAGCAATGTGCGGATGGATTTTAGCATAGCCACTGGGGAAAAGGTATCCTGATAGTCAATGCCTTCGCGTTGACTATAACCTTTTGCCACTAGTCTAGCCTTGAATGTCTCCACATTCCCATCTACACCAATCTTTCTCTTGAAGATCCATTTACACCCAATAGGTACTATACCTTCTGGTGGATCTACCAAGGTCCAGACTTGGTTTGAGTGCATCGAGTCAATTTCTGACTGCATTGCCTCTAGCCATTTCTCGGAAGTCGATATCTGATATCGCCTCGTTGTAGGTTTTGGGATCATCACCATGAGCACCATTACCTATGAGGAACATTTTCTCTACTTTCTCTGAAATAATACCTAAGTATCTTTCAGGAGGGATGGAAAACTCTTTCCAATCTACGAGGTGGAGGAGGTAGTGTTCTTATTGGCTCAACCTGATTTGGTTCCAATTGGTCCTTAGCTCGTTGTACTTGTGAGACTTTCTCATCAAGCTTAATCTGCTTTCCAATGCCGCTATCTTGAATAAACTATTTTTCAAGAAAGATGGCATGTCGACTCACAATCACATTGTGGTCTTCTGGAATGTAGAAATAGTATCCTAATGACTCTTTAGGATATCCTATGAATCGAGCTCTGAAGGACCTAAACTCTAACTTGTCCGCTTGTTGTCTTTTGACATGAGCCGGACAACCCCAAATTCTGAGATGACTCAGACTTGGTTTCTTACCATGCCATATCTCATACGGTGTGGTAGGAACGGTTTTAGAGGGAACCCTATTCAGTAGATAAATTGAAGTTAACAATGAAGTGTCCCCAAAGAAAATCAGGGAGGTCTGTGAAGCTCATCATGGATCGGAACCATATCCAATAGAGTCCGATTTCTCCATTCTGAAAATTTTGTTGAGTTGAGGTGTTCCTGGTGGAGTCCATTGAGAGACTATGCCATTTTTCTTGAGATAGTCTAGGAATTCTCGGCTAAGGTATTCACCTCCTCGATCTGATCGAAGAACCTTAATGGATTTTTCAGTTTATTTTTCTACTTCATGTCTGAATTCTTTGAACTTTTTAAAAGCTTCAGACTTGTGTCTCATAAGATACACATACCCATACCTAGACAGATCATCGGTAAAGGTAATGAAGTAGACAAAATTGCCTCTAGCCGGCACATCAAATGGGCCGCACACATCAGTATGTACTAGGGCAAGGAGATCTGTGGCCCTTTCCCCATGTCCTACAAAAGGAAAGTTTAGTCATTTTGCCTTGAAGACAAGATTCACAAGTTGGATATGACTCGAAAGTCAATGGACTCAATAGCCCATTTTTCTCCAATTTGTTGATCCTATCTTCTGCTATATGACCTAATCTCAGGTGCCATAGATACCTGTCATTTGGACTATCCCTAGGTCGTTTGGCATTCATGTTTTGCTCGATAGTTAGAACAGATACATCAATATGTAGCTGATAAAGATCGTTAATAAGGAAACCATTTGCAATTTTATTTCTTTCATAAAGAATGTTACAATGGTCCTTAAAGAAGGTAATCACATAGCCTTCTAGTGCTAAGCATGAAAAAGAAATCAAATTCCTGCTAGCTGCAGGCACATAATAACAGTCTTTCAAAACTAAGTCTAAACCAGATGGTAATCGAAGAGGATATATTTCCACCACCACTACAGCAACTCTTGCTCCATTTTCGATGCGTAGGATCATGTCTCCATCCCTCAGCCTCCTGCTATCCTCAAGATCCTGCATGGAAGTGCACAGATGAGCACTAGAACTAGAGTCAAGCACCCAACTGGATGCAGAAGAAACCGTAAGGTTAGACTCAATAACGAGCATACCTCCAGAAGGACCTTCCTTCTTGTTCTTCAGGGTGGCCAGGTAAGTAGGGCAGTTCCACTTCCAATGGCCATCGCTGTTGCAATGGAAACACTTTCCTTTGACAGCGGCCTTCTTCTTCGGCTCTGCCTTCTTCTTCTTTTCTCCTTCCACCTTCTGCTTTTTCGCAGACTTCTTTTTCTTTTCATAAGACTTTCTTTTGGAAGAAGTCCATTCCATAGCAAGAACTGAGCCTTTAGAACCTTTCATAGAAAGCTCAGCGGTGACCAGCATGTTCATTAATTCGGCCAAGGAATTTTGAAGTTTATGCATGTGGTAATTCATGATGAATTGCCCATATGCATCAGTCAAGGATTGCAGAATAACATCATTCTGCAGATCCAAGTCTAACTTCACACCGAGCTTCTCAAGCTCTTCCAAGTCCTTGATCATCATCAGATAGTGATCTTGGACTGACTGCCCATCACGCATCTTAGCCTTAAAAAGTCATTTCATGACTTGATACTTGGCTGTGCGACTCTATTCACCAAATATCTCTTGCAGGTGAGCCAACATTTGGTGAGCAGTTTTAATATCTTCATGTTGGCACTGGAGCTCATCAGACATCGAGTCCAACATGTAATATCTGGCCTTATTATCTTCGTCTATCCATTTTTCCAGAGATGCTCTCTGTTCAGCGGATGGACGGGCTGGTAAGGTGGGAGGATCCTGATCCAATACATGGGTTAACTTCTCAAAACCCAAAATGATTTTGTAGTTTCTGAGCCAATCTTTATAATTGAGTCCGATCAGTCTATGTGTGTCCAGGATACGTGCTAATGGGTTGGACGTAGATATTTTCCTGTAGAGAGTCAAAGATTCTAGTTAGATACTGTAATTATGACTTGACCAATTTATTTAAGGATTTTATTTTTAAATAAATTAGCTCCCACTATTTTCTTGGATCCCTACACTCCCTCTATAGAGATGCGAAAATCTCCACGATTAATGATTTCTAGTGGGTGGTGCGGTCTCACCAACTGACTCATCACCTCACCTAACAGTTATTGGTGATGGGTTAGCCAATGAGTGAACAACTCTTGTTCAATGATTCTCTAATCATGGTGCATCCAAATTTAATTTCTAATTCATGAATCTCACCGTATCCGAAATATTGATCCACTCCTTAGTTAAGTCAGACCCACCATTTGCATAGACTAGATTCCTAATTGAGTCTCTCACGTATCCGAAATATTGAGCCCAACTCATCCTCCAGCCCATAGCATCCAATGCCTAATAGACATGGTTGCGTCTTTCTGGTGCAACTGAGCCACTGTATCCAGTCGAGAACAATCAACCTCGGGAAGGATCTGCACATCTACAATGGTGGAAGACCTCAGACTTAATCTTTTCTTAGAGAGAATTAATTTAGGTCTCATTAAACTAGACTTGTCATAGTCATAACAATTATGACTAACCTAGTGGCATGGGTTAGCTCAGATTATTGACCACCTCAAATCAAAACTGAGTCAACAGATATGGCTAGGTAAGTGAGACCAGTGGAAGGGATATGCCATTAATTCGTATAAGAACGCATTCAGATCGAGTAGCTCCCAATTAAAAACCAGTCGATCGTATGTGCCAAACTTACCTTAGACACCAAATTGTTGAGCCAGAACCAATTGGGTTAGCCTACAATCCAGACTCTAACCTCTAAGCCTAATTAGGTCTTGCTTGATCTTGACTCGATCTTGACCCAGACTTAATCCTATTAGGCTGGTCAATTTAAGCATTGTTGATCCCATCTAACCAACTCTTGATTCGGTTTGATCAACCGCTTAGACCTAATTGAGCTACCCAAGCTCGAACCCAGTATTATGAATATGTCTTAGATCTGAAATTCTCAATTTTAGATCTAATTAATATTCCATAATCTTAATTCTCAGTTAAGTAGGATTCATAAATAAAATATTCATAATAAATCCTAAGATTTTAGGATCTAGGATTTTGCAAAAATTAAGTTTTGGGTTTTTGATTAAGGACGGACACGCAGCACCCCTACACGTCATAAGAACATCCCATCGGATGGGAGGAGAGGGCCTTTAAATTCTTCTTCATTCTTATGATCGGACAGCTAAGAGGAACGCCTTAATCAGGAACATGTAATACTATAAAATAATTTTAGATCTATATCATATATCTCATATACAAATTAGATCTAATCATAGCATATTTTGCATACATCTCATGTATCAAATCATGCATATTTTCAAATCTAAATTATCTCATAATAATCTAAAAAATTAGATTTAAATTGATCTTATCAAAATAAACTCTAATCTAGATAACTATGTAGAACTATTCTACAACTAGTCTAGACATGCATCAATCATATCTCATATGATGTTAAAATTAAATAATTTTTATTTGCTATTTTTTAGATATTATTATAATAATTATAATATTAAAAAATAATAAATAAATAGATCTAAAATATTATTTAATCAAATTAAATTATAAACATGCAAGACTATTCTATAGAACTATTCTATTTTAAAACTAGTCATGCATATTTTCTAATCTTAGATCCAAATCATTTAATTTTAATTTTTTCTAATTTTAGATCTGATCACATCTCATGTGACATCTAAAATTACTTATTTTTTAATTAAAATAAATTTAAAATTAGATCTAAATATTTTAGAATCTTGGCTCTGATATCAGTTGAAGGGAAATCCTAATTTTCTGGACTAGATTCGTTCAGATCTGATCGGATTAAGAGATATATTTCAAAAACTTTTCTCTTTGATCCAAATTAGATCTAAAATATTTTAG
This sequence comes from Cocos nucifera, assembly GCA_006176705.1. Taxonomy (NCBI): domain Eukaryota; kingdom Viridiplantae; phylum Streptophyta; class Magnoliopsida; order Arecales; family Arecaceae; genus Cocos; species Cocos nucifera. Next base: position 1,427,581 of record QRFJ01000055.1, read on the forward strand.
ATCCAATTTTTATTATTCTAATAATTAAAATATAGATAAATTAAATCATATTTAATTTACCTTGATGTAGGATAATCCTATTATCCGTTGATGATCCTGTAAGCAGCGGAAGATTCTGGATCTAGCCATGCAAGTGCCTGGCCTCTACCGGTATCTACTTAGGTTGGATCTGAAGATTCTCTTCTTCTCTATCACATCTCTAAAAATTAGATCTAAATCTGATTTGGAGGATCTTCAAAATAGCTTTCGAAGATCAGCAGTTGTCCTTTGCAGCAGCGCAGCCTTTTGACTTTCTGTCGCCTTTCTCTCGCCTAGATTGCACCAACTGAGATCCCAAACTTCTTTGGGCATGGAGAGAAGAGGGAGAAGATAAACTTGGCATGAAGGAGGAAGAGAGAGGCAGCCTTAGGGTGCAGAGAATTATTCTCTTCTTCATTATTCTTTGAGTTGGGCGTAGGGTCTTATTTATAGACTATGCGTGATCCAACTCCTCTTCATCCCAACCAATCACAATCCTTTGTGAAATCAGATCTAAATCTGATTGGTGGAAATAGAGTCTCTTGAATTCATCCTTAGATGATGCCTAAGACCAGTCAAAGTTGGTTCTTAGGAGGAGTCTAATCGAAATCCAAAAAGGAGATGGAGTCCCTATCCAACAAGGACTCCTAGGCGCCTCAAACTTGGGCGCACGCCACCCTTGGCGTCCGCCCTCCTCCTTGCCAATTTTTGGTAGGGGGACAAGCCCCCACCAGCTCTCCAATAGGTGCATGACACATGGATAAAAGTCAAAGTGTCAATGGTCAACATTTGACTAGTCAAAGGTCAACTTTTGACCAAAGTCAAAGGATAGAAATGGCAGATGACCAAAAATGGTAGGTATTATCTTACAAAATAAGACAACTCTTTTCTGACCTGGACAGGCTCTAGTCAGATCAAGTGAAGGCCTCTGATCGAGCACAAACTCCTTTGGCTCAGTTAGGACAACTATTTATGATAGTAAAAGAAGAACATTAGGTTCAATCGAGTGCTAGCATGATTTTCTTGAACCTAATTGAATCTCATTCAGATCAATTGAACTAGATCAGTTCAATTGATGATCACTAGATTCAAACCCTTATTTGTGTGACCCAGTTAGGTTCAGTTCTATATGGTAATGGGATATGTCATGATCTCTATCATCGACATCATCGAAACTCCTTTCGATAGATCAGAACTCTTCTGATTCAAACAGCTAGAATGATCGATTATCTAAATCATTCTAATTGCTCCCAAAATCCATCAAGTGACACCTAGTAGTATATGGTGGCAACCCATCAGAGCTGAATGCGAACCTCTTGGTGCAGCTATCTGTGTGATTAAGTTCTTCTATCTTGAGCCTCGATTAGATTAGGGTTAAGGTGAACTCGTCAAACCCTAGTTTCTATCATATGATGTAATCATTCGATTCAAGTCCGATGTGAAAACCTAAATAGGAACTCTTTCTATTATTTTACTTTGCCATGGCCATGGGTTTCTGGACTTGATTCTTATGATCATCATAGGGCTACTCCTCTACCATCGAGGTAGATAGATTTCATCTTGATGCAATCCAGTTCCTACAATGAACATGCTATATCCAACATACACCTCAGGACTTCGAATGGCTAGAAGACCGAGTTATGGTGTAGTCAAACTATAACACCCTTAAGGTGAACTATCGATGCACCTCAGATCAAACAATTAGACATACCACTACAGCATCGAGTCAGTCATTGACGAGAAGGTAGACTTTCTAATGACTACTCAAGATTGTCACGCTCAATGCTCTCATTCTCTAACGAGTACCTATACTCTCGCTCCAATATTTTCACACCGTAGACTCAAGACTCATCTACTAAAGAGAAGCGATTGTACACCAACCTTCCAAATCAATCTCCATCCTCATGATGATCCTATGGTCGGAAGCATTTTATAAGTTAATAATGATTATTCATGTCTTAAATTTTTAACTCTTGAAAATATGAATTATCATTACCATTAACTTAAAGGATGTATCACAGATACTAAATACACATATGTGATGAAAAATAACCCATTTTATTGATTATAGTCAAAATTATAATTTTGCCCCTAGAAGTGTATTACAAGTGTCAGTCAATTCTGGCTTCTAGGGCACATATATCTAACAATATTGGCTCACTTATAAGAGTTGTTTGTTGAAGAGAGTTGCACAGCCAAATATCAAGTCACTAGAAGACTATTTAAGGCTCAAATGCATGATGGGCAGTCGGTCCAAGATCATTATCTGATGATGATCAAAAATTTAGAAGAGCTTAAGAAACTCGATGTCAAGCTAGATAGGGACTTGCAAATTGGTGTGATCTTGCAGTCCTTAACTGATGCATATGGATAGTTCTTCATGAACTTTCATATGCATAAGCTGCAATGTAATTTAGCTGAATTGATGAACATGCTGGTTACTGCTGAGTTTTCTTTGAAAGGTTTAAAGGACTCGATGCTTGCTGTGGAGCGGACTTTTTCTAAGAGAAAGTCTTTTGGAAAGAAGAAGAAGTCTGCGAAGAAGCAGAAGATTAATGGAGGAAAGAAGAAGATGGAAAAGCCAAAGAAAAAGGCCACCAACAAAAAAAAATATTTTCATTGTAATACAGATGGCCATTGGAAGCAAAACTATCCTTTATACCTGGCCAGGCTGAAAAATAAGGAGGCAGGTCCTTTCGAAGGTATGCTCATAATTGAATCTAATCTAATAATTTCTACTGCATCCAGTTGGGTGCTTGACTCTGGTTCTAATGCTCATTTGTGCACTTCTATATAGAATCTTGAGTAGAGTAGGAGGCTGAGGGATGGTGAGATAATCCTGCATGTTAGGAATGGAGCAAGAGTTGCTGCTGTGGCCATGGGAACCTACCCTCTTCGACTTGAAGGAACCAAATTTAGGATTTCAAGGCTAGATCTTGAAACTTTTTCAAGATCACGCAGCGAAAGACTAAAATTAATCAAAATTAATTTTTAATACCAAAGAATATCCTAGATCTAATGTCCTATTACATGATTATAGTATGACATTAAATCAAAAATTTAACATAAGGAAGAAAATAAAATATCTTGATCACATCAACATGCATCTACACTACATCCAATGCAGGTATGTTAAATAGATCAGTTCTATTACCTGTACAAGTTAAACATTTTAACTTACTGATCCAAGCTTGAAGATGATGTTGCAAGTTGCACACACGTCCAGCCTATAGGATTCATCTATACAAGCCCACGAACCATGATCAGAAGTTCGATGTAGGAAATCAGCATAGTATACTAGTACTATGCTGATCCTTCTTTGATGGTCGATCTGGTACTTTCTTCTTCTAGATCTAGACTCTTTCAAAGATGAGAAGAAGGAGGAGAGATTATAAATCTGAGACACTCTCAAATAATCTCAAGAAAGAAGAGGAAAAGAGATGAACAAGACAACCCTAGAAGAAGACCCTCTTCTTCTTCTCTATTCTCTCACCTAGACACTTAGTTTAGTATCTATGAAATCCCCACTCCCCAATAATCTTTCTCCTTGATTTTCATATGCTCCAAAGATCTCTCAATGATCTAGATTATGTCCAAAAATCAATCCAAAATTCATCCTATATAGAGAGATATAGAGAAGTTCTTGTTGGGTTAAACTCTTAGACTAGGAAAGACCAAAATAGGCAACTAGTTGGGGCGCCCAACACTTGGGCACCCCCTCCTTTCATTTTGGCATGGACCACCAACAAATGTCACATGAAATACCTTCTTTTCCTCCAAACAAAAAGAGAGAAAATAGGGGAGGAGGGCAGCATGCATGGGAGGAGTTTTAGTTTCCTAAAACTCTTTCCAAAGGAAAATTCAAATCATATTCAAACTTCCTCCTTTGACCTGGTCCACAACTAATTACCATAAAAGAGAGCAGGAAAGAGTGGGCATGCATGATGATCAGGGAGAGGGGCTTTTTGTTGCATAAAATAGAGAGAGTGGGCATGGGGGGGCGTGGGATATAGGTGGCACAAGATGAATGGATCCTAGTCTTACTAGAATTCCATGTTTGACTTGGTCAAACATGGTTTCTCAAACCAAATCAAACCAGAATTAATTCAACCTAATTAAATTAGATCTTAATCTAATTAAAAACTTAATTAAATTAGATTAAATTAGATTTAATTTTAATTTAATTTTTTAATTAAATTAAAAAATTGGGTTGACCTAAGTCCTAGTTGAACTAGGACTAGTTCTTTCTTGCACTTGGCTTATCCAATAAACCAATTAAACTTAATCCAATCAAGTTCAAACTAAATCTAATTAAATTATATTTAACTAAAATTAATTTTAGTTCTTTGGATTGATCAAATTAAGCTAATTAGCAATTTAATTGCTAATCGATCCTCCTGCAATACTTGCACTAGGTTAAATACCAATCGTACTGATCATTTAACCCTTGAACGATTCTTAATCGTTGATCAACCATCTGATCAGATTATGAGCTCTAATGTGTGTGACCTCATAGGTCCGAACCTAAGTCGATAGTAAATTCTTATACCAATCAAAGTAACCATCTAACAATGGTATCCGATGGCTAGATAAGTTGAATGTATAGAACAACATTCTTAGAATCCATGTGGATATAGTTTCTATATAATTCATCCCCTTGACCAAAATGCTCGTAAGATACCTCAAAGTTCAACTATCAACTCTGATCAGGTTGTCCACATTGTATTTCAAAATATCAAATTCATCTCATGGATTATCCTGGCCAAGATTTTGCTATATTAAAATACAGTGATACATTCTTCTCCAACTCTTGTAGTAGTCAATTCTATCTTGATCACACACCAACTTAAAAAGTACTTGACTATGCCTAGAAGCCTTCTATTACTGAATTAGAAATTCAGTTAGTCTAGTATTAAAGCATAGTGAATTACTTGCAAGTCACTAAGGTGATCTTAGGTCTAAGGGACACTTATACCTATATTCCATTAGAGACATTCTCGATAGTAGAATGTTCTGAAGTTGGTCACGTTTAGTGATGATGTACCCCTACATCTCACCTATATGTCATACTAGTATCTTCATACTTCTTGCTTAAGAAGACAACTAACCTATATGGCATACAGTGACCTATGCTCGATAGATGCTGCCGTCCTTATTAACAGCCTATCATTTGGTCGTGAATAATTTTAAGGATTAATCAATAAATTCTCTCTTCATCGAACCTAAATAGTCCTAAGAACTTCATTATAATAATGAAGTTCATTAGAAAATAAAAATTTATGATGAAAATGCTAAAAATATATTTTATTAATTAATAAATTAATTATAATTATAATATAGCTTAACTATCAACAGACTGATAATTGGCTTTAGGATACATTTTCTAACAACTCTCACTTATCCTAAAGCCACTCGGCATAGTATCTAATATCCATCTTTGACTTATGGTTGTCGAACTTCTTTATCGCCAGGGCTTTAGTGAAGGGGTCAGCTAGGTTCTCCTTTCCATTGATCTTCTGAAGGTCGATGTCATCTCGATCCATGATCTCCTGGATCAGATGAAAGTGGTGCAGAATGTGCTTCATCCATTGGTGTGCCTTTGGTTCCATTGCCTGAGCTATGACACCAGTGCTGTTATGGTAGAGCAGGATCGGACCATTTAGGGTAGGTGCTCTTCAAGCTCGGTGATAAACTTTCTAAGCCATATAGCTTTTTTCATGGCATCTGATGTTGTGATGTACTCTGCTTTGCAAATAGAGTCTGCCACAGTATGCTGCTTGAAATTCTTCCAACAGATAGCTCCATCATTCAGAATAAAGATATATCCCAATACATTTCTACAGTTATCATGGTTAGATTAAAAGCTGGAGTCTATAAATCCTATAAGTTTTAGATCTGACTCGCCATAAACCAACCATTGATCCTTAGTATTTCTCAAATACTTAAGGATGGACTTAACCACTTTCTAGTAATTTTCTTTAGGGTCAGACTGGTATCTACTCACTACTCCTAGTGAGTATGCCATGTCTGGTCTCATACATATCATGGCGTACATAATAGATCCCATTATCAAAGCATATGGGACTCTACTCATATGCTCCCTCTCTTCAGAAGTTGTTGGACAATCATTCTTAGAGAAAAAAATTTTATGGCCTATCGGAAGATAGCACTTTTTGAAATTTTTCATACTAAACCTCTTTAGTATAGTATCTATGTACGTGGACTGAAATAACCCAAGCATCTTTTTACATCTATTCCTATAGATCTTTATCACTAGGATGTAGGATGCTTCACCCAAGTTCTTCTTGGAGAATTGAGATGACAGCCAAATTTTTATTTCCTACAGTATGAAGATGTCATTTCCGATTAAGAGAATATCATCCATGTATAAGATAAGAAATACCACTGCTGGACCTTTGTCTATTTTTAAATGTAGGGTTCTTCTTCTTTCTTAATGAAGCCATACATTTTAATCACCTTATCAAAATGCATGTTCCAACTTCGAGATGCCTGCTTCAATCCATAAATAGATCTCTGAAGCTTGCATACCTTGGACTCATCTATGAATGTGAACCCCTCAGATTGTATTATATACACCTCTTCAGTCAGCTCTCTATTTAGAAAAGCTGTCTTCACATTCATCTACCAGATCTCATAGTCTAGATGGACAGCTATCACAAATATTATCTGAATGGATTTAAGCATTGCCATAGAAAAGAATGTCTCATCATAGTCAATACCATAATATTGATGATACTTCTTGGCAACTAGATGGGCTTTATAGGTCTCCACCTTTTCATCTACATCCCTTTTCTTTTTGAAGACCCACTTACACCCAATAGGTTTAACCCCTTTGGGTAGATCAATCAATGTCCACAGATCATTGACCTTCATTAACTCCATTTTGGATTTCATGGTCTCAAGCCATTTCTTAGAATTGGATCTCTGCATAGCATCCATATAGATAATTAGATCCTTATCATTCTCATCGAGTTTGATGGGATCACCATTCCGAACCAAAAAATCATAGTATCCATCTGGATGATGTGGTACTCTATTGGATCATTTTAATGGTGCAGGTACACTTTGGATCTGATCTAATCAAATCCATCTCAAGTTCAGCTATAGATGTCGATTTTTCTATCTATTGAACTTCATCAAGTTCAACTTTAGAGAAAATAGTTTCTTCACTAAGAAACATCTTTTCTAAAAAGATTGCTTTAAGACTGACGAACATCTTTTATTCATTAGCATGATAGAAATAGTATCTTTTGGTCTCTTTTGGGTATCCAATAAATATGCACTTGTCAGACTTAGGTCCAAGTTTATCTGTAACTAACCTTTTGACATAAGCCGGGCACCCCCAAATTTTAAGATGTGAAAGTGCTGGCTTACATCCTGTCTATATCTTATATGGAGTCTTAACTACAGACTTACTTGGAACCCTATTTAATAGATAGCAAGTAAATTTGAGTGCATATCCCTAGAAGGATATCGACAAGCTGGCAAAACCCATCATGGATCGGACCATATCCAACAGAGTCCAATTCCTCCTTTCAGATACACCTTTATGTTGTGATGTTTCTGAAGGAGTCCATTGAAAGAGAATTCCATTCTCTCCTAGATATGTGAAAAACTCATCGAAAAGGTATTCCTCTCCTTAGTCAGACTTATTTTTCTACTCCACTTCGGAATTGTCTGAATATTTTAAATGAATCCAACTTATATTTCATTAGATAGACATATCCATATTTGGATAGATCATCTATGAAAGTGGTAAAGTAGAAATATCCATCTTTGGCACTTGTGCTCATTAGTCCACATACATCAATATATACTAGACCTAAGGGCTCAGTGGCTCTCTCACCTTTTCTAGTAAAAGATGATTTGGTCATTTTGCCAAGAAGATAGAACTTATAAGTTGGAAGTGATTCACAATCACTGACTTCGAGAATTTCCTCTTGAGTCAATTTGTTTATTCTATTCTTATTTATATGACCTAGCCTATAGTGCTATAAGTAGATATCTTATACACTATCTAATCTAGGATGATTGCAAGTTGAATAGACTACGTTAATAGGTTATGATTGCATATACATACCATTGTTCAAATATCCATAGAAAATAGTAACACCATTCAAAATGATATTACAAAAGGCCTACAAAAATGAGATTTAAAAGAAAACTAGGATAGAAATAACAATCACTAATAATAATGGTATGGATTCCTAAAGCTAGAATTGAAACTGATCTTCTATCTCCAATATTCAGGAACCTTTCATCTTGCTCGAATCTCCTACTAACCTACAACCCCTGCAATAAATTGCAAATATGGTAAAGACTATCGGTATCCAATATCTAGTCAGTATAATCATAAATAGAAAAATTGCAAAGAGTTATCATATAAATACCTTATCCAATAATAGCTTGCTTTTTTCTCTGTCTATTTGAATCCAAGGAGGCAATGTACTGAGGATAGTTCCTCTTTCAGTGCCCCTGCTTCTTACAAAAGAAGCATTTAGCTTAACTCTTATCGAACTTTATCTTTCTGATCTAGTCTTGCACAGATGTCCCAGCTTGAACTTGCACCTTTTTTGCTTTCTTCTTCTTGTTCTTCTTTTCTTTCCTAAAGGATCGAGAACTAGAAGACGAACCTCCCACTAAGCTCACCGACTTCTTATAGAGTTGGTGATCCTTCTCAAAGTTCTGAAGCAACCCCAGTAATCCATGGTAGTCTACTTCAGGCTTTGTCATTCTGAAATGAGTGAGGAATGAAAGATAAAACTTGGATAGCAAGTTCAGTATTACATCTTTTCCCAACTGCTTGTGCAAGAAAAAGCCGAGCTTACTCAATTGCTCTATCAACTCGATCATGTACAGTATATAATCAGTGATAGAGGCACCATTCCACATCCTGGTGTTGAAGATGGCATAATTAGTCTTGTGCCTTTCAATATCATCTGGTGTGCCAAAAGAATCCTTCAATACTTGAAGCATATTTTTTGGCTGAGGCATCTCAAATCTGCAACTGAACTCATCGCTCATGATAGCCAGCATAATGCAGCGTACCGTGGTTCGATCACTGAGCCACTTCTGATAAGTGTCTCTGACTATTCTACATGCATTAGCAGCTGGCTTCTCAGGTGTAGGATCCGTCAATACATATAGGATCTATTCATTCTCTAGGACTATCTTCAACTTTCGATACCAACTATCAAAATTGGATCCCACCAACTTATCACTATCCAACAATGATTAGAGCGATAGAAAAGTGGCCATATCTGCATAAAAAAAAATCATAACCTAATTAGTAATTGATTTATTAAACCTAAAGATTTAGACTTTAATCAAAAATATTCTCCCACTATTTTATTCAAATTGATAGCCTCTACCTCCAATTTGAGGAATTATCCTAATTTCTTAGTGGATCCTAGAATCCACATAGACTACACATGAGCTCAACTTTGATTGGCCAACCCATGTATATCTAAGGATAGGTTCATAATCAATTATTTCTCCAAAAAATTTTTAGTAATTAAATTTTTGCCCCTATCCCGAATCAGTAGGCTTTGGCCTCCATTGAAAAGATCCAGTTAGGTCTAACCATTAACATGACCATACTTGATCCATCAAATAACTGAATAATTAGGCCCAACTTTGGTTGGCTAATCTAACCACCTTTTGGAAAGATGCAGTCAGAAATCATATAATGAATGATAATTCCATTAGCCGATAAACACCAGGCCTTTAGGCCTCCAATGATTATCCAACTAATGGACCCATTATCATCCATTTAATGGGAGGCTATAATCTAGTTATTAAAATAACTATTTTATTTTAGGGATCTAATAATTTTAGAAGATTTAATTTTAAAGAAGATAGAAGATCAGATGAACCAGCTTGTCATGATCCTCCCATTGGCTTCATTAAGTCAGCTTAAGGAAGACTATTAATAGGCTGGTCTAGGAGCACCTAAATCAGTCATACTAATTTATCTAGCTGATATGGATCAGCTTGAATAGTCAAGTGATCTGATCAAAATATAATTTTACCAAGAGGTCAGGTAAGTTCGATCAATGGGAGGGTCTGCCAAAGCTTGCCTTAGACACCATAAAAAATGGCCAGGTAAGCAGACTGCCAATTAAAGACCATCGATCTGGTTTATCTTAGATAACAATTGATTTAATCAGTCTTAATTAGATCAACCTAACAGTTCATGCTCGATCGTGTAGCCAAGAGTCAAGTCAATCTTGAGTCTTGTTAAAGACATGGACTTGACCAACTACAACTATTGTAATTGATCTAAAGAATTCTTGACCTAATCTAAGACAATAATTGATTAGATTTAGTCAATTCTCTAATTAAGTTCATTCTTTAATCTAACCCAAGATCTAACCCAATTAATGGACCTAATCCTCACTAACCCATTTAATCCAATGTGTATGATTTGTGTCTTAGGATCTTCAATTCACAATCCTAGATCCTAATCAAATAACTTCTTAATTCTTAATTAAATTTTGGGCTTAGGGTTGAGGTTCGACTTTTCAAAAATAATTTTTATGTTTATAAAATATTTTTATAATATAATTCTACCAATCAAGTTGCATGTTTGATTCATAATCAATATGCAAGTAACATAAGCATGAAACTACTTTAAATCTAATCTACACAGATTCATGTAATTGAAACAGTTGTAACTCTAATCAATCATAAATTATCTTAGATCAAATCTAATATATTTATGATGATTAAAATTAGATTAAAATATTTTTAATCAGATTATAAAATCTCTTATATCTAATCTAAAAATTTATGATCAATATTTTAGATTAGCATGTACTAAGACAACCTCTCCATTGTAAGAGATAAATCTTACAACAGGACAACCTTATAGTAGTCCGTGCAATCTAAAATTTTTATTTTTAGATCTAAAATTATTTTAAATCTAATAAATTATAAATAAAATTAGATCATATCTAATAAATTTATGATAAGAAGCAGATCTACACAAACTAGGATAACCTCTCAACTGTAAGGAATAAACCTTACAGCGAGACAACCTTATAGCAGCTCGTGTGATCATGATTTTTAATTTTAAATTTAATAATTAAATTATAAATTAGATTTAATCTAAATAATAATCTAAATATACATACATAATCATGTAACAATCAACCTAGGCTCTGATACCAGTTGAAGGAATCAGATCTAGAATTTCAGGACTAGATCTTGAAATTTTTTCAAAATCAGACAGCGAAAGACTAAAATTAATCAAAATTAATTTTTAATACTAAAGAATAATCTAGATCTAATATTTTATTACATGATTATAGCATGACATTAAATCAAAAATGAAATATAAGAAAGAAAATAAAACATGTTGATTACATCAACATGCATCTACACTATATCTAATGTAGGTATGTTAAATAAATTAGATCTATTACCTGTGCAAGTTAGATGTTCTAACTTACTAATTCAAGCTTGAGAATGATGTTGCAAGCTGCACACATCTTCAGCCTCTAGAAGTCGTCCACACGAGCCCATAAACCACGATCAAAAGTTTAATGCAGGAAATCAGCACAGTATGCTAATACTATGCTGATCCTTCTTTGATGATCGATCCAATACTTGCTTCTTCTAAATCTAGATTCTTCTAAAGATGAGAAGAAGGAGGAGAGATTACAAATCTAAGACGCTCTCAAATAATCTCAAAAAGGAAGAGGAAAAGAGATGAACAAGACAATCCTAGAAGAAGACCCTCTTCTTCTTCTCTATTCTCTCACCTAGATACTTAGTTTAGTGTCTATGAAATCTCCATTCCCTAATACTCTTTCTCCTTGATTTTCACACAACCCAAAGGTCTCTCAATGATCTAGATTATTGTCAAAAATCAGCTCAAAATTCATCCTATATAGAGAGATATAGAGGAGTCCTTGTTGGGTCAAACTCTTAGACTTCGAAAGACCAAAATAGGCAACTAGTTGGAGCGCCCAATATTTGGGTGCCCCCTCCTTTTTTTTTGGCATGGACCACCAACAAATGTCACATGAAATAGCTTCTTTTCCACCAAACAAAAAGAGAGAAAATAGGAAGAGGAGGGCAGCATGCATGGGAGGAGTTTTAGTTTTCTAAAACTCTTTCCAAAGAAAAATTCAAATCATATTCAAACTTCCTCCTTTGACCTGATCCACAACTAATTACCACAAAAGAGAGAAGGGAAGAGTGGGCATGCATGATGATCAGGGAGAGAGGGTTTTTGTCACACAAAATAGAGAGAGTGGGCATGGGGGGCGTGGGATATAGGTAGCACAAGATGAATGGATCCTAGTCTTACTAGGATTCCATGTTTGACTTGATCAAACATGGTTTCTCAAACTAAATCAAACTAGAATTAATTCAATCTAATTAAATTAGATCCTAAACTAATTTAAAATTTAATTAAATTTGATTAAATTAGATTTAATTTTAATTTAATTTTTTAATCAAATTAGAAAATTAGGTTGATCCAAGTCCTAGTTGAACTAGGACTAGTTCTTCCTTGCACTTGGCTTATCTAATAAATCAATTAAATTTGATCCAATCAAGTCCAAACTAAATATAATTAAATCATATTAAATTAAAATTAATCTCAATCCTTTGGCTTAATCAAATTAAGTCAATTAGCAATCTAATTGCTAATCGATCCTCCTGCAACACTTACACTATGTTGAACACCAATCGTATTGATCGTTTATCCATCGAACGATTCTTAATCATTGATCAACCATCTGATCAGATCATGAGCTCCAATATGTGTGACCTCATAGGTCTAAACCTAAGTTGATGGTATAACAATAAATTTTTGTATCAATCGAAGTAACCATCTAGCAATGATATTCGACAGTCAGATAGGTCAAATGTATAGAACAACATCCTTAGAACTCATGTGGATATAGTTTTCATATAATTCATCCCCTTGACCATAATGCTCATAGGACACCTCAGAGTTCAACTATTAACTCTGATTAGGTTGTCCACATTATATTTCAAAATACCAAATTCATCTCATGGATCATCCTGACCAAGGTTTTGCTATATTAAAATATAATGATACATTCTTCTCTAACTTTTGGAGTGGTCAATTCTATCTTGATCATACACCGACTTTGTAAGTACTTGACTGTGCTCAGAAGCCTTTCATTACTAAATTGAAAATTCAATTAGTCTCATACCAAAGCACAGTAAGTTGCTTGCAAGTCACTAAGGTGATCTCAGGTCTAAGAGACACTTATACCTATATCCCATCAGAGACATTCTTGATAATAAAATACTCTGAAGTTGATCATGTTCAGTGATGATGTACCCCTACATCTCATCTGTATGCCATACCATTATCTTCACACTTCTTGGTTAAGAGAATAACCAATCTATATGGCATACAGCGACCTATGCTCGATCAACGTTGTCATCCTTATTAACAGCCTATCATTTGATCATGAATAGTTTTAAGGACTAATCGATAAATTCTCTCTTTATCAAATTTAAATAATCCTAAGGACTTCAACACAATGATGGAGTTTGTTAAAAGATGAAAACTTATGATGAAAATATCAAAAATATATTTTATTAATTAATAAATTAATTATAATTATAATATAGCTCAACCATCAATAGGCTGATGATTGATTTTGAGACATATTTTTCAATACGACTATCATCAGAATTAGATTTAGTACTTAGGGACTATTTTTATGTGCCTACAGCAAACAAGAATTTGATTTTTATTTCTTATTTAGCATAGAAAGGCTATGTAATTAGTTTTCTTAAGGATCATTATAATATTCTTTTTAAAAGAAATAAAATTATTAGTGGTTTTCATATTAATGGTCTCTATCAATTATATATTGATGTTTCTATTTATAATATCGAGCAAAACGTGAATACCATAGGATCAAAGTGACGTAGGAATAGTCTAAATGATAGGTATCTTTGGCACCTTAGGCTAGATCATATAGCTGAAGACATGATTAACAAATTAAAAAAATTTGGACTATTGAGTCTGGTGACTTTTGAGTCATATCCAATTTATGAATCATGCCTTCATGGAAAAATGATCAAGCTTTCTTTTGTAGGATATGAAGAAAGGGCCACAAACCTACTTGCCCTGGTACACATAGATGTATGAAGTCCATTTGATGTGCCGGTCAAAGAAAATTATGTCTACTTCATTATCTTCATCGATGATTTATCTCGATGTGGGTATGTGTATTTGATGCGACATAAATCTAAAGTCTTTAAAAGGTTTAAGAAATTCATACTCGAAGTAGAAAAATAAATAAAAAAATCCATTAAGATTCTTCGATCAAATCGAGAAGGTGAATACCTTAGTCGAAAATTTCTGGACTATCTCAAAAATAATGGCATAGTCTCACAATGGACTTCACCTGGAATGCCTGGAGGCAATGGGGTTTCAGAATGAAGAAATCTGATCCTATTAGATATGGTTCGATCTATGATGAGCTTCATGGACCTTCCTAATTTTTTTTGGGGACATAGTCTAATGTCCATAATGTATTTACTAAATAGGATTTTCTTTAAAATCATTTCTACCATACTATATGAGATATGGCATGATAAGAAATCAAGTCTGAGTCACCTCAGAATTTGGGATTGTTCGGCCCATGTTAAGAAATAACAGATGATCAAATTAGAGTCTAGGTCCTTTAAAGCTCGATTCATAGGATCTCCTAAAGAGTCGTTAGGATATTACTTCTATCTTTCAAAAGACCATAATATGATTGTGAGTCGACATGCCATTTTTTTTGAAAAATAGTTTATTCAAGATGGTGGCATTAGGAGACATATCATGCTCGAGGAGAAGGTCTATGAATAGCAACAAGCCAAGAAACCTATGGAACCCAATCAGATGGAGCCAATCCAAATGCTACCTCCTCCATCTTGAAAATCAACTAGAATTTTTTGTCCTCTTGAAAGGTACTTAGGTACAATTTCAGAGGATATTGAAAAAATATTTTTCATGAAAAATGAGATTCATGGTGATGATCCCAAGAGCTATGATAAGATGATATCAAATATCGACACCGAAAAATGGTTAGAGGCAATGAGGTTAGAGATTGACTCAATACGCTCGAACCAAGTCGAGACCTTGGTAGATCCACCTAAAGGTATAGTATCTATTGAATGTAAATGAATCTACAAGAGAAAGATAGGTGCTGATAGAAATGTAGAAACATTCAAAGCTAGGCTCGTAGTGAATGGTTATAATCAGCATGAAGGCATTGACTATTAGGACACCTTCTCGCCAGTAGCCATGCTTAAATTCATCCACACATTGCTTATTGTTGCAGCCTATTTCGATTATGAAATATGGTAGATGGACATAAAAATAATGTTCTTAAATAGATATCTTGAGGAAAATATCTATATGAAATAGCTGCTTGGTTTCACATCTAGTGATGGTGATCATAAGGTATGCAAGCTATAAAGATCTATATGTAGACTTAAACAAGCATCTTAGAGCTGGAATGCTCATTTCAATGATGTGATCAAATCATTTAATTTTATAAATAATAAAAAAAAGCCGTGTGTATTCAAAAAGATCAATGCAAGCATTGTTGTCTTTCTCGTACTGTACGTAGATGACACCCTCCTAATTAGGAATGATATTTTCATGTTGACCACGGTCAAAATATGGTTGTCTAAAGAGTTCTCTATGAAAGATCTAGGAGAAGTATCCTTTATTTTAAAAATTAAGATCTATAGAGATAGACCGAATAGGATGCTAGGACTTTCACAGAAGATGTATATAGAGGAGGTACTAAAGAGGTTTAGCATGGAAAACTCTAAAAGAGGTCTAGTATCCTTTAGACATGGCATTCATCTCTCCAAGAAGATGTACCCTAGCAAACTTGAGGAGTTTGAATGCATGAGCAAGATCTCTTATGCTTCGATAATAGAGAGTCTCGTGTATGTCATGCTATGTATACGACCTGATATTGCCCATGCTATGAGTGTCACGAGCAGGTATCAGTTGAATCCAGGTGAAGAGCATTGGACTTCTATGAAGTGTATCCTTAAATACTGTTGGAAAATGTGTCCCAAAACTAATCATCAGCTTGTTGATGGTTGAGCTATATTATAATTATAATTGATTTACTAATTAATAAAATATATTTTTAGCATTTTCATCATAAGTTTTCATCTTCTAATGAACTCCATTATTGTGATGAAGTTCTTAGAACTATTTAGATTTGATAAAGAGAGGATTTATTGATTAGTCCTTAAAACTATTCACGATCAAATGATAGGCTATTAATAAGGATGACAGCGTCTATCGAGCATAGGTCGCTATATGTCATATAGATTGGTTATCCTCTTAACCAAGAAGTGTGGAGACACAGGTATAGCATACAAGTGAAATGAAAGGATACATCATCATGGAACATGACCAACTCCAATGCATTCTATTATCGAGAATGTCTCTGATGGGATATAGATATAAGCATCCCTTAGACCTGAGATCACCTCAGTGGCTTGCAAGCAACTCATTATGCTTAGTACCAGACTAACTAAATTTTTAATTCAATAATAGAAGGCTTTTGGATACAGTCAAGTGCTTATAAAGTCGGTGTGCGGTCAAGATGGAATTGACCACTCCAAGAGTTGAAGAAGAATGTATCACTGTATTTCAATATAACAAAACCTTGGCCAGGATAATCCATGAGATGGATTTGGTATTTTGAAATATAATGTAGACAGTCTGATTAGAGTTGATAGTTGAATTTTGAGGTGTCCTATGAGCATTTTGGTCAAGAAGATGAATTATATAGGAACTATATCCACAGATTCTAAGGATGTTGTTCTACACATTCGACCTATCCGATCGTCAGGTATCATTACTAAATGATCACTTCAACTGAAATAAAAATTTATTTTTATACTATCAACTTAGGTTCAGACCTATGGAGTCACACATATTAGAGTTCATAATCCCATTGGATGGTTGATCAACAATTAAGAATCGTTCTAGGGTTAAATGATCAATACGATTGGTGTTTAACCTAATACAAGTATTATAGGAGGATCAATTAGCAATTGAATTACTAATTGACTTAATTTGATTAATCTAGAAGATTAAGATTAAGTCTAATTAAATATAATTTAATTATATTTAGTTTGTACTTGATTGGATCAAGTCTAATTGGCTTATTGGTTAAGCCAATTGCAAGGAAGAACTAGTCCTACTTCAATTAGGACTAGTATCGACCCAATTTCCAATTCGATTAGAAATTAAATCTGAATTAAATCTAATTTAATATGATTTAATTAAAATCTTAATTGTACTAAAATCTATTCTAATTGGATTGAATTAATTCAGATTTTATTTGGTTCAAATAGCTTATTTAATCAAGTCAAAATAGAAGTTCTAGTGAGACTAGGACTTCTCTCCTTGCGCCACTTGGACTCCCATGCCCTTCCCATGCCTTATTCCTCTTATTTATTCATGGAATCCACTTCTCCCAGGCCCTTCACGTATGCCCACTTGCTCTCTTTCTTTCTTATATGGCAAGCTTTTTATGAACCAAGTCAAATAGGCTAGTTGTTTTGAAATCAAACTCTATTAGATAGAGTTTGTTGTAACCAAAACTTCTCCCTTATTTGTGCCACCCACAACCCTGAAATTTCTCTAAAATTTTTTAGGATTTATGAGAGTTTTTGTGTGCCTCTCTCTGGTGGTCCATGGCAAAAACAAAGGAGGGGGTGCCCAAGTGTTGGGCGCCCCAACAACTTGCCATATTGGTTCTTTCCTAGTCTAAGAATTTGACCCAACAAGAACTCCTCTATAACTCATTATATAGGATGAATTTTGAGTTGATATTTTGACATGTTACAGACCTTTGAGTGTGCTTTTGGGCATATGAATACCAGGGTGAGAGACCTCTTGGGCATTGGGCTTTCATAGACACTAATCTAGGTGTCTAGGTGAGAGAATAGAGAAGAAGAAGAGGATCTTCTTCTAGGGTTGCTTTGTTCTTATCTTCTCCTCCTCTTTTTGAGATTATTTGAGAGTGTCTCAAATCTAAAATCTCTCCTCTTATTTTTATTCTTTGAATAAGTTCAAATCCAAAAGAAAGAAGTACTAGATCGACTGTCGAAGAAGGATCAGCATAGTACTAGCATACTATGCTGATTTTCTGCATAGAACTTTTGATCATAGTTCGTAGGCTTGTGTGGATATCTCTTAGAGGTCAGATGTGTGTGTGGCTTAGAGCATCATCCTCAAGCTCGAATTAGCAAGTTAGAACATCTAACTTGCATAGATAATATAGATCTGATCTGTTATTACATACCTACTTTAGATATAGAGTAGATGCATGTTGATATGATCAACATGTTCTTCTTTCTTTATATTTTTAATTTTTGATTTAATCTCATGCTATAATCATGTAATAGGATCTTAGATCTAGGGATTTCCTATCTTTTATAGATAAATTTTGATTTATTTTAGTCTTCCACTATCCAATCTTCAAAAAGTTTTAAGATTTAGCCCTGAAATCCTAGATCTGGTTCGTTCAAGTACTTGAGAATGACTAAGGATATGTTTCTAGTCTTTAGTAATGGAGAACTTCAGATCCAGGGATATACAGACTCAGATTTTATATCCAACATAGATAATTAAAAGTCAACATCTGGGAGTCTATTTGTATGCAATGGTGGTGCTGTTAGCTGGAAGAGTTCCAAGCAAATGATGATAGCAGACTCCACCATGGAAGCAAAATACATTGCTGCATCGAAAGCTGTGAAGGAGGCATTCTGGTATAAGAAGTTTACCATAGAGTTTGAAGCGATGCAATCAGATGTCATCACTCTATACTGCGACAACAATGGTGTCGTAGTCCTAGCTAAAGAGCCAAGGTCTCACTAAAAATCCAAGCATATTGAGCGGTGATTCTATCTGATCCATGATTACCTCGAGAAGGGATACGTTGAGGTCAAGAGAGTCGACATCGCTGACAATATGGCTAATCCACTAACGAAGCTATTAGGATAGTAGAAGATCGAAGTCCACCTTGAGAAGATGAAACTTATATTTGTAGCCAATTGGCTTTAGATCAAGTGGGAGTTTGTTAGATGTATGCCCTAGAAGTCAGATTGGCTAAACACTTGTAATACACTTCTAAGGATAATTTTATAATTATAATTTTAAATTAATAATAAGATTATTTTTTATCATAGTATGTATTTAAAGTATTTATGATACATCCTTTGAGTTAATGATAATGATAATTCATATTTTCAAGAGTTGAAAATTTAAGATATGAATTTTTATAATTAACTTATAAATTGCTCCTGACTGTAGGATCATCACAAGGATGGTGATCGATCTAAAAGGTTGGTATACAATCACTTCCTTAGGATAGATGAGTCTTGAGTCTATGGTGTGGAGACACTAGAGCGAGAATATAGGTACTCATTAGAGAATGAGGGCACTGAGCGTGACCACCTTAAGCAGTCATAAGGAAGTCTACCTTCTCGTTGATAACTGGCTTGATGCTGCAGTGGTGTGTCTGGTTCTTTGATCTGAGATGCATCAGTAGTTTATGTTAAGGATGTTATAGTTTAACTACACTATAACTCAGACTCCTATCCATTTGGAATCCTGAGGTGTATGTTGGCTATAGCATATTCATTGTAGGAATTGGATCGCACCAATAGAAAATTTATCTACCTCAGTAGATGAGGAGTAGCTCTGTGATGATCATGAGATTAAGTCCATAAGCCCATGACCATGGTAGTATGAAGATGATAGAAAGAGTCTCTATTAGAATTTTACATCGAACTTGATTTGAATAATTAATTCATATGACGGATGATTGAGTTTGACGAGTTCACCTTAACTCTAATCCTTTCAGGGCTCAAGATAGAAGAATCCAATCACATAGGTAGCTGCACCAAGAGGTTCACTTTCAATTCTGATGGCTTGCCACCATATACTACTATATATTACTAGTAGATTTTAGGAGCAATTAGAATAATCTTGATGATCGATCATTCTAATTATATCAATCAGAAAAGTTCTGGTCCATTAGAAGGTATTTCAATGATGTTAATGATGGAGATCGTGATATATCTCATCACCATATGGAACTAAATCTAACTGGATCATACAAATAAGAATTTGAGTCTGGATGTGATCAATTAAGCTAATCCAGTTCGATTGATTTGGATTAGATTCAATTAGATTCAAGAAAATCATGCTAGCACACGATTGAGCCTAACATTCTCCTTTTGCAGTCCTTTTAGTTCATCTTGAATTAGTTTGACTCACTCTAGAATCCTAACTAGAATTTATCCAGGTTAGAAAAGAATTATTTTAATTCATCAGATAATTTTAAGATAATACCTGCCAATTTCTGTTACCTACCATTTTCTGTTTCGAACAAGGATCAAAGGTTGACCCTGCTGTAAGAAAGAAGGGACAGAGGGCATGCACCCCTTGGAGAATTTCTAGGGGCACATGCCCTTAGATTTTTTATGCGATATGGAGAGGAAGCACGTCCCCCTAGGAATGCATCCCAAGTGGATAAAGGCTTTGACCCAGTCAAATTAGATTTGACTAGGTCAAAGTGACTTGATGAGATCAAAGTCTTTGGAGATGAGTTGCTTGCACTACCCAAACATTCTCCCTCTTCTCCATGCCATTTCTATCTAGATTTTGTGTGACAAAATCATGAAAATAAGAGGGTGGGGCATAGAGATCTAAAAAGGAGTCCTTCTGCATGTCATCTTTGACCTATTCAAAGTTGCAAGCGAAGGGACTCTATATTTGGTCTATTTAAAGGGCCCTGTGCAAACCTATTGTGTATCTGAATTACATACAGCAAAGCCCTGCCACTTTATTCATCTCCATGCTGCCTCATCTTCCTCCTTTTCCTATTCTCCATGCCCAAGTGGTTGGGCAAAGCAGCGAGATAAGATCCAAGTTTCATTGGCGAAAAAATTAGGACAAGATATAACTAGTTCATGAGACGAACATGCATCTTTCAAAAGTTGTTTTGAAGGATCTACAAAAGAACTTAAGATCTAATTTTTGAAGATCAAATCTAGAAGGAGAGGACCTTTAGATCCAGCTCAAGTGGACTCTAGTAGAGGTCAGACATGTGCATGACTCGATCCAAAACCTTAGGAGCATCAGGATCATCGATAGGGTAATTAGATTACCCAATCAGGTACTAAACTAATATCTAATATAATTTTAATTTTATATTTAATATCATATCATTAGGATCAGATCTGAGAACTCTCAGATCTGATTGGATTAAGTTAGAAAATTTTAAAACTTTTTGATTCAAATCTGATCAGATCTGAACGATCCTATGGCAAAAAATATGATTTTTTCTTCATGAATTGCATATGTGAACTAAATTTTTGGTATCTAATATCCAAGTAGATGTATCACAAATAGAGAAATTATAAGGTGTTATCATATAATAATCTTGACCAGCAACTCTTTGCTAATTTTTTCTGCTCAGCCTATTCGAGTTCAGAAGATAATTCTTCTTTGGGTCTGCCTGATTAGGGTCCACACTAGACTTCTTAAAAATATATCCTAAAAGCTTGTCACTGTCCAATAGTGAATGGAGCGAACTAACACTAGCCATTCTATTTAATTGAAAGAAAAATATAAGACCATGTTAGTACTTAAATTATTTAATCCTAAAGATTTGAACTTTAGTCTAAAGGTTCTTTCACTATTTTTATGAATTGGTAGCCTCTACCTTCAATTTGAGAAATTACACTAACTTCTTAGTGAGTACTAGAATCCACATAGACTACAAATGAGCCCAAGAAAAGTTCTGGCCAACTTGTATGCATCTACGGTAGGTTTACAACTAATTATTTCTCCAAACAACTTCTAGTATTTTGATTTTGCCCCAGAAGCCAATTCAGTAGGCTATAGCCTCTACTAAAAAGGTCTGGTTAGGTCTAACCATTAACATGATTGAGTTTAGTGCATCAAATGAATGATGACCAGGTCCGAAAAAAGTTATGGCCAACCTGATCGCCATTCAGAGAGTGCAACCTAATCATCATTTGATGGATAGTAATTTTAATATCCAAATGAATAATAGGTGTAAGGCACCTCCAATATCCATCTAGAAAATTGGACTCATTACTATTCATCTTAATGAGAGGCTATGACTCAATTATCCCCATAACTTTATCATTTTTAAGGACCTAATAATTTAGAAAATTTAGATTACTTATGATTTAAGGATAGAGAAGACACGGACCAAATTACTCCCACTAACTTCACCAAGTCAAGAGATGAGGACTAGGATCAATTTCGATCCATGGACATCTAATTCAATCTTACTGATTAAAATTAGTCAAATTGATTCCTAATTGATATGGATCAACTTGAATCATTAAGTGATATAATCAAATTTTAATCGACCATGTCGGTCAGATAAGTGAGATCAGTGGAAGG
This sequence comes from Cocos nucifera, assembly GCA_006176705.1. NCBI lineage: Eukaryota > Viridiplantae > Streptophyta > Magnoliopsida > Arecales > Arecaceae > Cocos > Cocos nucifera. The sequence continues at coordinate 1,450,094 of QRFJ01000055.1, forward strand.
GATATGTCATTAACTCATCAAAGATCAAATCAGTGTGAGTAGCTTTCAGTTAAAAACCACTAGTCTAGACTACCAAACTTACCTTAGATATCAATTGATTAATTAGATTCAATCTGATCGATCTAGTAATTTCAGGCTCGACCGCTTAGCCATGAATTAAGTTCATCTTGATCTTTGTTAAAGACATGGACTTATCCAACTATAACTATTGAAGTTGAATCTAGAGTGATCTTGATCTAATCTAATTCAATGTTTAGTTAAATTTGATTAATTACTCTAGTTTAGTCTATTCTTTAACTAACCTTAGGTCTAATCCAATTAATGAACCTAATTCATCTAATCCTTTATCCCATAATTTATACTTTTATCTTAGGATCTTTAATTCACAATTCTTAATCCTATGAGATAACACTTAATTTTTAATTAAATTTTGGACTGATGGGTTGGGGTTCAATATTTTAAAAATAATTTTTAAATTTATAAAATTATATTTTTTTTTATTTTTTATTTCCAAAAGGGTCAACTCATTTCAAAAATGGGTTAGCACATTTCATAAATAACAACCTATTGCTAGTTTTTTTTTAAAAAAAATAAAATAAAACTAAACTATGAATCCTTTTAGATCTAATCTAAACTCATTCATATTTAATTTTAAATTAAAATAATTTTAATAAAAAAATTCTTTCACTATTCATCTTAATGAATGAGTTCATGGTGGTACCCTTACCGCCATAAAAAATTCCCATCGAATGGAAGGAGATGGCCTTTAAACCATACTTATCTCTTATGACTGGATGGCTCGGTGGCTCATCCATTCTTAATTATTAAGTTATCTAAATTGAAACAAATCAAAAATGCTAGCATTCATATTTCTAATAAATATATAAAACATATCAAGTGACCTAGTACTCTAATACCATTGAAGGAACAGGATTCTAGGTATGCTTTTTAAAAAAAATTTAAATTAATATATAAAAAAAGATTAAATTAATTTAATATTAATTTTATGCATACTATGATCAGATTATAAAATCCTACACTAGGATATAGACATGTCATATATGTATAGAAAAATAACTGCACTCGATCAGCAAATCATATTTGCTCATCGACTCATGTTCAAAACACGATACCTGAGTATGGATAGATGATCTCCATAATCTAAAACTATTGAAAAGAATCTTCTCACATTGTGATGCAGCTGCACGATCATCCAGTCTCTATGGATAGTCCATATGAAGCTCTTAGTCTTGACCAGCTCCACCGGAGTGCTAGCTCCTCGTCGGAGCCTTTGATAGTCGATCTCGATCGATCCAATCGATCATCTTCTCTTGATCTTTCAAATGCTCCAAAAGATCAGAATATGAACTTTAGAAAATGACAATATGGTGTGAAATTTATCATGATGATTGGGTACTTACAGCACTCAATCTCTCCACCCGAACCCTAGGTCGATATCCTAGAACCTCCCATACCCGAAATCCTGGAGTCCTCACTCTCAAGATTTTTTGTGACCAACAAATGTCCTCACACCCAAGTGAAGCTCTCACCTAGGAAGCCCTCACACACACTCTATTCCACTAAGAAACCCTTTCTTAGATAGAAGACACGCACTTGCTTTAAACATTTTAAAACATTGCGTTTGAAAAGAAGAAATAAGAGTAGCGCAGGAAACATCCTCACTGTTTGACTTTTCCCATGCACAAAATGTTGCACCCCTCTCTTGTTTTCTCTCTCCAGAAACCCCTCACACACTCTCAGATTCCTTATGTACGCCCACTCAAAGCCCCACTTTTAAATGGGTGACATTTGATGGAGTTTGTGCGTGGAATGAATAAAGAGAGATGGGTTGAATTTGTTTCAACCAATCTATAGAATTCAAATTCAAATCATCCTTTATCCTTTTCCAATGCACAAACCAGGTGTATGACACATAGAAGGACTCTCCTTCTATGTGCCCACATCCAAAAAATCTAAAATATGTGTGACAAAATAGAGGGGAGAAGAAGGGAATAGATAAGGCTTAGAAGTTAAAGTGGTTCCAACCTCCTGCTTGAATTCAAAATTCAAGCGAAAACTCTATCTAATCTCAATGCCAAAGACCAAGTCAAGGGGTGCCAAAATCCTTCTTTCTGCATGAGAGAACATATGCATATTCTAAAATAGCATGGAGAGTGGCGTGGTCAAAATGTCAAAGTGCTAGGCGCAAGGGAGACTTCAAATTTAAATCTAATTTGACTTGTCCAAATTGATTTCATCCAAACCAATTTATCCAAACCTAATTAGACTAGAATAAACATAATCAAATTAGGTTAAATCTAACTTAATTAGTCTCTAATCAAATTAAAAATTAATTAAATCTAGATCATGATCAAATTAGGGTCGAATCTCCCTTAGCGATTAGCTCATCTCATAATCTAATTGGATCAAACCCTATCGAATCAAATTCAATCAAATTTGATCGAATCCTCATCACTTAATCAAATTGAGCTAATTAACAATCTAATTACTAATTAATTCTTCTATAATATCAGAGTTTCAGTCCATTGAAACTCAGGAAGGAAGAGTTCCAGTCTAGTGGAACTCTAGTCATAGTCCCAGTCTAGTAGGACTCTTGACCATAGAGTCCCAGACCATTGGGACTTTGATTAGCCATCAGATCAGATAGAAAATTCTATTATGTATGATCCCATAGATTTGAATTCTAAGCTAGTAGCACATGAACCAATTTTTATACTAATCGATGTGACCATCTAGTAATGGTACCCAATGTCCGAATAGGTCGAATAGTCGCAATACAACATCGATGAACCTGTGGCATATAGCTGCCATATAATTTATCTCATTGATCTCAATGCTTAAAAGATGACCTAGATTTTAACTGTCAATCCTAAAAATCATCCACTTTGTATTTCAAATTTTAATATCCATCATATGGACCACCCCGATCAAGATTTTGCTAAATTGAAATATAGTATTGCATTTACTCCAACACTTAGAGGGGTCAATCCCATCTTGACTCACATACCGACTAAATAAGTACTTGACTACACCTAGAGATCTTCCATCATTAAATTAGAAATTCAGATAGTCCGATACTATAGTACAGTGAGTTGCTTGCAAGTCATCATGGTGATCTCAGATCTAAGGGATACTTATATCCATATCTTTCACAAGCAACTCTTGACAGCAAAGAGCTCCATAGCTAGATCACATTCAGTGAAATGTACTCCTATACTTTACTTGCATGCCATACCAGTATCTCATACTCATTGGTTAAGAGGATAATATTGTGAAAATTAATTCCACATATGGATCGACGTGATCGCTGGTGATCAGCCAAGCAACAAGGAAGAATTTCTTAGAGATTTTTGTGGAAGCATGATCATTGGATTCAAGAAATAGAGAAGAAGAGTAGTAAAGATTTCTGGAAGAAAAGAGCTTTATTTTAATAAATTCAGCATCATATACAATCTTGACCTATTTCTAGTATATATACTTTACAAAAAGATCAAGTCCAAGCTTATAGAAAAACTTTCCAAACCCAAAACAATCCACATACACAAAATAGACCCACAAAAATTGAGCTGGCTTAGTTTAAGACTGAGCCGACTAACTTGCGACTGGGCCGACTTAGTTTTAGATTGAGCCGATCCAGTTGTGTACCATACCAATAGTCCAAAAATATTGCTTTCTATCTAAATTTTTCTTTAAGATATAGCTGACCCAGTCCTGGACTGAGCCGACCCAGTCTCAAGGTGAGTTAGCTAAGTTTTTGAACTTTGCTATTCATCCTGATTTCTCTTCCTACTTGCTCCAGTCTTTTCATGACCTATCTTCTCATATTTTCAAGACTTGGGAGTGCCACTTCTAAGCTCACATTCTCCATCTTGGTGCTTCCAAGTCCTTGTAAACTCATCTCTTTCTTACAAACCCACCATACCACACACAACTGAAAACTATCTCTAGGGAGTACCTTTGTGAGTGCATCAAACTGATTCTTCTTTGTATGGATCTTCATCAGTTTCACTTCACCTTCCTCCACCAACTCTCTGATCCTATAGTACCTCACATCTATATGCTTTATATGCGCATGATAGACTGGATTCTATGGAAGCAGCAAAGCACTCTAACTATCACTGTATAGTTTAACCTTGCTTTGCTTCACCCCCATCTCAATAATCAGCCTCCTAAGCAAAAGTGATTTCTTTGCAGCCTCAGTAATGCCAATGTACTCAACCTCAGTGGTAGATAAGATCATGATTGATTAAAAGGTTGATCTCCAAGACACCAGTCCACCATACATGTAGAAGAGGTATCTAGTAGTAGACCTCCTTGTATTAAAATCACCTGCATAATTCATATCTACAATCCTTCCAAAGGACCCAAACCTCTATCTTTAAATCCTTTCGACTGTCCATCAAACACCAAATCATAATCCATTGTTTCCTGTAGATATCTCAATATCCACTTCAATGCTTTCTAGTATTTCTTTCTAGGGTTAGCCATGTAACTACTAATCATGCTCTCTGCATGTGCTATATTTGATCTACAGCATACCACAGTGTACATCACACTGCCTACAGCATTCGCATAAGAGACTCCATTCATGTACTCTCACTTCTTCTGATAGGAGGTTTTGATACTTGGAGAGAGACATATGGCTCGGCAATGGTGTCTCTACAGGTTTGGCCTTCTCCATCTCAAATCTTTCTAGAATTTTCTGGATATATCCTTCTTATGATAAATAGAGCATCCCTTTGCATCTATCTCTGCAAATCTCTATTCCAAAAATTTTCAATGCTGGACCCAGGTCTTTCATGTCAAATTTAATTGATAATATCCTTTTCAACCCTTTCATAGCCTTCATACTCCTGCTGGCTATGAGCATATCATCAACATATAATAGCAGGTATAGGATATTCTTCACATCTACATCCTTGACGTAGACACAACTATCATGTTCACATCTGATAAATTTTAGGCTTAAAATAAAGCTATCAAATCTATGATACCACTGATGAGAAGATTGTTTCAGACCATATAGTGACCTCTTCAATCAACACATCTTTTCCTCTTATCCAATCTCCATAAAACCATCTAGCTACTTCATATAGATTCTTTCCTCCAATGTGCCATAAAGGAAGGCCATCTTCACATCCATCTGTTCCAACTTCATGTTGTATTGTGCCAACAGTGACAGCAAAATTCGAATAGATGTATGATGCACCATAGGAGAGAAAACTTTTGTGTAATCTATTACTTTCCTTTGTGAGTATTTCTTTGCTACCATTCTTGCCTTGAATTCGACTCCATCTTATTCTGAAGGTGCTTTCTTTTTTATGAACACTCACTTTGAGTCAATAGATCGAGCACCTTCTGGAAGATCCACCAGCTACCATGTCTATTTTTTATTCAATGATTCCATCTCCTCCATCATGGTCTACATCCATAAATCATGATCCTCACTCTCCAAGGTCCCTGCATAGTTCTCTGGATCTTCATTAGCAGTGATGAATGCATAGGAGATAACCTCATCAATGCCATATCTGACCAACCTTCTAATAATATGCTGAGACTTGTGCCAAGCCACTCCCACTGGCATATCTCTGCTTGAAATCTATGACTGATCCTACACATCCATCTAAATTGCTGGTCCTTCATGCTGATTTTTAATTTGAGACAAAACTTTTCTACTCAGCACCATCTTAATAGGAACACTCCTGTAAATGGATATAACCTGCATGCCATCATTCTTTGACTGGCTCCCACTGTTCATCTTTATTTTTTTAGTTACTCCCATACTCCTAGACCTCTCTAAGATGCTCTTTTCATAAAAAATGACGTTCCTGCTGATCACTACCTTCTATGCTTCAGGATTCTATAGTAGGTATCCCTTGACTTCTTGTGGATACCCTATGAATGTCATCTTTTGAGATTTAGGATCTAACTTACTTCTCTCGGTTGCCTCCATATGTGCATAGGCTATGCAATCGAAGACCTTCGATGGCCAAGCTCCACCTTCTTCCCACTCCAGATCTTCTTTGGAATACCTCCATTCAGCTTCCGATGAGGGGATCTGTTCATAAGAAAATAAGAGAAAGTTAAAGCATCACCCCAAAAGAATTTTGGAAATGATGTCTGCAGCCTTAAACTCCATGCCTTCTCGATCAGTGTCTGGTTCATCCTTTCCACGACACCATTCTATTGGAGAGTTATCTTTATTGTGTAATGGCATTTGATACCATTTTTCTCATAGTACCTCCTGAACTCCAAGCTTGTATACTCTCCTCCATTATTCGATCTCAGACACTTCACCTATCTTCCTGACTCCTTCTCAACTTCATTTCTCCAGGCTATGAATCGGACAAACACCTCTGACTATTCTCTGATTAGATAAATTCACATCTTTCTTGAAAAATCGTCAACGAAAGTGATAAAATATTTTGCCCCACCTCTAGCTGATACAGGAGCTAGTTCCCACACATCTAAGTGCACTAAATCTATCACTCCTTTGCTGTGCTTAATACTTTTGGCAAATTTTATCCCATGCTATTTACCAAAGATGCATGGCTCACATAAATTTGTGCCATCCTTCTTCAGAATTGGGATCATCCTTCTTCTGTTGAGTTCAATGAGCTCTCAATCACTCATATAATCCATCCAATAATGCCACAGTCAATATAAGAGCTGCTCCTCCTGTACCACTGCTAGCACCTCTACAGCACCTCTACACTATCATTTACTACTAAGCCTTCTATCCTATAAAGATTGTTGCTCAGTCTTCTATCTCTCATCACCATCAAAACTCTCTTAGAAATTTTCAGACATCCACTTCCAACCTGACTACTAAAAGGATAACCCTGCTCCTCCAAGTAGCCCAAAAATATTAAATTCTTTTTTAATTTTGGTACATTTTTTATATTTGATAATGTACGAATGATTCCTTCATACATCCTTATCCTAATTGAGCCAACTCCAGCTACTCTGCATGGGTGATCATCTCCAAGGTTGACACTTGCTCCATCGATTTTTTGGTTGGTAGAAAACCACTCCTGATGAGAAGTATAGTGGTGAGAGCATGCTAAATTCAATATCCACATAGCATTACATTCTATAGATCTATTTGATACAACTAGTAGGTTTTCTCCACTGCTCACTAAAGCTATATCATCACTCTTGCTTGCCTTTTCTTTTTCTAACCTCAAAAGGGGACAATCTCTCCTCAAGTATCCAAACTGATGATATTTATAATATTTCAATGTCTTCCTCTGATCCTGAGACTTTGACCTATCTTTGAATTTTTCTCATATCTTCTTCTTTGATCTTTCCTATCTTTCATTCATAGTCAAGATCTCAGACTTGGGATCTCCCTTGCAGATTTTTTTTCTTTGCTCATTCAATCTGAGCACACTCAACAACTTCTTCATAGTTTAGGATCTCCTTCCCATAAACTAAAGTTGTTATGAGACCATCATACGAGGCTGAGAGAGAACAAAGTAACAGCAACGCCCAATCTTCCTCGTCGATCTTCACATCCAAACTCATCACCTCAGAACGCACCTGATTGAACCTTTGGATATGTGCAATAAGATCTCCACCTTCGGGCATCCTCAAACTATACAGTTGTTTCTTCAACCATAGCTTATTTGTCATATTCTTTCCCATATATATTCTCCAGTCTCATCCAGAGCCTCTTTGTCACGGTCTCTGTACAAACCTTAGATAGCACCTGATCGGCCAAGCACATTCTGATTATGCTAAAAGCAATTTCTTCCAACTCTTTTCAATCCTCAACACTGATCTTTTCTGATCTTTCTCTTATCAAGATCTGATAGATCCTCTGCTGAACCAACAAGTCCTTTATTCTTTGCTACCACAAGATAAAGTTCTTCTTGCCATCGAACTTCTCAAAATCTACCTTGAGTCCACTTGATTTCATGACTTCAAATAAATCAAGAACAAAATCCTAACACCCTTTTATGATCACACACCAATAAAACTACCCTTTAAAGAAGATCTAAATGGCCTAGATCCTCTTTTCAACCTTCTATATCACCATTCTTTCATGTAACAAATCTTTACCTCAATCTAAAGATAACCATGAAGCAAACAAGAAGTTTTTAGGATAAAATCTGGTACAACAGATCCTAGATGTAGAAACCCTAAGTATCTTCCTTCCATGCAATATCTCTCTAATACCAATTATTGTGAAAATTGATTCCACACATGGACCGATGTGGCTGCTGATGATCAGCCAAGCAACAAGGAAGAACTTCTTAGAGATTATTATGGAAGCATGATCAATGAATTCAAGGAATAGAGAAGAATAGTAGTAGAGATTTTTGAGAGAAAAGAGCTTTATTTCAATAAATTTAGCATCATGTACAATCTTGACCTATTTTTAGTACATATACTTTACAAAAGGATCAAGCCTAAGCTCATAGAAATATTCTTCAAATCCAAAATAATCTACATGCACAAAATAGATCCACGAAAACTAAGCTGGCTCAGTTTAAGACTGAGCCGGCTAACCTATGATTGGATCGACTCAGTTTCAAACTGAGCCGACCCAGTTGTGTACCATACTAACAGTCCAAAAATACTTCTTTCTATCTGAATTTTTCTTTGAGACATAGTCGATCCAATCCTAGACTGAGCCATTCCCATTCCCAACTTAGCCGACCTAGTCTCAAGGTGAGCCGACTAAGTTTCTGAATTTTGCTATCCAAGCTGATTTCTCTTTCTGCTCACTCCAGTCTTTCTATGACCTATCTTCTCATATTTCCAAGACTTGGGAGCGCCACTTCTGAGCTCACAAACAATTAATGCATATGGCATATAATGACCTACACTCGATAAACATTGTCATCCTGGGTAACACAATATATCATTTGATCGCAAACAAGTTTAAGGATTAAATGATAGATCCTTCTTTATCGAATCTAAATAGTCCTAAAGACTTCATCATAGAAGAGTTCATTAAAGAAAGATGCACAAGAGTGATGAAAAAGCCAAAAGAACAACTTTATTCATTAATAATTCAAGTATAAATTATATTCAGCTCAATCATCTATAACCTAGATGATTGGCTTTAAGATACAATACCAGACAGGTAGGCAGCTCCAATTAACAAGCATTCTCACCAATCTTGCATAGGATCTTGAAAGGTCCATAGCGAATGGGTTTAAGCTTCTTATCTTTGCCTTTCAAGCGCTCCTTGCTAAGATGGTGCCAGATGAGATCACCCTCTTGAAAGTCGCCTTTCACTCAATGTCGATCATATTATTCTTTATACTTTTGCTAAGATTTTTATAGTTGTCGCTCTACCTCGCTATGCACTTTATGAATGCCCTCCAAGAAGCATGGTGACTTTGCCATTTCACTCTCCTCCTCGATCGTCTATGGCTGCTCAACCATGAATGTCTAGTCAAATGGGCTTTGTGGCAAATAATCTAAGCACACGTCAAAGGGAGTCCTGCTAGTGGAACTATGCATAGCTCGATTGAAGATAAACTGTAGGTAAAGAAGGCTCTCGTCCCAAGTCTTAGAATGTTGAGTGTTATACCCTCACAGCAGATGTACAACCGTCTGCTAAACCACCACTACAAGAAAATAATGTTTTAGTGATTGAAAAATTTATTGCTAAAAACTAAAAATCAGTCGCTAAGAACATTTGCGATAGATTTAGCAACAAATATTTTTGATCATAAAAAAGCCTAGTTGGACATATTTTGTGAACAATTTAAATCGATCGCAAAATTTGCAACCAATTTAGCAACCAAAAAATTAAAAAATAACTTAAATTTTATGATATTTTATTTTCTAAAATTGATGAAATGGATAAGCTAAAATTGATCACAAAATTGATCGCTAAATTTACAAAAATATTTTTTATTAAAAAATCAACCACAAAATTAGTTGCTAGTTTTTTTTTATTTTTTTAATTAATAAAATTGATCATTACATTGATAGCTAATTATTTTTATTTTTTTAATTAATATATCAATCATAAAATCAATCACTAATTATTTTTAAGTTTTTTAATTAAAAAATTAATCACAAAATTGGTTGCTATTTATTTTTTTAATTTTTTATTAATAAATTGATCATAAAATTAATCACTAATATATTTAAAATTTTTTAATTAATATATCTATCAAAAAATTAATCACTAATTTTGTTAAAATATTTTTTATTAATAAAATTGATTGCAAAATTAGTTGCTAATTATTTTAAAATTTTTATAATTAAAAAATTGATCATAAAATTGATCACTATTTATTTTTAAATTTTTATTAATAAAATTGATTGCTAGTTATTTTTAATTATTTTTAATTTATATATCGATAACAAAATCAGTCATTAATTTTATTAAAATATTTTTTTATTAACAAAATTGATCATAAAATTAATTACTAATTATTTTTATATTTTTTTATTAAAAATAAATCATAAAATTGATCATTATTTATTTTTAGATTTTTTATTAATATAATCAATCATAAAATTAATCATTAATTATTTTTAATTTTTTAATTAACATATCAATCACTAAATTGATTGTTAATTTTGTTAAATATTATTTATTAATAAAATTGATCATATTATCAATCACTAATTATTTTTGAATTTTTTAATTAAAATATTGATCACAAAATTGGTTGCTATTTATTTTTTATAATTTTTAAATTTTCAAAATTAATTATAAAATTGATCTTTAATTTTTATTTTATATTTTATTTTTATATTATTTATATTTTATGTATTTTATTTTATATAAAATAATAAATTATTAATATTTTTAATAATTTTTAAATATTTTATTTTTATTATTTTTTTATCATCCTCCTTCCATGCGCCTTCAGCAACTACCTCCATCACCATCCTCACCCACTCGTGTTGCTGCCCTCTGATCCCCCGCACCCAACACCTCACACTGCCCCCTAGCCCACCGCACTACTCGTCAACTGCCTGCACTTCCCCCTGGCCACCCACATCTCTCCCTAGTCGTCCGTGCTACCCCCTGATCACCCGCACCGCTCGTCGATCGCCCACACTACCCTTTGGCCATCCACACCACCCTCCAACCACTGCTCTGTGCCTTCAATACTGCACCCCCCAACTGCTGCTTCATACCTCAGCACCGCACCTCGGTCCCTCGATTGCTCGGACTGCCTCCGTTCCCTCGATGGCTACCCACACCACTTCCTGGCACTACTCCATGCCTCTAGCACCCATCCTCCGACCGTTGCTCTATGCCGTGCATATATAAACGATCTAAAACTACATATCTCTTGATACTCATTCTTAAAGTTCTTAAATAATTATACATATACTTTTATAAGATCTACTTAATGTAGATGGTTTATATACACATAGTTTAGATTTTATGATCACCACCATATAAATGATTAAAATAGTAGTAAAGATTATTTATCTAAAAACTTGCCTTACAATCGAATGTCATTTGGCCTTTTGATCACTCATTTTTTTATTTAACGATCCAAATCATCCCTTACTAGATTAATCATGATAATGATATTTGATTGAAATAAAATTTTGATAGTATGCTATAAATATTACTGAGATCATTATTGTAAGTTTTTGGATCCATTGATGGTCTCTATCTATCAGATCATCATATGATTGTTCATGATCGTTGAAATTAAATTTTATTAATCGGCATAGCTAGAGCTACCGAATCAAGATGATCTTTTGTGATGATACTCTAATAATAATTATTTAGATAATGAATGAAGAAGATAGATTTTAAATTCTAAAATTATATCATATTTAAAAAAATAAAAATAAATAAATTATATTTGCTTGCAATATATATTTGCAACCAATTTTTTGGTTATAAAATTTTATGATTAAAAAATTAATTATAAATTAATTACTAAATTTTATTTTATAATCAAAAAATTGATCATAAAATTTTTAAATTATTTTAAATTTAAAAATAATTAAGATATTTTGTGATTGATTTTTTTATCATAAAATTTATGATCAAAAAATTAGTTACAAAATTTAATTTTATGATCAAAAAAATTAATAATAAAATTTTTAAATTATTTTAAACTAAAAAATAATTAAGATATTTTATAATCAATTTTTTGGTTGTAAATTTTATGACCAAAAAATTGGTTACAAAAAATAAATTTTATGATTGAAAAATTGATCATAAGATTTTTAAATTATTTTAAATATAAAAATAATTAAGATATTTTACAATCAATTTTTTGGTTGCAAATTTTATGACTATAAAATTGATCATAAAATTGATTGCAAAAAGTTAATTTTATAATCAAAAAATTAATCATAAAATTTTTAAATTATTTTAAATTAAAAATAATTAAGTTATTTTATAATTGATTTTTTAGTTATAAATTTTATCATAAAAGAAGATCATAAAATTGGTTATAAAAATTAATTTTATGATCAAAAAATTGATCATAATTTTTTTTAATTATTTTAAATTAAAAAAATAATTAAGATATTTTATGATTAATTTTTTTGTTGTAAATTATGATTAAAAAATCAAACATAAAATTAGGTGCAAATTTTAATTTTATGATCAAAAATCAATCATAAAATTTTTAAATTATTTTAAATTCAAATAAATAATTAAGATATTTTATGATCAATTTTTTGTTGTAAATTTTATGACCAAAATATCAATCACAAAATGGATTGCAAAACTTAATTTTGCAACTAAAAAATTGATTGCAAAATTTTTAAATTCTATATTTAAATTAAAAAAAATAATTAAAATATTTTATGATTGAAAAATTAGTTTCAAAATTTTTAGATTAAAAAATTAGTTATAAAATTTTACATAATTAATATTTTATAAATTTATTTTTATATTCAAATTTTTGGTTACAAAATCTATTGTAAAATTTTAATTTTGCAACCAATATTTTTTATTTTTATATTATTTTTTTAATAATCAATCATAAATTTCAAACAAAAAATTTGATCATAAAATTGATCGCAAAATCACTATTTTCTCGTAGTGCACTTCAATATGACCGTCAGTGTGAGGATGTAAGACGGTGCTCCATTGCAGCAATTTGTGTCCATCATAGACCATAGAGACCACCAAAAGTTGCTTAAAAAATGACTATTCATGATCAGACACAATCAAGCTTGATAGCCCAATGTGTGTCCAAACATATTGGAAGAACAGTCGTGCTAGCTTCCTCACCGGTGATTATCTTCTTGCATGGCACAAGCACTACAAATTTGGAGAATCAATCAACCACCACATAAAGATAGCCGTGCCCTGTCGGGTCCTCAAGAGGCCTCCTAAGAAGTCCATGGAGACACTCTCCCAAGGATGAGTCTACACTAGAAGAGGGGTGTAGGGGCTCACTTTGCGATTAGCAAGCTTGGATTTATAGCATAGTACACATCCCTTCACAAATTGCATCACATCCTTCTGCATGTAAGGCCAGTAGAGGTAGCGCTAGAGATTTTGCAAGGTTTTATTGAACCCAATGTGACCTGCCACCTTCGAGGTATGGGCTTCTCGGATCCACTATACTCAATCACCATCTTTAGGTACACATAGCAATGTACCCTTAAATAGTAGACTATCTTGCAAGACAATAGGCCACCCTACTTCGATGTCAGCCAATGCAACTCGAAAATTCAAGTCTTCCCTAGAACATCTCAGAGTAGTATGCCTTAGGCTGGCCATCTTGCATCAAGACAGCCCCCATGGAGTATCCCCATGCGTCCGCCTCCAACTCAAATGGTCATTACAAATTTGGCAAAGCAAGAACAGACGTCTCATATATCTTCTATTGCAAATGTCAGAATGTGTCCTCATGTTTTGTGGTCCATTTGAACTTTTGGTTGGCCTTCGTTAGTGCATGCAGTGAGACCGCAAGGATAGAAAAGAATCGGATTAACTTTCGAACATATTGGCAAGCACCCATGAAGCTCCACACCACTGTCAAGTTTTTGGATTGGGGCCACACCTTGATGCTCCTTGCCTTATCAGGGTCTATCTGAAGCTAGCTGCCGCCCACCACAAACTCAAGTTACATTAGGCTTTTCTTGCTAAACTCATATGTTTTAGTTACATTAGGCTTTACTTGCTAAATTCACACTTTTTAGGGTTCAAGCATAGTTGGTGTTCCTCAAGCATTGTGAAAATCTGCTTGAACATATGCCAGATGCTCCTCCCATGGTCGACTATAGATGAGGATGTCATCGAGGTAGATGATCACAAAGTCATTGAGGAAGGGGTGTAGAATGTCATTCATCAGTCACATAAAAGCGGTGGGGGCATTGTAAAAGTCGAATAGCATGACAAGCCACTCAAATAGGCCCTACCATATCTTGAACGCGGTCTTCTAGGTATCGCCCTTCTAGATTCAAACCTGGTGATAGCTGGACTTCAAGTCCAGCTTGGTGTAGTAGCGAAAATGCTTCAGCTATCCAGGACATCATCGATCCATGGCAAGGGGTACTAGTTCTTGATGGTGATTTTGTTGAGGACATGGTTGTCAATGCACATTCATCACCCGCCGTCTTTCTTTGCTACCAACACAATCGGAGAGCCATAGGGGGAGCTGCTCGGTTTAATGGCACCACTCTCGAGCAACTCAATCACTTGTTGCTTTATCTCCTCATTCTCCATTACCAAGTTTTGGCAAATGCCGAGATTTGGTAATGGAGCATCGTGGATCAATTGGATCTCGTGTTCCATGGCCCACTTTGGTGGTAGCCCCTAGACTTCCTAGAATAGATCCCGGTGCTCACCAATCAGTTTGGTGACATTGTCGGTCTTTTTCCTACATGCAAGGAAAAAATTCAATATCTTTCTGCTTGTCTCTTTAGATTCAACTGGTCGAATGATCAACAAGCAAACGTTTGATAAGCATTGATCATTTGCTTGGCCTGGCAAGCAGTCACTAGGTCTACAATTATTGACAATGACTTTATGGTGAATAGAAATTTCTATCCATCCTTAACAAATTAGTACTACTAGGGACAATGGAGGAAGGTGGCATCACGGTCCCATAGGTAGGGACTACCAAAGATGAGACTGCAAATGTTTAGTGGCACAACCTTGCACACCATTTCATTGATGTAGATGTCGGTCACTGCAAACTTCACCTTGCATCGACGATCAATCTTCATCTTGACGTCACTATTAATCTACCCTAATGGATATGGGTGTGGGTGTGGAGTAGTCAACAAACCCAACTTTTGGGCTAGGTTCTTTACCTGAACATGGAGAGCGAATAACTCCTCCCTCTTGTCAGGTGGATTTGATGAGCACAGGCTTGTCTCCTTTAGCATGGTCATCAAAGATAAGCTAGTGTCCGCCTTATCAGCCCATCCGACTAAAGTAAAAGCATCACCTATCGATGCTGCCATTATCATTGCTATCATCGTGGTGCATTTGCCATGGTTGTCCTTCTTTGATCTTTGCTCCAGATGGAGCATCCAGCATTGATCCTTGACATGTCTTGTGGCTTTGTAGTGATCACAATACAAGTTAGGATCAGAGAGGCCCTTCTTTCTAGAGCCCTTCTTTCTGGACCTTTTTCCCCATATGGCTTCTCCCTACGAGATGGTTTGTTCTTCCGCTCAGTAGCCATGGTTGTTTGGCTCGCCGAGGTGTTATCGTGAACATCGAAGAGACGAAGCTCATATTGATGCACTTCTATAGACCAACAATGTATTTATGAAAGACCTTTGGATTGTCGAGGAAGATGCCGAGTGCCAAAGCATGGCACCGTAAGTCGGTGGTGTAGTCCTGCACTAATTGGTCGCACCTTTGATGCAACACATGCCAGTGCTTCCACCCACTTCTCTACATATCCCATAGGGTAGAATTCCTGATGGATCAATCATTTGAACTAACACCAGGTGAAGTCCTCATCAGTAGAAGTTTAGAGAGTGGCCTTCTACCAGGTCAATGCATGACCCACTAGCTTAAGCTTCATGAAAGTCACCTTTTCTGCATTGCTATAGCTGTAAAGGTCGAAGTACGTCTTCAGCTAGTCAAGCCAGGCATCCAGCATTTTAGTGTCAATAGCACCATCGTAGTTAGGGATCTCAACCTTAACCTCAACCTTGAATGGCCGCAACCTCCTCTTTGCAAGTGATAGAGCCATGCTCACATCATCGTCGGAGTCATCATCATCTCGCACACCCGAAGTATTCTCGGTAGCGCCCTTCATCGGTGTCACATGCACCTTTGGAGGAGGGGTTCCTTAGAGCAGACCGCTCTTCTCCACAGGTGCTATCGATGGTGATGCAAATTGCACCTTGATCAAATCTAAGATGGTCTTCACATCGTTAGACAGCACGACGACCTTGGTAGCAAGGTCAGACAATGTCACTATTCGCTCATCTATGGTTGGCACACTCTTTATTTTTCTCATCGATGGCCTGCGGAAGATGTTGAGGATGAAGAGCTATTTGCCGGTAGCTTTGTAAACACTTCTGATCTGGACCATGTACAAGGATCAGCCGCTCTGATACTACTTAATCCATTGGAAAAGGAAGCAATATCGTAGCACCTCCCAGATGGACACCTAAAACTATATCAGAAAAGAAATATATAGAGAATATAATGCTTTAGGTTAAAAATCCCATATATTTGCTCTCTAATTGGAATGAATTTATTAGAGCCAATTGGGTTCCTATTTATAGCCTTTCAAGCTTACAAAAGATAAGAACAAAAGCAAAATCCTTCTCCTGATCTGCTAAAATAGTCTCGATCCTTATCCCAACTAAAGTAGCTGGAACCGCCTCTATCTTATCTACAATGGTTGGAATAACTCCGCTTTATTCCAATCATTTCGGATCATTGATGACGACTTATAAGAGATTTAAAGAAAAGATCAAAGACATAGGATAAGTATGGGACCCTAAGATCATCTTAGGTTTCTACTCTATTATATCCCAATTGCTCAATGCATGTACATAGTCACAATGAAGTAAAATGAACCAATATTCCTATACATAAGGATTTATAATCGTGATAACTATAGGTAGATGGAATAGATAGAAAAGTCACTCTTCATGCATAGCAATTGTTCTTGAACACAAATAAAATATCAGAAGTACACAAAAGTATATATATATATATATACAAAAATTACATACAAAAGTAAAATTATGAAAAAATATTATAGGAAGAAAATGGAATAAGATAAAAGACATTGAAAAATTAAAGCTATAATTAATAAGATAATAGAAGATAATGTAGAATATCATTTTCATCTATAACTAATAGAATCCAATCAAGTGGTAGGGGAGTACAAGAAATATTTTGCAATATTTTTCTTAATAAATTTGGGGGAAGTTTCTCACTCCCTCCATATTTCATATATATAAAGAATCTAGTGGTAGGGGAAGATGACAAGAGAGGAGACATTAAAAGCAATGAGAAGGATGGAAAGACTAGAACTAAAGAGATAGAGGAGGGGTTCACATTAGGATCGATCAATTGGTTGGGAATTTAGGTCATGGTCTGGTTGCGTAGATAAAAGGGTAAGATGGGGACTAATGAATACTTACTAGTTGAAAGAGATAGATTGGATCGAGCAAGAAGTCGTGGATGTTTGCTTGGTCAAATATTTTATGGTTTATATACTATTGGTGCAAAATCTGATTGTCATCGGAATCGAAGCTAGAGTTGGAGAAGATGACACTACTACAAAAATGGCCTATGGCAGCAGTTTTTGAAACTGCTGCCATAGCTCCTATGGTAGCAGTTTTTATTAACCATTGCTATAGGTTGGGCCTATGGTAATGATTTTTATAACCGCTACTATAAGTCTGACATATAGCAGTGGTTAGAGAAAATCACTGTCGTAGGTCGGACCTATAGTAGGGGTTACAAAAAATTACTATCATAGGTCGACCTGTAGCAACAGTTTATTATAACCACTACCATAAGTCAGACCTATAGCAGCGATTAGTAGAAATTGCTACTATAATCTAATTTATGACAGTAGTTAATTGTAACCATTATCATATATTATTTTAAAAAATATTATATAATTTTAAAATTTAATATCCATCTTCATCATTCATTATCTAAAAAATTATCATTAGACTATCTTCGCATAAGATCGCCTCGATCCGATAGCCCTAGCTTCGTCGATCAAAAAAATTTGATTTCAATGACCACGAACGATGATGCGATGATCTGATAAATAAAGATCTTCGATAGATCCAAAAATCTGCAACAATAATATCGATGATGTTGGTAGCATACTATCAAAGTTTTACTTTAATTGGATATCGTTATTTTAGTCAATTTAGTATAGATTAGTTTCGACCATTAAATGATAAATGAGTGATCAAAAGATCAAACGGTGTTCATCAAACGGTGTTCGATTATGAGATAATTTTTTTTATAAATGATCTTGACTACTACTTTAATCATTTTTTATGGTGGTGATTATAAAATTCAACTCATGAAATGAAGAATGATCTAAAACTATACATCTCCTAATAACCATTCTGAAACTTCACTGATTGTTATGCTCATGCTTTTGCAATATCTACTTAACATGAATAGTTTATACAAAAATGATTTAAATTTTACTATCATCGTCATATAAAATATTTAAAATTATAACAAAGATCATTTAATCAAAAAATTATCTCATAATCGAATGTCGTTTAATCCTTTAATCGCTTATTTCTAATTTAACAATCAAAATTATTTCGTATTAAATTGATCATGATAATGATATCTGATTGAAGTGAAACTTTGATAATATACTACAAACATCATCGAGATCATCATTGCAAGTTTTTAGATCCATCGAAGATCTCCATCTTTTAGATCATCGCATCATCGTTCGTGATCGTTGAAATTAAATTTTTCTGATCGATGAAGCTAGGGCCATCAGATCGAGGAGATCTTTTATGATGATACTCTAATGATAATTATTTAAATAATGAATGATGAAGATGGATATTAAATTTTAAAATTATATAATATTTAGAAAAAAATAAAAAAAAAATTATTTTTCATCTATGGCAACGGTTATAAAAAATCACTACTATAGATCTACAATAGTGGTTATAGAACCACTACCATAAATCTATGATAGCAGTTTTGGATAACCACTGTCATAGAGTTCGATAATCACTACCATAGATATATAACAGCGGTTCGATAACCATTACCGTAGGATAGATTAAAAATTCTCAAATTTTTTTTTCCATCCATGTGCGCTCGATCTCTCTCTCTCCCCCTCCTCTTCATCATCGGTGAGGCTCCTCCCCCCGATCGGCATCACCCCGATCGACGTCAGCCCTCCTCCCCCCCAACCGACGTCGCCCCTCCTCCCTCCGACCAACGTCGACCCTCCTCCCCCGATCGATGTCGCCCCTCCTCCCCCCCCTCCTATCGACGTCGCCCCTCCTTCCCCCTCCCTCTTTGGCCCCCCATCCTCGACCGCCCATCCCTGCCACCCGCCACCCCCCATCCGCCCCCTACCCCTCCATCCGACCCTCCCTCGACCCCAGCAAAATCCTTCCTCCGACGAACCCCCATCTGACCCTCCCTCGGTCTCCTATGAAATCCTTCTCCAGCGAACCCCTATCCACCCTTGACCCTCTATCGGCCCCCCGTGAAACCCCTCCCCACACTTTATCCTCCTCCGATCCCGGTGCAAAACCAAACCCACCTTTCGGTGAGCCCCCCTCCACCCTCCTTCAACCCCCACAAAATTCCACCATTCTGACCCCCCGATCGAGTGCGATGCCTCCTTCGACCTCCTCGTCATTGTGCCCCCCCCCCTGGCCCTCCATCCTCAGTCGTTCCTACTCTCTCTCTCTTTTTTTTTTCTCTCTTCTCTATCTCACTATCTTGCTTTTATTTCGCAGGTTACCTCTAGTACCGTCATCTTCCTCTAACGTTGTCATCGATGACCTTCGAAGCTTTCGGTGCGACCCTCTCTCTATAGCCGTAGGTATATTTTTTAATTTTATAGTATTATTTATTAATCATATATATTTATAATAATTTATAAAATATTTATAATAAATATTATAAATATTTATTATAAATATTATAATTATCTACATGTCATAATTTTTGGATCGTGTTGTGATGGTAGCCTTGGACTATGCCATGTAAGCGACTATGGACTAGATCTATCAACAGATTGAATTTGGATCAAAATCTGAATATTCAGATCTAGACCTAATTTTAATTATTGGTATTGGATCCGAACTCGAATATCCAACAGATCTGTACTTGAGAAAGAAAGAGAGGGATCCGACCTCGCCACCATCATTAATTATTTATGAATGTAATTCATGTTGTAGAATTTATTGCACGATATTTTCTAGATGTTTATATCTTGTTGTTTTTATTTATTGCATTGCATAATGATAGATCCATCAATTGATTAATGTACATAATCTTCGGCATTCGTATAATTATATATAATTATATGAATTAAAGAATTATCTATAATGATCAATTGATTGTCCAATATGGATAGTTTGAAAATTACAGATAATTCTATAGATAATTATAGTAATCAAATGGTATGCTAAGAATTTTGAATAAAATTTTGGACAGTATTTTTCTTTTGTTCTTCCTACACGGAAGAACTAAGGAAAAATGCTGCTGAAATTTCATTCGATCCCTGTTGCATATCATTTGATTATTGTAATGAATCTATAGAATTAATGTAATTTTTGAATGGGATAGAACCTATCTTTACCTATTAGTTGGTGATAAGGTGCATTTATTACATATCTAAAAATGATATTTAATCTGAGTTCCACACATGAATTACTTTCAGTATCATCATTTTTAAAATGGACAAGGGGTGGATAAAGTTTAGTAGGCTCTCACTAGAATATAAGGCTGGACTTCAAAAATTTCTTAATTATGCTATAAAGAAATTTGGGGACCATGGACTGATCCACTGTCCTTGTAAAAAGTATATGGGTGGACCGTGGCTACCTCATCAAGATGTCAATGATCATCTTACTATTTATGATTTTAAAGTTGATTATAAAATTTGTTGGGACTAACATGGTGAAGGCAGACCGCAAGGAGGCGATCAACCTGAATGAGAAGTGAAATAAATGATTCATGATATTTTCTTATTTGTTGACCACAATGATGGTGCATCTACTTCTATGTCTGATCCTATGATTGATCGAATGACAAACAGTGAGAATATGAAGAAAGTCTGTAAGTTGATGGAGGATGCTAATATTCTATTGTATTCCGAATGTGAAAAGATGGCGAAGCTTGAGTTCTTAATCTGGTTGTATCATGTGAAATGCTCCAACGGGTTCAGTAATAATGGAGTGAACTGCATACTAGAGCTTTTGGAGGACATTCTTCCGAATGATGCATGAATTTCGAAGAATAATTATGAGACATCAAAGATTATTGAACACATGGGCTTTACTTATAGCAAGATATATGCATATCCCAATGATTGCATGCTTTATTGGGATGAGGATGTCAATCGCAAGGACTGTACGAGATGCGGTGTATTAAGATAAAAATAGAATAAAGATGGCACATCGACTCGTGTACCTCAAAAGTTGATGTGGTACTTTTCTTTGATTTTGAGACTACAAAAGTTGTTTATATCGACAAAGACATCGAAGGACATGAGATGGCATGAAGAGGACTAAATAAAAGATGATTTATTGAGGCATCCAGCCGATGGAGAGGCATGGCAAAAGTTTAATGAATTACATCCCGACTTCGCACAAGAGATACGTAATGTGAGGTTGGACTTATCGTGTGATGGTTTCAACCCATTCAAGTATATGAATACTGTCCATAGTGTATGGTCAGTATTTATTCATGTTTACAACCTCTCACCATGGATGTATATGAAAAAAATCCTTCACTTTCATGATAGTGCTTATCCCTAGACCGATGGAGGTAGGTAATGATATTGATGTTTATTTGCAGCCTCTTATTGCTAAGCTAAAATAGTTATGGAGTATTCAAGGTGTTTTAACTTTTGATACTTTATTGAATGAGTCATTCTCCATGCGTGCAGCACTTTTGTGGATAATAAATAACTTTCCAGCCTATGCCTTAATGTTGGATAGGAGTACTAAAGGTGAGCTAGCATGTCCAGTCTGTGGAAGAAACATTCAGTCTAAAAGTTTGACACATTAGAGGAGCTTTAGCTATATAGGACATCGATGTTTCCTCCATCGAAATCATCCATACAGAAGGGATGCACTCTCCTTCGATGGCACTGTTGAAGAAGGTAAGATGCCTGGCCGAATGTCTAAAAGTGAAGTACTTAGAGAGTTAGATGATCTCAGTGTTGAATTTAGGAAAGGTGATCCGATTGGTGATAAAAAAAGAAAGCGTTGATCAAAGAAAGATGATACACACTTTAATTGGAGGAAAAAGAGCATCTTCTTTGACTTGCCATATTGAGAAACAAATTTGTTGCACCACTATTTAGATGTAATGCATATTGAAAAGATATGTGCGAGCTTCTTTTGGCAACAATCTTGAATATCAAGGATAAGACCAAGAATGATTAAATTTTTGATTTGACTTGAAAGAATGGGGTATTAAAAGATCACTCCATCCAAAGTCGGTAGGGGGCGAATAGTGGAGGCTTCCTCATGCATGCTATGTTATGAATGCCTTCGAATGATCCATATTTCTTCGTATGTTGGAGAATATAAAGATCCCAGATGGATACTCAAGCAACATATCAAAGCATGTGAATAGTAA
This sequence comes from Cocos nucifera, assembly GCA_006176705.1. Taxonomy (NCBI): domain Eukaryota; kingdom Viridiplantae; phylum Streptophyta; class Magnoliopsida; order Arecales; family Arecaceae; genus Cocos; species Cocos nucifera. Next base: position 1,472,832 of record QRFJ01000055.1, read on the forward strand.
GGATATCAAACTTAGGAGATTGAAGACTCATGATTATCATGTACTGATGCAAGAATTGATCCCAATAGCTATTTGCCATGTGTTGCCAAAATATATTAGAATGATGGTTATTCATCTTTACAATTTTTACAGAGATATTTTTGCAAAGTGGTTGCTTAAGAAAGACATGAAGAAAATGAAGGCAAGAGCGATACTATATTATGTGATCTAGAGAAGATATTTCCATCATTATTTTTCATGATTATGATGCATCTCACTGTGCACCTTGCGGGGGATGTTGTACTTGGAGGCCCAGCGTTCTGTCGATGGATGTATCCTACTAAGAGAAATATTCAAACTCTAAAATCTTATGTAAGAAATATGAATCGCCTGGAGGAATCTATGGCAGAAGGTTATTTGGGTCAAGAGTGTATAGATTTTTATACCATATACTTAAACAAGCTCGAGACACATCGTAATCGACCAATGAGAAATCAGGATGATCAGTATGAGCCAATTGAGCCTGCATTTGAGTTCATTCCATAGTTAGATGGACTTTCCATTTCATACCGCCTTACTAATTTGAGTATTGAGAAAAGGAATAAGACACACCGCTATATGCTCTTCAATTGTGATGTCATTGAGTCGTACATAAAATGAGTCACTCAGCATTATTTATTTTATAATAATTAAAAAAAAATATCTAATTATATCTAAATTTATTTTCTATGCATGCAGCAAATACAAGGAGGTTATAAGAGTAAAATATGGCGCTCTAAGTACGCGGAAGAAAGAGAAAATGCATAGCAATAAATTTTCTAAATGATTCAAAGATCATGTAAGTGATTATATATTCTTTTCTGGTACAACTTATTGAAATATGTTTACTAATTAGGTGTCATCTCCTTAATTAGGTGTGGAGATTGCCGCTTAGTGATGTGAGCCCTGAAGTGCATGCTCTTTCAATGGGCTCTAATCATACCATGCATGAGTATAAATAGCTCATCATTAATGGCTATAGGTTTAATATTCACAACAGATTTATAAATATGGCAACATAAAATAGTGGCATCATGTTAAGCACCACCACTGGATGTTATGCTAGCTCGAGGGATTCACAGCCTCGAATGGAGGATTTGAACTATTATGGTGTGGTGGAGAAGATAGTCATCTTGGACTATTATTCTAAAGAGAGGATCGCGTTGATGAAATATGATTGGTTTGACATCTTATCACAATCTAGGATGAAGACTGATGAGTGTGGTTTTACTCTTGTTAACATGCAACGCCATCTCCGCATTGAAGAACCGTATATACTTGCCTCCCAAGCTTGTCAAGTCTTCTACGTTAGTGATTTCTTGGAGCCTCAATGGGATGTTGTTGTGAGGATGGTGCCTAGGCATATTTTTAGTGATATCGAAGTTGATGATGATGTTGGACCATGCATGCAAAGCACTTCTCTAGGATAAAACTTATCTAGTACTATCGAGGTCCTAGACACATTTGTCAGGAGCGATGATGATGTCTATGTTATAGATGCCACTAGACAATGACTTCAACATTCTGATATAAATTATTAGAGTCTAATCATTAATTTTTATTTGAATTTTTCTTTATTTCTTTCTTATTTTGGTCAAAGAGCTATGTTTCTTCTGATCTTTGGAAGCTTAAAAAAAATGTGTGCCATGCCGGTAGGCCGTGCCATGCCGACCACTAAGAGAACCTCCATCTGGTATAAATATTAGAGACTATTTATTAATGCTATGCTAATATTATTGTTCAACATGTTATATTGATTAATGTTCGTTAACGTTGCAGATCACGATGGCATCGAAATGCCATCTAGCTTTCACCCCTACCCCTCGATGGATTATGTACAATTCAGCATCCAAGGAGCAATCATAGCATACTCCATCCACCTCAGCATATATTTTGGAGTCACGAGCTTTGAGGATATGTTGGCCTGCATTCTAGCTCCATCTCCGGCTCCGACTCTGACTCCAGCACCAGCTCCGACTTCGGCTCCAACTCTGGTGATGTAGATTTAGAAAACTTTTGATGTATTTTATTTTTTAAAAAAATATTATAATAAATTTTATTTGATAATAAAATTTTAGCATTTTAGAATAATTTTTATATTTATTATATTTTCTTATATTATATATCTATATTTATTAGATAAAATATATAGAAAAATAAAAATTTTAATTTTTTAATTATAAAAAGATCTATGATAGTGGTTTTATAACCGCTGCCATATCTGTGTCAACCACTGTCATAGATTCGTGGTGCTAATAGTGTCAACTACTGCATTAGATCTATGGTAGCGGTTAAGAAACCGCTGCTATAGATTACCTATGGTAATGGTTATATAACCGCTGCTATAGATAACTTATGACAGTAGTTATGAAACCACTGCTATAAATCGATCTATTGCAGTGATTTATAAACTACTACAATAGGCTATCTATGGCAGTGGTTCAAACAACCGCTACAACAACCGCTGCCATAGAGCTAACCGCTGCATAGCCTATGGCAGTGATTTTTTGGGCTACGGTAGTGGTTCATAGATAGCGATTCAAACAACCGCTAGCTAACCGCTACATAGCCTATGGCAGTAATTTTTTGGGCTACGACAGCGGTTACGAATCGCTGCCTTAGCCCTTTTTTGTAGTAGTGTGAGGTCGTCACTGGTGATCTACAAAATAAGTCTCATCTGAAGTAGAGGGTAATTCTATTGGTGCAAAATCTGGTTATTGCCAGAATCAAGATTGGAGTTGGAGAAGATGAGGTCGCTGTCAGTGATCTGCAAAATAAGTTTTGTTTGGAGTCGAAGGTGGTGGCTCTGGCAAGACTCTCCAATGATCAAATCAGCTCTTTCAACCAATAGAAATAGAGTGCTCAGAGTGATTTTAGCATAGGTTTTTGAAAGAACTTAGGAGCTTTTGGAAGAAAGTGTATCTAGAGGATCTCTTATATAAGCGGAGTCTATAACAAACTGATAGTGACAACCATAACTGCCTAATACAAGGCAGTTCATGGCCACGTGGAGTTTGTTACCGAGGATAGTGTCTGTTATCATGACGTGCCAGCTGAAGTTTGGATGGGATGACTGTAGGTGATAGAGCATCCCTCACTGATGTTGTTCCAAAGAAGCTCGGAGGTTCTCAAGATCAGCTGTGCATGGATCATTATTCACCATATTGAGAGTCGGTGATGAGATCCTTTTGGACAGTCGGAAGGAGTTCAAAAAGAGTTTGATAGAAGGAGAAGTCTAGCTGAAGGAGAAGTCCTGAAGGAGTTCGACTGGTGCGGTAGTTTGGCTAAAGGAAAAGTTTGACTAAAGGAGTTTGATTGGTGGATAAGTCTGGATGAAGGAAAAATCCAGCTGAAGGGTGCTTGTCTGGCATCTGGAAAAAAATTGATTGAAAGGAGGTTGATTGGAGAATCTTGTCCGAATGGAGCAAAAGGAGGTCTGCTTGTTGAGAACCTACCTATCGATTGAGGAAAGATCGGCCAGTGAGAACCTGGTGGGAGGTTGTCATGGGCGGATGACCTGCATACTCTCGTAACCTATCCATTGCTTTGAAGCTCAACTGCTTTCAAGGATGTCCGAAGGTAAATAAAAGGAGATGAGGTCCTTTTGCTTACATATTCAGAGTCCTTGGTGTAGAAATTTAGAGGCCCGCAACACTTCATAGATTGCAGGAGTTCGTCCGGAGGAAAGTTTTGTTGATCTAGCATTGATCCAACGTCAAATGGCTTGGATGGAATTTTAGTCGGGAGGAGGTTCAAGTAGTGTCGAGGTCGGCCAGACCAAACCATGATAAGGCCCTTTACTCAGCTATCTGGGGGCTACCATCATTGTTCAAACTCATCTGGATGAAATTTACAATGCCCTGTAGGTTCTGAAACTATCTGAAGGAGCTAGAAATTAGAGTGAAGAAGATCGATTGATAAGTTCAAGTTGGAGGACTGCAGTCTTGGCGCCTAAACAAAAACTCTTCAATCATTGGAGTTAGGCATGGTCGTCTTCATCAGATGAAGTCACCTCAAGGCTCGGCATCCAATTGGACTTCGATAGGAAAGGGTTTACATCCAACACAAGTTTGCCTACTCATGATGCAAAATTTGAACGAAAGGAGTAAAGTAATATGAGTGCCGAAGTCCTTTCTCTTTTCTCGCACCAATAGAGCAACTGGTCCTAACTTTTCCTATGCTGGCATCAAAACTTCTTAAATATGAGATGACTCAAAAAGATAAATTCTTAAAATTTTCATCGAAGTGCTGCTCTAGGTACAACATAATAAAGGTTTTGTCCGTTGTCAGTCTATTGCTATGATGAGTGGGACACGCATCAGTTCGAGGTTGATCAGTGGAGAACTACAATCATAACCGTCTTGGACTCTCGTGACTATTTAAGCTCTTCTTCCTTAAGGGTTCCATCTCGCTTAGGTCTCCTCTCTTTTCCTCTGGTCTCCTTCTTCCTTTCGTTCTAGAGCATCAGTACCTTCCATCATTTTCTTCGATTCCTGAGGGTTCTTTCTTTCATTTTTCATCAAGCTTGCCACCTCTTTGTTATTCTCTATCGATTTAGGTCAGTTTCTAAATCCTCTTTTTGATTACTTATGTCTTTTAATATCTTTACTCGTTCGATTTCTTTGAGAAAGTCTTGAATTCTATTTTCTTTAATTTTTCAGGAATTTTCTTCACTTTGGTATGATCCTCATGTCCCCTGAAGGATCCTAATCGACTGGTTCTAGATGTTCGGCTCATTTGTCTTTAATGGATCTTTCTCATAAGGACCCCGAATTCATAGAAGTACCTCCACCATCCTTTATCCCTGATAACATCCCCTACAAACTTCGGCCTGAAGACCTTTCACAGATTAGGATCGAATTTGGAATTCCTTCTAATTACGAACTTGAACTCCCTGGTCCAAATGAACGAGCTTATTCTCCACCTCATGGCCAAAGTTGTTTATATGTTGAAATCCTCCAGACAGGACTTCGGTTACCGATACCTTCTTTTATAATCAACTTGTTCAAGTTCTTAAATATTTTCTTTGCCGCTGTGGCACGAAAATCCTTTAGATTTATCATAGAATTTCTCTCCTTATGTACTATGACCGACATCCGATCTTTCATCTCCTTATTTCGTAACTTCTTCACCTTCAAGCATCATCCGACCATCATAGATTGATGGTACATGTCTCTCTAGTTCGGTAAGAAGGGGTTACTCAAGGTTGCCCCTTCTTCCATTCACAACTGGAAGAAGAAGTTCTTCTTTATCTCATATCCTTCTTTAGAACTAGGACTTCCTTCTAGGGGCGACATTAGGGATTCCATCCATCGAGCTTCCAGACTTGAAAAAGAGGATCAGAATTCGGCCGATAAGCTAAAAAACTACTTAGCTCCTCCAATCTTTAGGCTGCTAGATTGTCAGATCTTATTCAACTTCGATCTTAATCCTCTCAACTCGATAGGTAGTTCTTTAGGGCCTACCAATTGTGTACAGTCTTCTTTCTTTTGCTGACTTGAATTTTTTTTCTTTTGTAGAAATGACTCCTAAGAAACAAAATTGCCTGACCGTGGAGATTAAATCCCTTAAAGGGAAGGATATCTCCATAGGAAAAACATCAAAAAAGGCTCACACTAATGAGCCAATCTCAACCGCACCAATCCAGGTAGCATCCATCTTGGAGGCCGATGTGGTGGCACCAATTTCGACCCTACCCCAAGTGAACGTGGCCCCCGTACCTTTCAAACAGCATGAGGCCGTCGAGAAGAAGAAGAAGAAAAAGGATGCTGTTAGAAAAAGGATAAGGAGGATGGTCGAAAACTCGAGCGGTGAGGGCTTCGGTCAGGAGCGAGCTTCTTTGGATGATTAGGAGGTCATCCAATCCTTGATGAAGGGCAGCATCTTCTCTTATAATGTAGATAAAATGGTTAGGAAGGAAGATGCCGATAGGTTTGATGAGTCCTTCACTTCCTTCCTCGAGGTAATTAATACCTTCAAACTTGATCGAATGTGGGATGCACTCTCAGAGCTCTGACTTAATTTTTTTCTATCCTACAGCTGGGGCATTACTTGTTTGCCCATTTGAAGGTGGCTGACCTTCATCAAGTTGAGTTCTTCAAGGCCCTCTGTGAGGCTTAGGTGGAGACAGAAAGGGTTCAGGCTAAGGTCGAACGTTTGAAGACAGCCTCAAAGGAACAAACTGCGGAAGCTGATCACCTTCAAGAGGCATTAAGGAGAGAAGAAGAGGTTTCCACGGAGCTGAGGGCGGCCTTGACTCTCTCGAAGGATGGAAGAAAGAAGGCTGAAGAGGAGGTCGGCATCGAGAAGGAGAGGGCTGTCGAGGCCTTTATGTCTTCTAAAGCAATGGAGGACATCAAGATTGCCTTCACCCAGGAGGCTTTTTTGGAGGAACTTGAGATCTGCATGGGGAGGGTTGCGATGAACCTTTCAGAGGTAGATCTCGACCTTCTGACAGATGAGCCCAGTGAAGAGGCCGATCCTTCTAACATTAAGGCGAACTCTCCTATTACTGAACCCACCCCTGAAGCTCCAGGACCTACAGTTGAGCCTGAGGCTGCAAGGAATGCACCGACCTCACCTACTACTGAACCAGCCGAGATCAAAAATCTCTGATTACTTATACTTTTCTTTCTTTTCTTTTTGGTGTACTCAAACATTTTCAAAAATAAAAATGAACTTTCTTTCCTTTATACTTGTGTCGTGGCGAATGTCATTCAGAACCCTTCTAGCGATCACAGTCAAGGTCAATCATCTCCAAATAATGCCGAGCCACTACCTCAAGGCATCCCTCTAAAATTCATAATCAAAATTTTAAAGAATGAGATTTATCACCTAAAGAAAAAGTTAAAGAAGATAGAAGACAAACTTCAGAGATCCAAAAAAATGCTTCAGAAGCGATAATTGAGGTCACTCATCTCCGTAAGTTATACACGAAAGACTCCGTGAGATTCAACATCAAGAAGAATAACTTCAAGAAAGAGTTGGCCAAACTTAAGAAAAGTGTCAGCGATAAGTCCTGAGCATTAACTGTGAAGGTCGGCTCTTTCGAAGTTGATCTCAAGGCGGTGAAAGAAAAAATTCAACTATTGAAAGAAAGTTCGCCATGTCCCTCTGATAAAGTTCGGTATGAGTAGGATTGATCTCAGAGGTTCTCTATACTCTAGAAGTACCTACTTGATGCTGAGTCTACCTACAATAGCTACTAGTTGGGCTAGTGTAAGAGGATAACTGAGCTTGAGCAAAAACTTCATGCTACCAATGGCGAAATAGCTCGGCTCCAGAAATAGCTGAATAACAACTACCAAGCTGGCACGAGCAAGAAGTTGGAGGAGATTTCATCTTTAAGGGGGATCGTCGGTGAGCTTTCAGAGTCGATCGGGGTAGAAAAGGCTGAGGTGCAATAGCTGAAGCTCTAGCTGACTTGTGAGCAGCAAGCTGTAAAGAATGAGAAGGCCCAATCTGAAGTCTTACGGAAGCAGCGATGGGAGTCTGAGGGCAGGTTTGAGCATGCCAATAGGATGTATATTGATAGTTTATATAAAAATAAAGAACTTGAGGAGGAGATCTTTAGGCTGAAGTAGGCCTTGGTGATGGCTAGGGTCGACAGCCCGAAGTCCGAATAGTCTGGTCCGTCTTAGGACTTGGCCCATTTTTTTTCTTCTTTCTTTTCATGTCATTGATTTCACCGACCTTCATCTTACTTATAATCAGCTTGTGTAATTAGTCTCATCGACTTTTATTTTGCTTGTAACGAACTTAATATATGCAATGAAACTATACTTTTCTTCACCACTATTCATCTTACATGAACTCAATGCTTGTTTATGGCTTCATTTTCCTCACCTTGTCTTTCTTCTGTGTTGTCTTTCGATGAAGTGGTTGTTATGGATACCTATCCGAGGTTTTTTTTGTGGACCTAGGCATAATTTTCTTTCGTGCATCTCATGCAGTCAGGTAGTCATAGAAGAAATGCGTGTGGAAATTGGTGACAGGGTTTCTTCCTTCCCTTTGCTTTAGGTTGGGGGTTCACTTAGGACCACTGGATAGGCCGCCCTTTTTCTCTCGACTTAGGTTAGTAAGGTTCTCGAATTTACTTGCATTAGGATGAGGTTCTTCCCCTATTCCTAATGTAGCTGTAGGGGCACGTTAAGTCCACTGTCAGGATCTCTTTCCTCGTCTCATCTTAGGTCAATGAGGTCTTCTACTTTGCTCATGTTAGGATAGGATTCTTCTCCTATTCCTAAAAGGACTATAGGGGCAATTAGGACCATTGTAAGGGCCTCTTCCCTCATCTCATCTTAAGCTAACGAGACTTTCGACTTTGCTCATGTTAGAACGAGGTCCTCCTCCTATCCCTAACATGATTGTAGGGATACATTAGGGCCATTGTCAAGGTCTCTCCCCTCATCTCGTCTTTAGATTAATGAGGCCTTTGGCTTTACTCATGTTAGAACGAGGTTCTCCTCCTATTCCTAACGTGGCCGTAGGGGCACATTAGGGCCATTATCAGGGCCTCTTTTCTCATCTCATTTTAGATTAATGAGGCCTTCGACTTTGCTCACGTTAGGATGAGGTTCTCCTCCTGTTCCTAACATGATTGTAGGGATGCATTAGGACCATTGTTAGGACCTCTCTCCTCATTTTGTCTTAGATTAACGAGGCCTTCAACTTTGCTCATATTAGGACAAGATTCTCCTCCTATTCCTAACGTGGCCGTAGGGACGTATTAGGATCATTATCAAGGCCTCTCCTCTTATCTCATCTTAGATTAACGAGATCTTTGATTTTAAACATGTTAGGATGAGGTTCTTCTCCTGCTCCTAATATGGCCATGCTCGTCACATGATCAAGTTTGGAAAGTAACCCTCCATCATTACAGATGTACAATAAAGATTAGGATGTTAAAGTAGTGGGGTTTCATTATAACTAAATCATTGATAATACATCTGTAGGTTTTTTGAATTTCATGATCGAGGTAGATCTGCTCCTTCCAGCTCTCTCAAATAGTATGTCTCGGGTCGGATGACTTCTTTGATCTCCTAAGGTCCTTCTCAATTTAGGGCAAACTTTTTTTGGTTCTGGGGCTAAGAAATAGTTGCTCGCCGAAGCACCAAATCCTCCACTCTAAACACTTTGTTCTTGACTCTGGAGTTATAGTATCGGACCATCCTTCGTCTATAAGCAGCCATCTGAACTTGGACTTCTTCTCATTTTTCCTCTAGTAGGTCGAGGTTAGCTCTAAAGTCCTACGAATTACGCTGCTCATTGAAGGCCACAACCCATACCGATAGAAGCTTGAGCTTAATTGGGATAACCGCCTTCATTCCAAAGGCCAAGGCAAATGGTGTTTCTCTAGTTGGCAGTCTTTGGATAGTTCGATACATCTAGAGTACATGGTAGAGTTCATTCACCCAGGTCTCCTTTGCTCTCTCAAGTCTTGCTTTGATACCCTGGAGCAGGGTTCTGTTGGTTACTTCGATTTTACCATTTTCCTATGGATGGGCAATTGAAGTAAAATGAAGGAAGATATTTAAGTCTTCACAAAACTCGACAAACTTTGTTCCAGCAAACTGTAGTCCATTATCTATTATGAGGGTTCGAGGCAAGCCAAATCTATAGACAATCGACTTTCAGATGAAGTCCTACACTTTTGCTTCAATGATTTTCGCCAGAGGCTCGGTCTTAATTCATTTTGTAAAATAGTCGATTGCTACCAAGATTGCTACCAAGAGAAACTTTCGCTATCCAGATGGCATAAGAAAAGGTTCGAGTATATCCATGTCCTGTTATGCAAATGGCCATGGGGCGCTTAGGGGTGTAAGCTCTAAAGTCGGTTGTCTTTAGATATTTGCATTTCTTTGACAACAATCACATTTTCTGATATATTCTATAGAATCATGGTACAACATCGATCAATAGTAACTCATCAAAGTAGTCTATACGATAAGGATATGGCCTCTACATGACTTTCATAGATTCCTTCATCCACCTCCCATAACGTAAAGTCGGCTTCTGAAGGTCGAAAATATCTCAAGAGCGATAAGGAATATGATCTTTTATACAGCTTGCCTTCGTACATAATATATCGAGAGGCTCGATTTCTAAGTTTTCAAGCTTCTTTCGAGTCATAAGGAAGAACTTCATCTTTAAGATAAGCAACTAGTGGGTCAATCCAACATGGCTCATGGTCAACCTGCATTATAGACTATCACTCTTCTGAGCTTGGGTGTTACAGGACTTCGAAGAAGACTTCCTTGGGCAGTTCAGTTGGGGCCAGCATTGCCAACTTAGAGAGAAGGTGGGTCCTAGTGTTTTCTGCTCTTGGGATCTGCTTGATGTCTAAATGGTTGAATGCCGGGATCAAGTTCTTCACTTGCTTGAGATAGTTTATCATGCTTTCTTCTCGAGCCTCATAATTATCACTAACTTTTCCGACCACCAATTAAGAATCACTGTAGATCTAGAGCCGATCCACTTCCAACTCTTTAGCTATTTTCAACCCTACGATCAGAGCTTCATATTCGACCTCATTATTAGTTGCAGGGAACTCAAAGTACAGTGCATATTCAGCAATGACTCCCCCCAGGTTAACCAAGATCAGCCCTACGTCCGCACTAGAAGCATTAGACAAGCTGTCAACATATAAGGCCCAAAAACTTTTAGGAAAGTCAGCTCTTTCTTTAGAGGAGCTCGACTACAATCGTGGAATGCTGGTTTCATTCCATTCAAGCTTGGCTTCATCCAAAATGGTACATTCCACTATAAAATCTATCAGTTTGATTGATGGCCGAGGTTGGAAGTTGATATCAAATTTTGTAAGTTCAATTGTCCATTTTGCAACTCTTCCAGACGTGTCTGTTCAATGAAGGACTGCTTTGATTGGTTTATCGGTGAGGAGCATTATGGTATGCCTCTGAAAATAGGATCGAAGTCTCCTGACTACAATTAGAAGATCATAAGTCAATTTTTCTAATTTAGTGTACCTGATCTCTACATCTCTCAAGACTCGGCTCATGTAATAAATTAGCCATTGCACTTTTGCCTCTTCCTTGATCAGAACCACTACTAGGACTGTAGGAGAGACCGCTAGGTACAAAAATAATTTTTCTCCAAGCTCAGGCTTTGCCAATAATGGGGGTGACCAAGGCAGCTCTTGAGTTCTTCAAATGCTTGTTGGCACTCTGTCATCCAGTGAACTTCTTCGATTGCTTGAGGACCTGGAAGAAGAGCATACATCGCTCGGTCGACTTCAAGACAAAGTAATTTAAGGATGCCACCTTTCCGATCAGGTGCTGAACTTCTCTTATTGATTTTGGGATGGTCATCTTTTGGATAGCTCGAATCTTCTTCGAATTAGTCTCGATCCCCCATCTTGAGATCATGAACCCCAAGAATTTTCTTGAGGTTACTCCAAAGGTGTATTTAGTCGAGTTCAGCTTCATCTTGTATCTTTGAAGGATGTTGAACATATCTTCAAGGTCGACAATATGATTAGATGAGGTTCGGCTCTTGACAAGCATATCATTCACGTAGACTTTCATATTGTAGCCGATCTACTCTTTGAAGATCTTATTGACTAGGAATTGATAGGTTGCACCTGCATTTTTAAGTCCGAAGGGCATGATCTTGTAACAATAAAGACTACGATCAGTGATAAAGGCAGTTTTCTCCTCATCCTTTGGTGCCATTCAGATTTGATTGTAGCTAGAAAAAGCATCTATAAAGGTGAGAAGCTCATGGCCTGAGATTGCATCCACTAGTTAATCAATTTTGGACAAGGGGTAACTATCCTTTGGGCAGACCTTGTTCAGCTTCTTGAAGTCGATACATATTCTTCATTTATCGTTGGCCTTCTTGACCAGAACTATATTAGAAATCCAATTTGGATAGTGAACTTCTTGAATGAATCCAACTTTAAGAAGTTTATCCACTTCTTCCACTATCATCTTCTGCCTTTCTGGTGCATGGCCCCAATTTTTTTTTTAATTAGCCTGTATTTAGGATCAACAGCTAGCCGGTGTTCCATGACTTCAGTGTCAATCCCTGACATATCCACTGGGACCCAAGCGAAGACATCGACATTCTTCCATAGGAAGGTGATGAGCTGCTCCCAAACTTTCTCCCCTGAGCTGGAGCCAACCTGCACCGTGTGTTCTACATTTTCGTCATTTAGAGGAATGGCCCCGAGATCCTCCATGGGTTCACCCCACTCCTCAGTAAAATCATCGCGGACATCCAACCCATGAACTGGACAAGGGTTAGGATGGCTATCTTTTTATAAGGCGATAGAGTAACAGTGCTTGGCCAAAGCTTAATCTCCCCTAATCTTCTCGATTTCATAGCTTGTCGAGAACTTCACTTTCAAATAGTAGGTTGACACCATAGCCTTGAGTGCATTTAGACCAGATAGGTCGAGAATTATGTTGTAGGCAGACGGAGCCTTTACCACCAAAAAATTGACTTATGCCCTAACCTATTTTGGGTATTGCCCTGAAGCCATAGATGGCATTATCATTCCTTCAATCGACATAGCATCGCTAGTGAAGTCCATCAGTGGAGAGTTCATAGGTCCCAAATGGTTATTGGATATAGACATTTTAGAGAAAACATTGTAAAATAAAACATCAGTGGAGCTTCCATTATCTACCAGAATACGGCGTACATCGTAATCAGCAATGTTTAAAGAAATCACAACCACATCGTTGTGTGGGAACTAAACTCCTTGGGCATCCACATTGGTGAAAGCTATGGGCTCCTCAGATCTCCATCTTTTCATGGGCTCCGCCAATCCGGTAGCCTCCCTTCATCAAAGTTTTTTAGAGATGGTGTTGATGATGCCAAGCGAAGGTAAATCTTCTTGTTGCTCCTCCCTTCTTGATAGCTCTAGTTGCGATAGCACCCTTGGCTGATCTTCCCTCACTTCTGATCAGCATCTTAGAAATCAGCCCAATCGACCCCTCCTAATGAGCTCCTCGATCTCGTCTTGGAGCTGAATGCATTTCTTAGTATCATGACCATGGTCATGATGATAGAGACAGCATTTGTTGGTATTGTGCTTGCCCAGATGAGTGTGCATCCTCTCCGACCTCAATAGCTGCTCCTTGATTTTCATCAATACTTGGATTTTTAGAGCATTGAGGGGAGCATAGTTGTAGAATCTTCTGAGGAAAGAGCCCCACCATGCCCTTCTATTCGAACTTTTTTGTCTCCAAGCTTGGAGAGAAGTTTGGACTCGCTTGCACTCGAGGAGAGTTCTGGAGCACGGCCAAGCTTTGCTCGGCTTTTCTTTAGCTACGGGCATACTTGATTCACCCGCTCGTCATTCTTCAGTGGCTTCAATATTCTTGGCCTTAAAGGTCTCTTCTGCTCAGGCATAACCTTCAATCCAAGCCAGCATATCAATAAAATCCCTGAAATACTTCTTCTCTAGGAAGAACAGTAGATTATTCTTCTGAAGACCGTCCTTGAGTGCGGCCATTGTAATAGATTGATCCAAATTACGAACCTCTAGCACAGCAACATTGAACCAGATGACATAGGCCCAGATGAACTCTCCTTCCTTCTGCTTGATGTTGATGAGGGAGTCCAAGCCTCGTCGAGGACATCATCTGCTAATGAAATGAGATACAAACTGATAGCTCATTTGATCAAAAGAAAAGATAGTACTCGACTTGAGGATCGAGTACCAGTTCCTCGCTGCTTCCTTTAGGATTGATGGGAAAGCCCGACACGAGATGACATTTGGCATGCCATGGAGTAGCATCATGGTTCGAAAGGCCTTTAAGTGATCAATCGGATTAGTAGTCCCATCGTAGCTCTCAAATTGAGAAAGCTTGAAGTTTGGTGGGATATGTTCCTACATGATTTGATGAGAGAAAGAAGGGTCGATATAGATATCATTATCGTGAGAGGAGAGAGCATGATACAGTTTCTCGATCCATCGATTTATTTCTTATAGTTTTCGATCCAGAAGATCCTCATGGTCGTAGATCTCTAAAGTCTTCTAACTGAATGTGGGTAAAGTCTCCCCAGGGGTTGAATCATGATTGGAGCAAGGGCTCTCTATCCTCTGCTTCTCTTGTCCAAAAGTTACCAATCAACTCGTCCAAGCCAGCCATCCCTAGACTAGATCCTAGAGTTTCAGGAAAGCCTACTTCGATCGGATCGGCGTTGGAGGCTGCTGCTACTGCATAGCCTGCACTACTTCAGTGAGGCCCTTAACCTACTGAACCAGCAGGCTAAATTGCTCGGCATCCACCATTGCTATCAATGGAATCTGAGATGCCGGGGATGAGATAGGGGCGGGCAGATCTGGATGAGATCTAGCCATGGAGGTAGTTGATCGTCGAGTCGAGGCCTTCCTAGAAGGCATCTTTGTCAGGATCAATTGGGAAAGAAGAACTTCGAGAGAGCAGAAAAGAGATCTTTACTGAGCACTCCTTTAAGAATAAGAAAATCTCAAGAGAAAGAGATGCCCTTCCTCTAGCACCAATCCTATTGGTGCAAAATCTAGTTGTCATCGAAATCAAGGCTGAAGTTGGAGAAGATGAGGTCGCTACTGATGACCTGCAAAATAAGTCTCATCCGAAGTCGGGGGTAATCCTATTGGTACAAAATTTGGTTATCGCCAGAATCAAGGCTGAAGTTGGAGAAGATGAGGTCACCACTGGTGACCTGCAAAATAAGTCTCATCCAGAATCGGGGGTGGTGGCTTCGGCAAGACCCTTCGATGATTAAGTCAGTTCTTTCGGCCAACAGAAATGGAGTGCTTAGAAAGATTTTAGCAAAGTTTTTTTAAAGGACTCAAGACCTTCGGGCCAAAAAGTGTATCTGAAGGATCTCTTATATAGGCAGAGCCTATAATAAATTGATAGTGACAACCATAACCGCTTGATAGGTGATCGTTCAGGACCACATGGAGTTTGTTATTGGGGGTAGTGTTGTTATCATGACGTGCCAGCTGGTGTTCGGATGGGATGGCTGTAGGCGATGTAGCATCCCTCACTGATGTTGTTTCAGAGGAGCTCAGAGGTTCTTGAGATCAACTGTGCGTGGATCATTATTCACCATATTAAGAGTCAGTGCTGAGATCCTTCTAAACAGTCGAAGTTTTAGTTAACATGGACTGTTGCTCAATTGAGATCTTAATTTTTGCCAAAAATTTTTGCTGAGATCCTAATTTTTGGGCTATTCTTTATCTTTCAAACTCATGTAATAATATTTTAAAATAAATAAAGGCATTATTTTATCAAATACAGTATTTTATTATTTATTTAAGATTATGATGAATCTCATAAATTAAGGCTATGATTTTAGGATTATGATGAGATCATACCAGTGAGATCTAAAATCTTAAAGTCCTAATTTAAACATTTTTGATCGATGGAACATTGAGTTGGGGATCGATATTCTTGATAAGACTAGCACATCTTTTGTATGCTCAATTGAGAGGATGATTGATCTCACAATCACTTGTGTATGATACTAATACAAAGATATGGGTGCTCATTAGAGAATGAGTTTACTGAATTGATCCAAGTTGAGAATATCTAATGGAGTCTTATCTACATGTCAATAGATGGTTCTCATAGTGAAATTATGCATATAATCCTTTGACCTGAAACTACCATAGATTTTTATATATATGAATCTATATTTTGGTTCATACTCATTCATGACTCAGTCATGTACGAGATGATCTAGATATGGTAAATTATATATGAAGGTTGTGAGTAGGTTAACATAGAATCGATCACTCCTTGTAAGAGAAAATAGCATCCTACCTGCTTCAAATAAATGATGATTCAGAAAGACTTTGATCAAAGCATGATGAAAATTAGAAATGATTTCTAATATTTCATTAAATGAATCATCATCATAAGATTGAAAAAGAAATGAATATGATATTGGGATTGACATATTTTCATATCCAGAGTCATATTCAGGATGCAGAAAGATCGAAGGATCTAGTTGCATGGTAATTTTTTATTGAAGGATATTTTTGGTATTTCCATCAAAATTTTACATCTTTCGGGAAGTCACGATATGTTGCTAGATGTTAATCATGTCTTATGGGTTCGATCAAATTAAAATTTTAATTTGATCATTAAATTAGAAAGTGTTCTAAATTAAATCAAATTGGATTGTCTAGTTTTGACCTAAATCGGTTTGGATAAGTTCTAACCAGATTAGGTCAAATCACACCCAGATCCACTACTAGTTAGAAGTGGAACCCAATGGGTCACACATAAAGAGAATTGATTAAAGGGTCTAACTAGATTAGACCATGTTTGCAAGATGAACATGCTAGCACATGTAGCAAACCCTAGCACCTAGATTCGAATTGGATTCGAATCAGCTTTCGATTTGGGCTAATTAAGATTCGATTTGAGCCAAATAGGATTTGATCTTGAATTGAATTAACCTACACTGATTGGGCTTCAGTTGGGGTGCCACATACCAGAATCCCACATGCCAGAGAGTCTCTCTCTTGTGCGTGGGATGTCTTTCATGCGCAAAGAGTTTTTGGCTCATGGGATTAAGTTAGCGCCTACCTTCTTTGACTTTTCCTATTTTTTATGTCGCATAAATTTTTCAAATGAGTGTGGACATCAGATTTGGGGCACAGAAGAGTCCTTCTGTAGATTAAATACTCCGTTATTTTTTTTGAGAAGGGACTCTTTGTCACCTAAGATTCCTTGCCACCCAAGACTCCTTGCCACCCTCTCATCCTTGATGCCTCTTGGACCAAGTCAAAGTTCCTTGGAACTTTGACTATTCAAAGATCATCTCCATGCCATCTTTGCTGAATGGGCATCCCACTTCAAGACCATTGGATGGCCTTCTTATCTGATCTAATGGTTATATCAGGGTGGCGCCAAAAATGAAAGCTTGCGACTCTTCGTAAATAACTTACGTAGAATTAGTCCAAGAGTCCTTCTGCTTTAAGGCACCTCTTGGACTAAGTCTACATGATGTTATTATTTGATTAGGTGTGAGATAAGCTGAAGGAACATGAGATAATTATATGAAAAGGGTGTGAGAAAATGAGTTGGCACCCCTATGTACTTTATAAATAAGGGTGCACACCAAGAGTTCGGGGGTTATGAAAATTATCTTTCTTTCTTACAAGTATTTTTTTTTGTCCAATTTTTTTTCTTTCCTTCTCTTATCCAGACTTTGTCCTTATAAGGATTAGAAGTCATCTTAAGATAAAGAGATTAGAAAAAAAAATTAAGAAGATAAGAAAAAAGAAAGATAGGTAAGGAGAGGCAAGGAAGGTGACATAAAGACTAAGAAAGGTCTTGCCTATTTAATTAAAGTTTTTATTATTAAAATTTTAATTATATAAATCAGAGGTGCGGGTGTCTTGATCAAGTCTCTATGTGGATCAATGTTGGAGGATGAACATGTAGGTATCTAGTGGAAACCCTGACGGGCTGCTGCCGATAATTAGGGATAATTTAGGATTTAGCGATAAGAAGTATGTTCTAATACTTTCATTTATATTATAAATGCATGTTATATGATTTAATTACTAATAAGATGGTCCTAGGGTTCGGATTTGGTTTGTATGATCATAATTTTGCTTTGAAATCCATACTTTCACCCTGTACACCAATCCTATCACTTCATAGATTGCAGAAGTTCATCCTGAGGGAAGTTTTGTTGATCTAGCATCGATCCAACATCAAACAGCTTGGATGGGTTTTTAGTCGAAAGAAAGTTCAAGTAGCATCGAGGTTGGTCGGATATAAGGCCCTTTACTCAGTTATCTGAGGACTGCCATCATCGTTCAAACTCATCTGGATAAAATTTACAATGCCTTATAGGTTCTGAAACTATCCGAAGGAGCTAGGACTTAGAGTGAAGAAGATCGGCTAATAAGTTCAGGTTGGAGGACTGCAGTGTTGGCGCCTAAGCAAAAACTCTTCAATCATTGGAGTTAGGCATGGTCGTCTTCACCAGATGAAGTCACCTCAAGACTCGGCATCCAACTGAACTTCGACAGGAATGGATTTACACCCAACACAAGTCCACCTACTCACGAGTTTGAAATTTGAATGAAGGGAGTAAAGTAATATGAGTGCTGAAGTCCTTTCTCTTTTCTTGCACCAATAGAGCAACTGGTCCTGACTTTTCCTACACTGGCGCTGAAACTTCTTAAATATGAGGTGATTTGGAAAGACAAATTATTGGAATTCCCATCAAAGCACTGCTCTAAGTATGGCATAATAAAGATTTTGTCCGTTGCCAGTCTATCGCTATGATGAGTGGGACACGCATCAACCCAAGGTTTATCAGTGGAGACCTGCAATCATAACCGTCTTTGACTCTCATGACTATTTAAGCTCTTCTTCTTCCTTAAGGGTTCCATCTCGCTTAGGTCTCCTCTCTTTTTCTCTGATCTCCTTCTTCCTTCTACTCCAGAGCACCAGTACCTTCCATTGTTTCCTTCGATTCCTGAAGGTTCTCTCCTTCGTTTTTCATCGAGCTTGCCACCTCTTTGCTATTCCCTATCGATTTAGGTCAGTTTCTGAATCCCTCTTTTTGATTACTTGTGTCTTTTAGCATCTTTACTTATTCAATTTCTTTAAGAAAGTCTTGGATTCTATTTTCTTCAGTTTTTCGAGGATTTTCTTCACTTTGGTTTGATCCTCATGTCCCTTGAAGGATCTTGGTCGACTGGTTCTAAAAGTTCTGCTCATTTGGCTTTAATGGATCTTCCTCATAAGGACCCCAAACTTGTAGAAGTACCTCGGCCATCCTTTATTTCTGATACCATCGCCTGCAAACTTTGGCTTGAAAATCTTTCACTGATTAGGATCCAATTTAGAATTTCTTTCGATTATGAACTTGAACTCCCTGATCCAAATGACTGAGCCTGTTCTCCTCCTCCTGGCCGAACTTGTTTATTTGTTTAAATCCTCCGAATAGAACTTCGATTATCGATACCTTCTTTTGTAATCAACTTGTTCATATTCTTAAGCATTTCTTCACCGCTATGGCACCAAACTTCTTTAGGTTTATCATAGGATTTCTCTTTTTGTGTACTATGACCGACATCCGACCTTCCATCTCCTTATTCCATAACTTCTTCATCTTCAAGCATCATCCGACCACCATAGATTGGTGGTATGTGTCTCCCCAATTTGGCAAGAAGGGGTTACTCAAGGTTGCCCCTTCTTCCATTCACAACTGGAAGAAGAAGTTCTTCTTTATCTCGTGTCCTTCTTTAAAGCTAGGACTTCCTTCCTAGGATGATATTAGGGATTCCATCCGTCGAGCTCCCGAACTTGAGAAAGAGGATCGGGATTCGACTGATAAGCTAAAGAACTATCGAGCTCCTCCAAACATCAGGCTGTTAGATTGTCAGATCTTATTCAACTTTGGTCTTAGTCCTCTCAACCTGACAAGTAGTTCTTTAGGGCCTGCCAATTGTGTACAGTCTTATTTCTTTTTCTAACTTAGATTTTTTCTTCTGCAAAAATGACTCTAGAGGAACGAAATTACCTAATCGTGGGGATTAAATTCCTCAAAAGAAAGGGCATCTTGATCGAGAAAACATCCAAAAAGGCTCGCACTAATGAGCTGATCTTGATCGCATCGATCCAGGCAGCGCTCATCCCGGAGGTCGATGTGGTGGCACCAATTTTGACCCTACCCTAAGCAAAAGTGGCCCCCGCACCTCCCGAACAGCGTGAGGCCATTGAGAAGAAGAAGAAGGAAAAGGATGCCATCAAAAAAAAGATAAGGAGGATGGTCGAAAACTCGAGCGGTGAAGGCTCCGATTAGGAGCGAGCTTCTTTGAGCGATCAGGAGGTCATCCAATCCTTGATGAAGGATAGCATCCTCTCGCATATTGTAGATAAAATGATTGAAAAGAAGGATGCCAAAAGGTTTGACGAGTCCTTCGCTGCCTTTCTCGAGGTAATTAATACATTTGAACTCGATCGAATGTGGAATGCACTCCCAGTACTCTGACTTAATTTTCTTCTGTCCTACAGCTGGGGCATTACTTGTTTGCCCATTCGAAGGTGGCCAACCTTCATCAAGTCGAGTTCTCCAAGGCCCTCCATGAGGCTCAGGCGGAGATAGAAAGGGTTCAAGCTGAGGTTGAATGTTTGAAGACGACCTTGAAGGAACAAACTGCAGAAGCTGATCGCCTTCGAGAGGCGTTAAGGAGAGAAGAGGAGGTTTCTGCGGAGCTGAGGGTGGCCTTGACTCTCTCGGAGCATAGAAGGAAGAAGGCTGAAGAGGAGGTCAGCACCGAGAAGGAGAGGGCTGTCGAGGCCTTCAAGTCTTCTAAAGCAATGGAGGACATCAAGATTGTCTTCATCTAGGAGGCTTTTCTGGAAGGATTTGAGATCTGTATGGGAAGGGTTGCAAAAAAATTTTTTAGAGATAGATCTCGACCTTCTGACAGATGAGTCCAACAAAGAGGTCGGCCCTACTGATACTAAGACCACCTCTCCTGTTACTGAACCCACCCCTAAAGCTCCAGGACTTGCAGTCGAGCCTGAGGCCGCAAGGAGTACACCGACCTCATCTACTGCTGAGCTAGTTGAGGTCGAAAATCTTTGATTACTTATACTTTTCTTCTTTTTCTTTTAGGTGTACTCAAATATTTTAAGAAATGAAAAAGAACTTTCCTTTACACTTGTGTCGTGGTGAATGTCATTCAGAACCCTTCTAGCGATCGCAGTCAAGGCCAATCATCTCTAAATGACGTCGAGCCACTGCCTCAAGGCATTCGTCTAAAATCCATAATCAAAAGTTTAAAGAAAGAGGTTCATCACCTAAAAAAAAAGTTGAAGAAGATGAAAGATGAACTTTAGAAAGAGGTAGTGGGAGAAACATTAAACTTAGTAAAGTTCAAGAAAAAATAAATAGATTTTTCTCAATTAAATAAATATATAAATAAGGAAGAACCAAAATACATAACTCCAATCCATAGGTCTGATAGAGTAAAACATACACCTATGAGATATGGGTTCATTATTGAGAATAATAAAGCCCAAGTCATTGAGAATGATGAACCTCTGATCTATACGAAAACTATCATGAGTAGGGACTCAGACAAATGGCTGGCTACCTGCCATGCAATCCAAGATGGACTTCATGTACACCAACAAAGTATGGACTTTGATGGATGCACCAGAGGGTGTGAACCCTATTGGGTGCAAATAGGTCTATAAGAAAAAGATTAGAGTGGATGGCCAAGTTGAAACCTATAAAGCCAGATTAGTGGCTAAGGATTTCAGGCAAAAATAAGATGTAGATTATAATGAAACATTCTCACCTATTACCATGCTCAAATCAATTTGGATTATCCTTGCCATAGCAGCATACTATGATTATAAAATATGGCAAATGGATGTAAAGACCGCTTTCCTTAATGATTTTCTTGAGGAGGTCTACATGTCACAGCTAGAGGATTTTGTCTCAACTGAAAGACCAAATCGAGTATGCAAGCTTAAGAGATCCATTTATGAATTAAAGTAAGCTTCAAGAAGTTGGAACATCCGCTTTAATATTACAGTCAAAGAGTTTGGCTTTATCAAAAATATGGATGAACCATATGTGTACAAGAAAACTAATGGAAGTGCCATAGTTTTCTTGATTCTGTATATAGATGACATACTCCTCATTCGGAATGATATCCTAATATTGCAATCAGTCAAGTTATTGCTATCAAATAAGTTTTTCATGAAAGATTTAGAAGAAGCATTCTATATACTAGGTATAAAGATCTATAGAGATAGATCTAAGAGGATGCTAAGCTTGTCCCAGTCTAGGTACATTGACTTAGTACTTGTTGGGTGTAAACCCTTTTCTGCCGAAGTTTAATTGGATGCCGAGCCTTGAGGTGACTTCATCCGACGAAGACGACCATGCCTAACTCCAATGATTGAAGAGTTTTTGCTTAGGCGCCAAAACTGCAGTCCTCCAATCTGAATCTATCGGTCGATCTTCTTCACTCCAATTCCTAGCTCCTTCGGATAGTTCCAAAACCTATAGGACATTATAAATTTTGCCCAGATGAGTTTGAATGATGATGGCAGCCCTTAAATAGCTAAGTAAAAGACCTCATCATGATCTGGTCCGGTTGACCTTGACGCTACTTAAACCTTTTTCCAACTAAAAATCCATCCAAATTGTTTGACGTTGGATCGATGCCGGATCAACAAAACTTTCCTCCGAATGAACTCCTACAATCTACCAAGAGTTGCGAGCCTCTAAATTCCTACACCAAGGACTCTGAATACGTAAGCAAAAGGACCTTATCTCCTTTTATTAGCCTTTGGACATCCTTGAAAGTAGCTGAGCTTCAGAGCAACAGATAGATTATGAGAGTTTGCAGGTCATCCGCCCATGACAACCTCCCATCAAGTTCTCACTGACCGATCTTCCCTCAATCACTAGGCAGGTTCTCTCCAAGCATACCTCCTTCCACTCCATTCAGACAAAATTCTCCAATCGACCTCCTTCCAATCAATCTTTTTTTCGGACGCTAGACAAGCTCTCTTCAGCCAAACTTCTCCTTCAGGCAGACTTCTCCACCAATCAAATTCCTTTCGGACTTCTTCTTCAGTCAAACTACCATACCAGTTGAACTCCTTCCGGACTTCTTCTTCAGTCAGACTTCTCCATCAGTCGAACTTCTTCAATCAGACTTCTCATTCAGCCAAACTACTGTACCAATCGAATTTTTTTTGGATTTCTCCTTCAACCGAACTTCTCCACCAGTCGAATTTCTTTTGAACTCCTTCTGACTGTCCAAAAGAATCTCAGCACCGACTCTCAATATGATGAATAACGATCCACGCATAACTGATCTTGAGAATCTTCGAGCTCCTCTAGAACAACATCAGTGAGGGACGCTCCATCGCCTATAGCTGTTCCATCCAAACTCCAGCTGGTATGTCACGACAACAGACACTACCCCTTGTAATAAACTCCACATGATCCAAATGGCCCCCTATCAGGCGGTTATGATTATCACTATCAGTTTGTTATAAGCTTCGCCTATATAAGTGACCCTCCAGATATGCTTTCTGGCTCGAAGCTCCTGAATCTTTTCAAAAAACTCTGCTAAAATCTCTATGAGCATTCCATTTCTATTGGCCGAAAGAACTAACTTAATCATCGGAGAGTCTTGCCGGAGCCACCACTTCCGACTCTGGACGAGACTTATTTTGCAGGTCACCGGCGGCGACCTCATCTTCTCTAACTCCAATCTTGATTTCGATGACAACCAGATTTTATACCAATAGAATTATCTCCGACTTCGGACGAGACTTGTTTTGCAGGTCACCAGCAGCGACCTCATCTTCTCCAACTCTAGCCTCAATTCCGACAACAATCAGATTTCGCACTAACATATACTAAATGGAGATCATGCTTCAATTTTTCCAATGAGAGGTGCTGCCACTGGAAACTAGCCCGACTCAATGTGCAAGTTAATGGATTGCTGCATGTGATAACTTGTCCATCATCTAGATTGGAAAAATCAGATGGAGTCACTACACACCTCTATGGCAATGGTTCAATCGCCATTGTGGCAATGACCTTGGTGCCAAGCGCCTATTAGTTGGTATTGAATGGTAGAGGAATGGCTTCTATTGGTGCTTAGATGTTGGCTTCGACCTGAAATAGCAAAAACAAAGAAGTCCATCTATCAAAATATATCCAGCAAGAGACCCTCCAGTGTCTAAGTCAAACATGGATCTTAGGGAACAAAAAATGATCTAAGAGGAGCAAAGATGCAGCAAAAAAGAGTCAAAAGATAACTTACTTGAAGGGACCCCAGAATGCAATATATAGGCACGGACTAGAGCCCTCTTATTAATAGTTTGGAGCTATACGCTAGTCAACAAGGTAACAAACTGTATATCTCACTAGTGAATCATGCTCGCGCTTCTCAATCATAGGGATTTTCTCGATGTCATATGTTTAGGAAACAACTAGCGATCACGATTGAGTTATTCCCAGCTGCAGGGAGAATTTGAAATGCAAAGGATCCTCCATACACCTTTTGGGTCGGCTATCTAGCAAGCTTTAAGTGGTCAGACAATAGCTAGGTAGCGAGCTTTTATTAGTCGATTTGCCTCGTCTACAGAGATTAATTCTGAGATATATCAAGCAACACTGTGAAAGTTTTAAAAAATATAAATATATTCTTATACTTATTCTATTTTAACTAGAATAAAATAGTTATCAGGGAGGGTTTGAATAGATATTTTGCTAAATGACTAGCCTACAAATTTTCTTTTTTAATTAACCTCACTATCTCTTTACCTCGATGGTTTTACTGGATATAATTTCTTATACTTGGAACGAGATCTAGCAAATTATAAATAAAAATATAATAGTATATAAAAATATTATTTTAAATTATTTTAGAAACAAACATAGATAAATTAGTTGATTGTCATCATAAGATTATTGGTAAATTATAATAACTATTTTTCTTATATAAGCTATATATCTAAAAAAAATTATATTTTACACTACGTGCATCACGTGATAGTGTATCATGCCAGCGACCTATGTTTATTAATTACTATAGATCCTATTCATCAAATATTTATTTTAATAATTAAAATATAATATATATAAATATATATATATATATAATTGATACAAGCACCGTCATTTGATCGGCATGATATGGGATATAATTTTAATATAATTTTCCAGTAGGCTCCAATACGAAATTTCTACGTGGTGGTTGCTGAGCTGCGTACATGGGAAGCTCAAAAAGTGTTTTGTTTCGGACACAAGTCTAACGTCAATCGCCATAGAACATGATGGTTCAACGGTGGTCCTTTTCTGCCTCGAAGTTCCTGTCCATTATTTTATGTTAGCATTCAAAACTCATCCAAGAGCCAAGTTTCTTCGTTTTACTCCCATAAATAATAAACTCGCACGCATTCCACGCTATTCGAAGCAGCATCCTTAGCCAAGCACATCCATTCTTCAAAAGAAGTCCACCTGCTGCCATTGGTAGGTTACCAGTTTGCTTCGCTTTCTATCCAACTCAGGCGGACACTCTCCATGAAAGGTGGCAGCTGAACTAGAGCGAACCAGATACCATTTGCTCCCGAGACCATAAGCTAGTCTCTCTTACAGCAGAAATAGACGTGCGTGCAGCTAATCATGTTTCCGACCACATCCTTAGGTTCGGAAGTCGATCGTAACTTGGAACGAAAATTCCACAGGACAGATGGATTGAATATTTTTTTTATCACCGGCCTTCACCTGTAGCTAGCCAGGTGTTTAGATATATCATTGTTAATAAAGCATACCCACCATGATCCTATTGGAAGGTTTGCTCTGCTGTCTCAGCATAGTTTTCCCACCTGTTCTCATTGCTGTTTCCCTCCCTTTAGACATGTGAGACACTTGCGCGAAACATGGGAGTATAGTAATCAATCTATTTGAAAATGTTAGCTTTGCTCTGGTAACAATATAGGAATGCCAATGGCCTCCATAAGCAGTATAGCTGCAGGTGAAAGGCCACCTAAATTAATTCAATCAACTCCATAGATTGATAACTAATATGATGGAGAGTTGTTTATCAATTTCCAGTGAAGTGATGCTTCAATTTTTGCATTTGAATGATTAAGACTGCATGAATGATTTCTCTACTGTTTCTCTTTCACTGCTACCATATAATTAAGCAATTCGCGCACCTGGAGAGTTATTTAGAAAAGAGAGCACATAGATTCATACTTCGATAGATTAGTTTGGCTCTGGATCGTAGATTACAAATTTTAATTAGCAGCAGAATTTGATGTCTGCCGACTCCTACAACATAAACAAAGAACTTAAAAGAAGAAACACCCAAAACTATCAGTCTACGGCATCGTAGCAGCAGCTCCACAGAATCCCGGCATTGCAATGGACGAATACCAACGAACAAAATAGCATCCAGTTTGCCTCTCCTCCACCTGCGAGCAAGGGCATCTGCGGTAAATTCAAATAAAGCCTTGCCCTTTCTGTCACCTCGTTCAATCGGAGCAATGGTACCCGGGGATTACAATTTACAAAATGAAACAAAATTGTCGGTCCATAACATCTAGCCCTGAGAGTCAATTTATTTACGAAAATGCCCCCATCGACCACCGGTAGGAGGCGGAGCGGCCGCCCCCGCCGCTTGTTCCCACATCCCCCTCGAGATCCCAACTATCCCCGCCACCGCCGAAGCGGCGGCTCCCCATCGGCGAGAAGGATGACGACGCCGACAATGCTAGCCGGTCCACGTACTCCTTCAACCACCCCCTCGCAACTCCACTGGCAGGCTCTGTCGCCTCCGCCATCTTAGCGGCCTCCAGTTGGTCGACGGATGGCTCCAAAGAGGATGGACGCGCGGGAAGCACGGGTGCGGGCGCAGGGTGGTCGTCGCGGCGGATGACGGTTGCGGAGGTGGCGGATGGTGGCTGCAGGAGAGGAGGAGGGGGAGGGGGAGGGGGAAGAAGGATGGGGGAGCGGCAGATAGGACAGGAGGGGTTGGAGCAGAGCCAGGCGGCAATGCAGGGGGAGTGGAACGCATGGTGGCAGGCAGGGAGGAAGCGGAGATCGTCGTCGGGGAGGAGGCGGGAGAGGCAGACGGCGCAGTCCGGGGAGGACTCGAGGGTGCCGGCAGCGAGGGAGAAGGGCGGGAGGGAATCAATCAAGCCGCTACAATCTTGATCGGATGGTGCTAATGATGATGATGAGGAGGAGGAGGAGGAGGAGCGGGAGAGGAAGTGGAGGAGGAGGTGGATGGCGGCGGAGGCGACGAAGACGAAGACGAGGATGGCAACGATGATGAGGAAGCTGGTGGAGGAGGGGTGGTGGTGGTGGTTGGAGTCCGACGATGGTAGAGTCTCAATTGCTGGTGGAAGCAGCGGCGAGAGTGGAGAGGAGGAGGCGAGAAGGGAGAGCATTTGGGGGCTCGTGTTGCTTCTTTGGATGCTGTTCACTTCTTATGCTTTATCTTATCTTGGATCATGGACTTCATATATGTATATATTGTGCCCACCAAGAACACCGCCTTGCCTTCCTCACCTGCCTCCACCTATATGATACAATTAAGTCAATCTACAAACGTAAAAGGAGGTGTCGTGGTTTTACGGACATGTTTGGCCGTATCCATCTATATCTACGGTACATATAGAATTATTTTTTTAGTAAGAATAGATATAGAATTATTAATAAATTTCTTGGATGAAGCAATCACAACCTTCCAGTTTTATTAGATCAATCAAAATCACTTATCTATATATATCAAAAAATTTTGAATTATTTATTTATTTATTTATTTATTTTTTGAATCGATTATCAATCCGATCGAAAAGAAGAAAGATTTTTTTCAATCTATTTAACTTGAATCTTATAAAAAAAAGATAAAAGAAGAAAAAAATTTTCGAAAGTAGGACTCAAGACCTTTTAATTTCTTTCTTTTTATTTTTTTTGATTAAAATTAAGATATATATCATCTATTTATAATAACAAGGTCCGCTCTTATACAACTTGGGTCGAATCATATTGTTCTAATTCTAATGAAAAACTTTTACTTAAAATAAGAATATTTAGGATAAATAATTTAAAAAAAAGTTAAAATTATACAGAAGGTAAATCTCAACTTCTACAATAATTTTGCCTTCTATCGCTTTGCTAGATTCTTCTAAGGTGGCTTTGCTTGGTCAAATTAAGTCTTATCTACAAGAAAATTTTGGATCAATCAGCCTATTTCGAGGACCAGATGAAGAAATTTTGACTTGATCGCTAAAGGTACTACCCTTTTTAATAAGATAATAATCATATTATAGATATCAAAAAATTATCTTATTTTTTAAAAAATTATAAAAATCGGACATCAAATGATCAAGTTATGACCTCTAAAAGTTTGGCTTGTAATTTATTTGACTTTCTAGTATGGCTCTTAAATTCTATCTAGTCTTATTCGTAATGATCAGAGTGGTCTACATCGAGTTCAGGAATCCTCTTGAATCAAGGCTCTCCTGTTTAGGAAATTTAGCTCCTACTAAATTACAACTGAAGTAAGAGAAGTGACTATTTCCTCATCTCATGGTTGAACCACTTAGCTTTGCTTAAAGATGGTTTCTAACTTTGATATTCCTTACTCTCAAGTTTTGGTGAACCACTTGGTTTGCTTCTATATCTTGACTTTGTAGAAGGAAACTTCTTACTATTCTACCTCACTGTCGACGATGTTTATGATGACTCTTCTTTGATCTCGATCTTGTTCGATGGGCTGGTGCAACTATAGGATGAGAGCTTGGCTAAGCATGAGTAGTACCAGCTTCACGGACTATCTTCATGAGTTTGCTGCAAGCATTAACAAGACACTTTACTTGGATAACAGTTGCAAGGTGTACGTTTCCTTGTGTTATGAAAGTTTTAATCATGAATTCTTTTCCATCCTTGATAATATGACACTTCCTCTATCACTTGTAGAAGACTATATTTTGATCCCAAAAATATGAACTCCCTAAGATAACCTAGCATACATCCAAAGAAACTACTTCACAAGTTACCTCATTAATATACTTCTCAATGATGGTGAATTTGAAGGTGCACCACTTGGTGATCTTCAATTTGATATTCTTTTGAATCAACTAAGAGGGTAAGGACGTGGATAAGACTTGGTCAGCAATCCTAGCTAGCTTCTGAACAAGATTTTCATAGATGAGGTTTTTCTAGCTTCCAAGATCTAGGATAGACTGGATGATGCTCTACTTCACCTAGATTTTTAAACAAAACAGTTCCTCGTATGCTTCTAGATCTGTCTCAATTACTATCTTAGATTTTCTTACCATCAAGCTTAATTTAGAGTCTACTTGCTCAAGTTTAAGTATCTTTTCAACCTCCACGGCATTGAGGACCATCTTCTCTTCCTTCTTTTCCTTCTTGGAACCATCATCCTTTGGCTTCCTTCTCTTAGAATGCAACACAAGGTGAAGTTTCCAACACCGCTCCTTCATATGTCCACGAAAGTCACAATAATTGCAATAGTTTTGTTGAGTTATGTTCATGTACTTTTTATCCTTCTTGTCTTCCTGAGGATGATTTTTCTCCCAAATTGTCGTGGCCTTCACATTAGCTTCACTGATATCTTCAATTTTGAAGAGGTTCAACTTCTTTCGGATTATCTCATAGAGACTTCTAATATACTTCATGAAAATTACATGATCATTAATAGAGATTTTGAGGAAGATTGCTTGCTTGTAGTGTTAGAAAATGTATCCCAAAGCTAATCGTTAGCCTATTGATGATTGTGCTATTTTATAATTATAAATAATTTATTATTAAATAAAATTTTATTCTAGCATTTTTCATCATAAGTCTACATCTTTTAATGAACTCCATGCTGTGATCAAGTTCTTAGGACTATTTAGTTTCGAAAAAGAGAGAATTTATCGATTAGTTCTTAAACTGTTCATGACCAAATGATATGTTGTTAAATAGAATGATAATGTTTATCGAGTATAGATCGTTGTATGCCATATAGGTTGGTTATTGATAAGTGATAAAAATATACTAATAAAAGTATTAAATTATAAAATAAATTAAATTATTCTTTAGAAATTAATACTTTTATTAATCTTATGCTGAAAAAAAGGCCACCAATGTGAAGATCTTATTTTTTTGATTCAGATAAAATAAATTTTAGGCAAAACGGACTTCAAACGAGCTCAGAATTGAATTTCAAAAAAAAAAAAAAATGCCGATGCAACGCTAACGTCAGGATGACGTCAGCATTTTTCACGATGTACGGTGGACCAATCGGAGGATATTTTGAGCATTTCACATCAATAAAAGTGCTCTGATTGGCTGAAGAATGCGGCCGTCTCACAACACCGGGCTCGCGCATGGTCCACGGAGGGCAATTTGGAAATTTTGGCTGATCCAACGAATGGTTTTCACTAAAATTTGATCGGATGATCAAAGCGAAGGCACTGATGGACGGCATCCGTAGCTTCCGATCGAGATCCAACGACTGAGATTCATCCCGAAGTTAAACAATAGATCAGAAGCCTTCTTTCTACGCGATCGGATGGCCCAGATTTGATCTAACGGTTAATCCAACAGCTGGCATTAAATCTGACTTGATCTAGATTATTTTAAGGAGTTTTTGAGTAGTTTTTGGACCGTTTGATCAATATCCAATGGGCAGAATTATCCAGATCTTAATTTGAGTTATTTTAGGAGTCTTAAACCTAATTTTTGATGGATTTTGGGGAGAAATCAATCTCTTGATCTATAAAAAGCCTGTTATTGCCATGAAAAAAGAAAATCAGAGAGAGATGGGGAGAGAGAGACAGGGAGAGAGAGAGAGACAGACAGAAAGAGAGATAGAGAGAAAGAGAGAGAAGTCAGAAAAAGAAAAAAAAGAAAAAGAGAGGAGAGAGGTAGAAAGAGAAGAGTGATTTGTAAGAAAATCAAAAAGAATTTTTTATTTCTTTCGACGATCAAGATATCGATCAAGGATCCTCTTCTTCTTCGCCAAGTTTTCCACATCAAGAGCAACGAACAATCAATTTCAGCAATCAAACAGTCTAATTTCTCTATGCTTTTTATTTTATTTGCTGTTTTTGAATTTGTTATCATGAACTAAATTTTATTTTACTAAGGCTAAGGTGTAGCCACTCTTTTGATGCAATATTCAGTATGATTATTTTTAAATTTTATTCATGAGGAGTATATAAATCTGATCTTAATGCTTTTAGATTACTGGCCATCTTCTAATTGATCTGATGAACATAGATGTTACGGACCAAGTACATCTATGTTATTGCTTCTTGATTATATACCTTGTATTATGAATCAAATTAGAATTCATATGCATGCAGGAATTTTAGTGCGCTTTGGATGCAGCGTATTTTAATTAGAGGGTTTCACAAAATCTAATGCATTAATATTTATTTAAATTATACCTTGGACCAAAGGAATAATTAATAAATATTAATAGTTTTGCTATGCTTGGATCAAAGGGTAGTGAATAAATTAGGAGACTCTACCATCACATAAAATAAAATTAATCTAAAAATCTGAATATTGTATTGACTGAGTTGGTGAACCGATTGCCTTAGTAATCCATTGCTCTTGAGTTTAAAACCCTAATAATTTACACTCTCTCTATTTAATTAAAAACTTTTAATTATTTCTTTATTTTATTCTTTAATTTCTTATTCTCATAAATCGATCTTCTAAATAAAGCATAGGAAAGAGCTTTTCAGTACTTATTTTTCAATCCTCTAGGGATGATACTCTACTCATTCACTTTATTACTTGATCGACTGGTGCACTTGCCATAGCTATAAATTAGCATGCATCAAGTTTTTGGCACCGTTACCTGGGATTGTGTCTAAAATAATATTAAAATTTTGATCCTAGCTTTACTTTAGAAATTTATTTTTAATTTTTATTATTTAAAAAAAAAAATTAGTGCATGATATGTACTGGACATAGTAACTTACTACCTCTAGATTCAAAAATTGAAAGGACCATTAGAAGACTAGAACAAGAGAGAAATATGGCAGCTGAAGATCCTAACAACATCAATCTAGGATTGGATATGGCGATCGAAGGACAGCATGAAGCTATTCGACCAGTACATCGTTCATTAAATGATTATTCACACCATCTGTAGCCGATGCAGCTTCGAGCATCAGGAGACCGTCTGTACGAGCAAACAACTTTGAAATAAAATCGACAATGATCCAAATGATTCAATCAACTGTCCAATTCAGTGGACATGTACATGATGATCCGAATGCCCATATTTCTAATTTTTTTGAACTTTGTGATACTTTTAAAATTAATGGGGTGTCGGATGATGCTATTAGATTAAGGTTATTTCTTTTCTCTTTACAGGACAAAGCTAAGAGTTGGCTTCATTCTCTTCCTATAGATTCTATCATAACTTGGGATATCCTAGCACAAAAATTCTTAGCCAAGTACTTTCCACCTTCTAAGACTGCTAAGATGCGCAACGATATCACTTCTTTTATGCAGATGGACATGGAGACACTATATGAGGCTTGGTAGCCTTTCAAGGAACTACTGAGGAGATGTCCACATCATCAACTATTCGTATGGCTTCAGGTATAAACTTTCTATAATGGTTTATCTCCTATTAATCGATCTATGATTGATGTAGCAGCAGGAGGAATCATTAATCAAAAAATGGAGGAAGAAGCTTTCGATCTGATCGATGAGATGGCATCAAATAGCTATCAATGGCAGATAGAATGTATGATGCCAAAAAAACTAGTAGCTGTGTAGGAAGTAGATTACGTGCCAACCTTACTAGCTGAAATTACAGCCCTTAGAGCCAAAGTCAACAACTTAAAGAGAACAGCTATGCATGTTCAGAGCATTACTTATGACCTATGTGAAGGAGTAATAAGTACAATAAATTCATCAATAAAAGTATTAATTTATTAATTAATTTATATTAATTTTTAAGAATTATTAATCAATTTATATATAATTTTTGAAAAATTCATATTTTTATTAATTAAAAAATTAATTAAAAAATAATAAAAATTAAAAAATAAAATTTTATTATCAATGGAAAGAGCTCATTTTTTTGATCATAATAAAATAAATTTTGAGTAAAATGAAGCTAAAACGGAAAAGATATGAATTTCTAAAGAAATAAAATAAAATAAAATAATAAAATAAAAAAAATAAAAAATAAAAATAACATACGGCTCAAACGGCTCAAGCCACCACGCCATAGCAGCCAGCGCGTCCAGATGCATCGAGCCAAGCCGACCAAGCCGGCGCGCCAAGCCATCCAAGCTAGCCGACTCAAGCCCAGAAGCCATCAGCCGGTCTACAGCACAGTGTAGACCGCCAGCTCAGCAGACACCAGCGAATCAGAGCCTGCCACGTGGTAGACCTAGACTCCTAAAGGGTTTATAAGAAATTCATCGTGGCTCACAAGGCATTTTGGTCTTTTCATCTATCAATAAAAGGTGCTGATTGATTACGGTGCACGATATGGCCGGTCCACGTGGTCCATGGGAACAGTAAAAGCACGATCGTACGGTGGTGGTTGTTTGCAGTCAAGATCGGATGGTCAGCATTTTTTTCGATTGTCGATTTCACTCGGATTGCCATCGGACGGCAGTGCTTGATTCCAGCCTCGATCCAACGGTCCAGAAGGCTCCCGATGGCGATCAAACTCTCAGGCGTGCGATCAACGACGTAAATTCCTCCACCAAGCGCGATCCAATGGTCAAAAATTGATCCGACCCGATTTGGACTGATACGCATTTATTTTTGATGATTTTTGGACCGTTGGATTTCTATTGAATGGCCAGATTTCACCAGACTTACCAAAGTCATATCAGAGTTATTTTTATTCAGATTTTATTCAAATTTTGATGATTACAAAGGCAATTAGTCCCACATTGCCTTTAGAAATAAATATCCAACCCTCCTAGCTCTATAAAAAAGGATCCTAAGCCTCTAAGAAAGGAAAGATCGGATGGAAGAGAAGCTAAGGTACAGGGTGGAAGCCAAGCTTTGGGTTAAAGGTTGCTTCAAAGCTGCAGTGCTGAGAAGAAGAGCCGATCTTCTACGCCATCTCTACGCCTACGCTGATCTGCAATCTCCTTCTAAGTTTTTCTTTTCTTTAATTTTTTGTATTTAAATTCTGCATTTGAGTTTTAAATTTAATAAAGAAAGTTTTATTGTTCTTTTCAATTCTAGCTCTTTAAATTAATTATTCTTTATTATTTTTTAATTTTATTGTAAGTAGTTACTAAGATCTAAATAGTAGATTTTAGTACCAAATTTATTTTTGCATAATTCTATTTTTATTTATAAATCTATTTTTCAACTTTAATTTTTAAAAACTCTTCTTTTCTTTTCTTTAAAAAAATTATAATAATAAAAAAAAAAAAATAATAATAATAAAAGAATTAAAAATTTTAGAAATAAATCATTGCCTCTCTATGGATTCGACCCGACTTACTACTCTCTTCATAATTTTAAAAAAGTTGGATTTAAATTGATAAATACGGTGTCTTAACGACAACATCGTGTCCCTATCAAGTTTTTGGTGTTGTTGCCAGGGAGGCATAAAAATTAAAATTTTCTTGTTTCTTTGATTTTTTTTACTACCTACTAATTATTTTTCTTATTTATTTTGCAGAAAAATAGAAAAAAAAAGAACAAGAAAGATTAGGGCACGGACAAAACTCTCAATCCTATTCGGTGAGATCATTGCTAAACCCTAAATCTCTTTTCTTATTTTTAATATTTGCTTTATTTTTTTTAAATTAAAAATCTCATCATAAGATTAGAAATCCTAATTGTTTAGAGCATCCATCATATTAGTTTTTATTCTTTTTTTTTTTTTTTGGTGATTGCTGGAGGCAAGGTAAGTCTTTTTAGAATTTAATTAGTTAGTTTAAATTACATAGAATTCTTTGATTGAATTTTTTTTTCTTTCTTTTGCATATTTCATATTAAACTAAATTAAGGGCATAACCCATTAAATAAGATAAGGTGGAGATTTGATCACCCTTCCTTGGCCCACAAACAACCAACCAGCATCCTACATTAACCCAAACCTTAACTCTTAAAATCAATTAGACATTGACCCTTAAGGATATTCGAGCTCAATAGGACAAGAAATCCTAAGAGTTGAACCAAGTTAGGGTTAATCAATTTGATTGGTGTCTAGGAAAGCGATTCAGGGACGATTGGGCCCGAAGGAAGGTGGTTTCTAATTGGTTCCGTTTGCTTACCTGACCAAGCACATTTGATGTCTAAGGCAAGCAACGGGGGGACTCCCACCGACTTTACACTTACCTGATCAGTTGATGGCTAATCCTCTATTTGGAGGGCTCGAAGGTGATCTTGGTAGTTAGGAGCTGTCTAGATCTAGGATAACTCTTAGTCAGGATTAATTGCCTAACTTGTTTGCCAAATAACATTTAACATAAACCACAAATTAGCTCCTCTCTATCATCTCCAGATTTAAGACTCCTTAGGATTTTTCCTCTTCTTTCTTTCTCTCTTCTTTCCTTAAAAAAAAATAATAAAAAAATTATTAAAAAAAAATTTAATAATAAAAATATATATATCTTGAACCATATATCAAATTGCACTAGTACATGCACGGTAGAAGATCACTTTTATCTGATCTAGTTAAACCAGATCCTGAAATTGAAAGACTAATTCATTTAAGACCAGATAATCAAATGGCTGAAAATCGTGAAGAACCACCTGGCAGATGAAGGAATACTTTATTCCTTCCACCTACAACCCATCGACTTGCATCCACATACCTGATATCCCTTTTAGCCACTATGAGATCAAGTCGACCACAATCCAGATGCTCCCATCTTTTTATGGAAACGCCAATGAAGACCCTTACAAACATCTAGATGAATTCTTAGAAATCTGTTTTACGATAAAAATTCAAAATTTTTCTGATGATGCCCTTAGACTGACCTTGTTCCCTTTCTCATTAAAAGATAAAGCCAAGTATTGGCTTGGCACATTAGGAAGAACAATTCAAACATGGGCAGAGATGCAACATGAATTCCTTAAGAAATTTTATCCCATAGGACGAACCAATACTATGAGGTGAGCTATCATAGGATTTGCTCAGCTTCCAGGGGAACAAATTCATGAATCATGGGAAAGACTTAAGGAACTTCTTAGAAAATGCCCACACCATGGTTTATCTGAATGGCAAATTGTACAAGCTTTCTATGAAGGTTTAGGAGATCAAAATAAGCACATGGTTGATGCATCCCATGGAGGTGCATTCATGAGCAAAAGTGAGGATGAAGCTTATACCTTATTTGAAACCTTAAGTGAAAACTCTATTAACCATGCTTCATTATCCTCTTATGAAAGATCAATTTCTCAACAAAAACGGACAGGAATTTATGAGATCAAAACTCCAGAA
The DNA here is from genome assembly GCA_006176705.1 of Cocos nucifera. NCBI lineage: Eukaryota > Viridiplantae > Streptophyta > Magnoliopsida > Arecales > Arecaceae > Cocos > Cocos nucifera. Next base: position 1,508,803 of record QRFJ01000055.1, read on the forward strand.
CTTAATTCTAAGACAGACTTGAACATAATAGCACAAAAATTAGATAAAGTCGATCTTATTGCCCAGAAATTAGATCAATTCCTAAATCTAGGTCAACAATCTCCTACACAATACACACCAGCTTCTAATTATCAGGAGATTTGCTCTATTTGTGCTAGTCCAACACATCATGTAAGCGAATGTCCCATGGCTGCACAATTACCACCTCTTATCCAAGAACAAGTCCAAGCTGCTCAAGGTTACTCCAAACCACTTAATGACCCATATTCAAATTCATATAATCCTGGTTGGAGAAACCATCCTAATTTCTCTCGAAAACCACAATAGACTCAGGCTCAGACTCAAATCCCACCAGTTCAAAATTATCAAAATACGCCCTAGTACCAGAACTATGCCTATAATAAGGACAACCTAGTCAGTCTTCTCAATCAATGTATTATAATCAGCCCTCATACCCACCTCCTCATCAACAGACCAATCTAGCCGATGATAAATTCAATCAACTTCAACAATTAATTCTGAGTCAACAACAATCAATTGCTAGGCTAGAAGCTCAAATAGGATAATTAGCTGAGTCTAGCATGAGGAGAGAACCAGGTCAATTACCAAGCCAACCAATTGCAAATCCTAAAAATAATCCATCCAATGTCTATCAACCACCTGGATTTACTCATCCATCTAACATTCCACCTAAGAACCCCCCCAATTAGAAAATGCCAAAGCAATATCTAAACTTAGAAGCGGTAGGATTCTTAAGGACCCATATCAAGACCAGGTGATAGAGGCCAATACTGATGTTAGCCAAGATGAGAAATTTGAAGAAGAGGATAATCATATAGAAGAACCTGAGCTTAAGACTGATAAGATGGATAAAGAAAAGAAGAGAACAAATGAATTAGTTGAGACATATAAACCCAAAGCCCCATTTCCTTCGACCTTAGAAGCAGGCTCTTCTCACAAAAAGCAAGAAACACGCAACAAGGAGCTAATGGAACTATTTAAACAAGTTCATATTAATTTACCCCTCCTCGATGCAATTCAGCATGTCCTAGCCTATGCTAAATTTCTTAAAGAACTCTGCACCCAAAAGCGTGAGCCACGAACCACCAAAAGAGTTATGCTATCCGAGGATGTAAGTGCTGTCCTGTTAAATCCAATACCTCAAAAGATGAAAGATCCTAGTGCACCCTTAATTTCATGTGTTATTGGAGGTATAACCTTTAACCGAGCATTACTAGACTTAGGAGCTAGTGTAAACCTCCTTCCAACCTCGGTTTATGAAAAATTTGGGATTGGAGAATTAAAACCCACATCAGTTATTTTGCAATTAGCTGATAGATCTATAAAAATACTGTGAGGTTTGATTGAGGATGTTCTAGTTAGAGTAGACAAATGTTATTTTCCTATAGACTTTCTCATACTTGACATGGAACCATCCCAAGAGTTGAACCAAAATTCCATAATTTTAGGACGTCCATTCTTAGCAACTGCGAATGCCAATATCAATTGTAAAATGGGAGCTATGGACATTTCTTTTGGGAATCAAAAAGTAAGAATTAATATTTTTAATACCCCAAAGTACACCCAAGAGGAGCAAGACTGCTTTGTAATCAATCAGATAGATGAAATAGTTGAATCTAATTCCTCCTTAGATTTACTGCAAGATGATGAACCCACCGAAGAAGCTCAAACCCAAGAAGTAAATGCCCTGCTTAATTTACCTCAACCATCACATTCATTATCTTGGTCAGTGAAAGTTGAGCCCTTACCCGAACGAAAAATTGAACCACTACGTCCTTCAATTCAGGCCCCACCACAACTTGAACTAAAATCTTTACCTGAATCACTTAAGTATGTATTTTTAGGATCAAAGAAAACCCTACCAGTAATAATTGCTTCCAACTTAACTACTGAATAGGAAAACCAATTGGTAAATATTCTAAAAACATATAAGAAGGCCATAGGATGGACCGTCGCCGATTTAAAAGGAATTAGTCCGTCAATATGCATGCACCATATTTGTACAGAAGATAATGCCAAATCAACTCGAGAGATGCAAAGATGGCTTAACCCTAACATGCAATAAGTAGTCAAGAAAGAGGTAATTAAATGGTTAGATGCTGGAATTATTTATCCTATCTCTGACAGCCACTGGGTAAGTCCTACATAAGTTGTTCCAAAAAAATCTAGACTTACGGTTGTCCGCACTGAACATGGAAACTTAGTACCAACATGACTTTTCATTGGGTGGCGTGTCTGCATAGATTATAGAAAACTCAATACAACCATCCAAAAAAATCACTTTCCCTTACCCTTTATCGATCAAATCCTAGAAAGACTAGCAGGCCAACAATACTTTTGCTTTTTAGATGGATACTCAGGATACAATTAGATAGCAATCTACCCAGGAGATCAGGAAAAGACCACCTTTACATGTCCCTATGGAACCTTTGCTTTTCGTAGAATGCCATTCGGATTATGTAATGCACCTGCAACTTTTCAATGGTGTATGATGTCAATATTTTCAGACATGATAGGAGATTTCTTAGAAATATTCATGGATGACTTTTCAGTCTTTGGAGAATCTTTTCAGAGTTGCCTCAACAATTTGAAGAAAATATTAAAACGATGTATTGAGGCTAATCTAGTGTTAAGCTGGGAAAAGAGCCACTTCATGGTTCAAGAAGGAATCATTTTAGGACATATAGTATCTAAGAAAGGGATTAAGGTAGATAAAGCTAAAGTTGAACTAATTTCTAAACTTCCTCCTCCCACTTCTGTCAAACAAATTCGATCTTTTCTTGGTCATGTAGGATTCTATCATCGCTTCATCAAAGAGTTCTCTAAAATTTCTCGTCCTTTGTGTAATCTGCTTGCTAAGGATGTTTCTTTTAACTTTGATGAAAATTATCTTAAAGCTTATGAAATCTTAAAAGAAGTTGTGACCAAACCTCCAATCATACAACCTCCTAATTGGTCACTACCTTTTGAAATTATGTGCGATGCCTCAAATTTTACCATAGGAGCTGTCCTAGGCCAAAGGGTAAACAAATGTCCTGTAGTGATCTATTATGCTAGTAGAACTCTGAATGAAGCACAAATGAATTATACCACTACTGAAAAAGAGTTGCTAGCCATTGTGTTTGCCCTAGAAAAGTTTAGATCATATCTATTAGGATCAAAAATCATAATTTACTCGAATCATTCAGCCTTGAGATACATGCTCTCAAAGAAAGATGCTAAACCATGATTAATTAGATGGATTTTACTATTACAAGAATTTGACATTGAAATTTGAGATAAGAAGGGATCTAAAAATATTATAGCAGACCATCTATCTAGGATCTTAGTGAAAGATAATGAACCTATATCAATCAGAGAATCTTTTCCAGATGAATAATTGTTAACAGTTTCACATACAAAGACTCCTTGGTTTGCAAATATTGTCAATTACTTAGTCGTAGGACAAATTCTTGATCCCTGGTCTAAGAATGAAAAGGATCGATTCTTTGCTCAAATCAAATATTATTTTTGGGAAGATCCTGAGCTTTTTAGAATTTGTGCTGATCAAATCATTCGTAGATGTGTTCCCGAATCTAAACAATGGAGTATTTTACAATTTTGTCATACTCTTGCTTGTGGAGGACACTTTTCTGGATGAAAAACTGTGGCCAAAGTATTGCAGAGTGGTTTTTATTGGCCAACATTATTTAAGGATGCCCATACTTTTAGTCAGGAGTGTTTTAAGTGTCAAGCCTTAGGGAATATTTCAAAGAGAGACATGATGCCTTTGAACCCCATTTTAGTGGTAGAAATTTTTGATGTATGGGGAATTGATTTTATGGGACCTTTTCCACCTTTCAATGGATTTGAATACATTTTGGTAGCTATTGATTATGTTTCTAAATGGATTGAAGCAATAGCAACACGAACCAATGATCATAAAGTAGTCCTAAAATTTATTCAAAAGAATATCTTTTTCAGGTTCGAATTTCCACGTGCTATCATTAGTGACGGGGGTACCCATTTTATAAATCATCAATTTCGAACTTTATTACGAAAATATGGGGTGACACATAAGATAGCTACACCATACCATCCGCAAACAAGTGGTCAGGTAGAAGTCTCTAATAGAAAAATCAAGAATATCTTACAAAAGACTATTAGGCCTGATCGAAAAGATTGGTCAGATCGATTGGATGATGTATTATGGGCCTATAGGACAGCTTATAAAACCCCTATTGGAATGTCTTCCTATAGATTAATCTATGGAAAAGCATGTCACCTTTCGGTAGAACTTGAACATAAAGCATATTGGGTAATAAAATAATTAAATTTTAATTTAAACAAAGCTGGTTCCAATCGGATGTTACAATTGAGTGAATTAGAAGAATTAAGGCAAGAAGCTTATGAAAATTCAAAAAATTATAAGGAGAAAATGAAAGCCTTCCATGATAAACATATTTTAAGGAAAACCTTTAAGCCAAATCAACAAGTTTGACTATTTAACTCAAGGCTTCGATTATTCCCTGAAAAATTAAAATCCAGATGGGATGGACCTTATATAGTTAATCACGTATTCCCACATGGTGCAATTAAACTCTATGATCCCAAGACTAAAACTTTTTTTAAGGTAAATGGCCAAAGGCTTAAACCATATATCGAAGGAATATCATTAAATCAAAATATTGATCATGTATAATTAATCAAACCATAATGAATTAAATTGCATTTTATCTGGCTGAAGACAATAAACTTAGCGCTTATTGGGAGGCAACCCAATACTTCTTGAATCTAATTTATTCTTTTTAGTCTCTTTTTAGGCTAAGTTGGAGAAGGACCACAAAAGGCTGGAGAAGGATTATAAGCTTTAAAACCCATCTAAATAAACAAACATAATTTTCACCCTTTTATTTGTCTTCCCTTTCTATTGAGGACAATGTCAATTTAGTTGGAGGGTAAAATTCAAAAAAAAAAAAAGAAAATTTTAAATATATATATATATAAGATAAAATAATAATAATAATATATATATATAATAAAAAAATAATAATAAATAAATAAATATATATATATATATTAAAATATATATATATAATAAAAAATATATATATATATAAAAAAATAAAAATATATATAATAAATAATAAAAAAATATATATAATAATAATCAAATTTTGGATGAACCATATTTCAGAAAAAATAATCTTAAGCAAAATAAACTAGGAAAAGTAATAAAGTTAGAAAGTATTAACTAATAATGGTAGCGAGTTAAGAAGCAGATTACTTGGTCAAATCATTAGCAGCCTACTTAGATCATTTAAACTCTAACAGCACTTTTAATTATACATGCACACTAATGAAGCACAATAAGTGTTGATTATAAGGCTAAATTGAGGATTCAATTATCACTAAAAATTGATGGTTTATATATACTTCAATTAAAGAAACTTGAATTTAAGGAAAGAGCTACCTACTTAAATTTTTAAAAAAAAAGTGCAAAATACAAAGTATATGTGGATTACCCTAAGCTAGAACTCTGCACCTTAAGTCAAGTGTAGAAGTTCACATCAATCGGTAAAGGGAAGGCCAGGATGCTCAGCATAATTCAAAAAAAAAAAAGCAGTGTGAAAGCTATCTTAATTCATGCATTTAACTTGGGAGTATATAGAAAACTAACCAAAATAAGTGATAAAAGAAGATTCATTTGTCCCTTAAATCAACACCCAAATGCTAAGTTAGTATTCACAAAATTAGTGCTGAAAATCTTTGGATGAACTCTAAGAAAGTTTTTGATTAATCTGCCATAAAATTTACTTCTGAAACTCAATACTTAGTTAGTGATACTATCTAAACTTTTGATTTTAAACCCTAGATTTATTCTTGTGAAGGAAGATCTCAATGAAATATGGTACTTGATCTAAATTAAATTTTTTTTTTTACTCGAGGATGAGCAAAGCTTAAGTTGGGGGGTGTGATAAGTACAATAAATTCATCAATAAAAATATTAATTTATTAATTAATTTATATTAATTTTTAAGAATTATTAATCAATTTATATATAATTTTTGAAAAATTCATATTTTTATTAATTAAAAAATAATAAAAATTAAAAAATAAAATTTTATTATCAGTGGAAAGAGCTTATTTTTTTGATCACAACAAAATAAATTTCGAGTAAAACAGAGCTAGAACGAAAAAGATATGAATTTCTAAAAAAATAAAATAAAAAATAAAAAATAAAAATGACATACGGCTCAAACGGCTCAAGCCGCCACGCCATAGCAGTCGGCGCATCCAGACGCATCGAGCCAAGCTGACCAAGCTAGCACGCCAAGCCATCCAAGCTAGCCGACTCAAGCCCAGAAGCCCTCAGTCGGTCTACAGCATAGTATAGACCACCAGCTCAGAAGACACCAGCGAATCAGAGCCTGCCACATGGTAGACCTAGACCCCTAAAGGGTTTATAGGAAATTCATCGTGGCTCATAGGGCATTTTGGTCTTTTCATCTGTCAATAAAAGGCGCTGATTGGTTGCGGTGCACGATATGGCCGGTCCATGTGGTCCATGGGAACAGTAAAAGCGCGATCGTGCGGTGATGGTTGTTTGCGGTCAAGATCGGATGGTCAGTATTTTTTTCGATTGCCGATTTCACTTGGACCGTCATCGAACGACAGCGCTTGATTCCAGCCTCGATCCAACGGTCTAGAAGGCTTCCGACGGTGATCAAACTCTCAGGCGTGCGATCAACGACGTAAATTCCTCCACCAAGCATGATCCAACGATCAGAAATTGATCCGACCTGATCTGGGCTGATACACATCCATTTTTGATGATTTTTGGATCGTTGGATTTCTATTGAATGGCCAAATTTCACCAAACTTATCAGAGTCGTATCAGAGTTATTTTTATTCAGATTTTGATGATTACAAAGGCAATTAGTCTCACATTGCCTTTAGAAATAAATATCCAACCCTCCTAGCTCTATAAAAAAGGATCCTAAGCCTCTAAGAAAGGGGAGGTCGGGTGGAAGAGAAGCTAAGGTACAGGGTGGAAGCCAAGCTCTAGGTTAAAGGTTGCTTCAAAGCTGCAGTGCTGAGAAGAAGAGTCGGTCTTCTATGCCATCTCCATGCCTACGCTGATCTGCAATCTCCTTCTAAGTTTTTTTTTTCTTTAATTTTTTGTATTTAAATTCTGCATTTGGATTTTAAATTTAATAAAGAAAGTTTCATTATTCTTTTCAATTCTAGCTCTTTAAATTAATTATTTTTTATTGCTTTTTAATTTTATTGCAAGTAGTTGCTAAGATCTAAATAGTAGATCTTAGTACCAAATTTATTTTTACATAATTCTACTTTTATTTTTAAATCTATTTTTTGATTTTAATTTTTAAAAACTCTTCTTTTCTTTTCTTTAAAAAAAATTATAATAATAAAAAAAATTAATAATAATAATAAAAGAATCAAAGATTTTAGAAATAAATCATTGCCTCTCTGTGGATTCGACCCGACTTACTACTCTCTTCATAATTTTAAAAAAGTTGGATTTAAACTGATAAACACGGTGTCTTAACGACAGCATCGTGTCCCTATCAAGGAGGACACGATATGAGCAATTGCCAGACAAGTAATCCTTTTGCTAAAACAACTGATACAGCTAATTATATTGAAAAATTTTTCAGGCCGCAATAAAACAATCCCTACTCCAACACATACAATCAAGGGTGGAGGTAGCATCCAAATTTCTCATGGAGTAATCAAAATGCAGCATAATAGCCACCCCCGAAATTTCAAGTACCTAAAAAGAAGTCCAACATGGAAGAGCTGATGGTCAAATTTATGCAAAATGAAGAAGCAACTATAAAAAATTTGGAAGCCAAACTTAGGCAGGACCAAACAGCAGCAATTCGAAACTTGAAGATGCAAATAGGTCAAATGGCTAAGATAATCTCCGAGAGACCTCAAGGATCCTTGCCAAGCAATACGGAGACAAATCCAAGGGAGCAAGTCAATGCTATCACCCTAAGAAGTGGTACAAAGCTGGAGGAGCCACATCAGAAGAATGAGACTGAAGAGCCAACTACAAATAAGGAACCATCAACTAAAATTCGTCAGTCATCAATACAACCAGTAGATGGATGGTCTCCAGGTATATGATTTGCCGATCCAAATGTGAAGCCCTATGTGCCGCCACTACCATTTCCAGAGAGACAAATACAGCATCTAGATAAGAAATTTTCTAACTTTTTCAAAATTCTAAAGAATTTACATATTAATATTCCTTTTGTAGATGCTATTACTCAAATGTCCAGGTATGCCAAGTTTCTTAAAGAAATCTTAACAAATAAGAAAAAACTGAAGGAGCATGAGAGAATAAATTTGAATGAAGAATGCTCAGCAATACTTCAAAATAAATTACCACAGAAGTTAAAAGATCCAGAAAGTTTTACTATCCCCTGCATTATTGGTGATTGTAGTTTTGATAAAGTTTTATGTGATTTAGGAGCAAGCATTAATCTCATGCCTTTTTCTATTTTTAGGAAGTTGGGTCTAGGAGAACCAAAGCCTACCCCTATTACTCTTCAATTAGCCAACAGATCCATCAAATATCCAAGAGGTATAGTGGAGGATGTCTTGGTAAAGATAAACAAGTTTATTTTTCCTATTGATTTTATTGTTCTTAATATGAAAGAAGATTATGATGTACCCCTTATTTTAGGGAGACCCTTTTTAGCTACTGAAGGAGCTTTAATAGATGTTCAATAGGAAAAATTAATTTTTTAGAGTCCAAGATGAACAAGTTACTTTTAATATTTTTAAAGATACTAAATATCCTGATGATAATTAAATTTGTTTTTTAATTGATATTATTGACAATCCATTATATGAGAATTCTGTAGAAAATAGGTTTGAGACTATAAAAGCGAGCAATGTCAAATTGAAAGAGGACTCGATCAAACATGAAAGTATTTCAATTGAAGTAGCATCGGATTGATCCACTTTAGAACTCAAAGAAAGTCAAGCTGAAGACTATAAATCAGAACTACTAGATAGGTTATTTCTTTTCTTTTTAGTTTTGATCATTTTTTTTCTTTTATTTTTTTAGTAATTTATGGTTGCTCTTTTACTGCTTTGGTGTGTATTTTCAATTTTGCTGAAAAATCAATGAGAGCTCAAGCAAAATTTCAAAGCTTCAAAGACCCAGACTGAACCAAATCAGGTGTATTCCTTCCTATCCTTTATTGCACCCTTTATTTTTCCTTCTCCTTTAAGATAATGTAGAATAATTAAAAAAAAAATGTGTCAAGAAGAAAATCTTAAGCAAGATAAATTGGATAAGTGATAAAAGATAGAATTATTTGCTAATGAATGTAATGAGTTAAAGAAGTAGATTAGTTGGTCAACTTTTAGCAGCCTACTTAGGTCATTAAAAGACTATTAGCACTTTTTATTGCACATGCACACTAACAAGGCAAGTAGGTATTGATTATAAGGCCAACTGAGGATTCAATTATCACTAAAAATTGATAATTAATATATATTCTAATCAATAAAATTTAAATTTAAGGAAAGAGCTACCTGCCTATAAATAAAGTGCAAAAGATAGAGTATATATGGATTATCCAAAGCCTAGTAACTGGGTCTCTGCACCTAGGTTAAGTATGAAAATTTACGTAAAATGGTGAAGAAAAGGCCAGGATGCTTAGCATAGTAAAAAAAAATAAAAAAAAAGGGAAGGCAGTGTGAAAGCTACCTTAATTCATGAGTATAAAATTAAGAATGTATAGAAAATTGATCAAAATAAATGATAAGAGAAGATACTTTTGTTCTTTTAATTTAATACTGAAATGCTAAAGTTAGTCATCACGAACACAAGTGCTATAGATCTTTGATATACTCTAAGAAAGTTTTTAATTGTATTGACTGAAAAATTTGCTTCTGAAGCTCCATGCTTAGTTAGTAGTATTTTCTAAACTTTTTGACCTTTAGTCCTAGATTTTATCTTTGTGATGGATAATCTTATTGAAACATAGTATTAAATAAAACATTGCTAAGGGACTAGCAATGACTAAGTTGGGGGGTGTGATAAGTGATAAAAATATACTAATAAAAGTATTAAATTATAAAATAAATTAATTTATTTCTTTAGAAATTGATATTTTTATTAATCTTATACAGAAAAGAAGGCCATCAATGTGAAGATCTTATTTTTTTGGTTCAGATGAAATAAATTTTAAGCAAAACGGACTTCAAACGAGCCCAGAATTGAATTTCAAAAAAAAAAAAATGCCGACGCAACGCTGATGTCAGGATGACGTCAGCATTTTTCATGGTGCACGGTGGACCAATCGGAGGGTATTTCGTGCATTTCACATCAGAAAAAGTGCTCCAATTGGCTGAAGAATGCGGCGGGCTATGCAACATCGGGCTCGTGCATGGTCCACAGAGGGCAATTTAGAAATTTTAGCTGATCCAACGGGCGGTTTTCGGATGGACGGCATCTATAGTTTTCGATCGAGATCCAACGGCTAAGATTCATCCTGAAGTTAAACTATAGATCAGAAGCCTTCTTTCTACGCAATCAGATGGCCTAGATTTGATCTAACGGTTGATCCAACGACCGACATTAAATCCGACTTGATCTGGATTATTTTAAGAGATTTTTGAATGATTTTTGGACCGTTTGATCAACATCCAATGGGCAGAATTATCCAAATCTTAATTTGAGTTGTTTTAGGAGTCTTAAACCTAATTTTTGATGGATTTTGGGGGAAAATCAATCTCTTGATCTATAAAAAGCCTATTGTTGCCGTGAAAAAAAGAAAATCAGAGAGAGACGGGGAGAGAGAGATAGGAAGAGAGAGAGAGAGACAGAGAGAAAGAGAGAGAAGTCAGAAAAAGAAAAAAAAGAAAAAGAGAGGAGAGAGGTAGAAAGAGAAGAGTGATTTGTAAGAAAATCAAATAGGGTTTTTGATTTCTTTTGACGATCAAGATATCGATCAA
>QRFJ01000055.1:1520806-1538349 GCA_006176705.1 Cocos nucifera
CCTTGTATTTGAATCAAATTAGAATTCATATGCATGTGGGAATTTTAAATGCCTTTGGATGCAGCGTATTTTAATTAGAGGATTTCACAAAACCTAATGCATTATATTTATTTAAATTATATTGAACCAAAGAGTAATTAATAATATTAATAGTTTTGCTATGCCTGGACCAAAGGATAGTGATAATTAGGAGACTCCACATCACATGAAATAAAATTAATCTAAAAATTTGAATATTGTATTGACTGAGTTGGTGAACCGATTGCCTTAGTAATCTATTGCTCTTGAGTTTAAAATCCTAATAATTTACACTCTCCCTATTTAATTAAAAACTTTTAATTATTTCTTTATTTTGTTCTTTAATTTTTTATTCTCATAAATCGATCTTCTAAATAAAGCATAGGAAAGAGCTTTTCAGTACTTATTTTCCAATCCTCTAGGGATGATACTCTACTCATTTACTTTATTACTTGATCGACTGGTGCACTTGCCATAGCTATAAATTAGCACGCATCGGTTATCCTCTTAATCAAGAAGTATGGAGACATTGGTATGGCATACAAGTAAGATATAGAGATACATCATCACTGAATATGACCAACTTTAGAGTATTCTGCTATCAAGAATTGCTCTAATGGGATATGAGTATAAGTGTCTCTTAGACCTGAGATCGCCATGGTGACTTGCAAGTAACTCACAATGCTTTGATGTTGGACTATCTAAATTTTTAATTCAATAAAAAAAAAATTTAGGCATAATCAAGTACTTACGAAGTTGGTGAATGATCAAGATGGAATTGACCACTCCAAGAGATTGAAGAAAATACATCATTATATTTTAATTTAGCAAAACCTTGGTCAAGATAATCCATAAGTGGATTTGATATTTTAAAATATAATATGGGTGATCTAACTAAGGTTGATAATTAAATTCTGAGTTATCCTATGAGCATTTAGGTCAAAGGGATGAATTATACAAAAATCATATCTACATGGGATCTAAGAGTGTTACTTTATATATGCGACCTATTTTGCCATCGATGGGTACCATTGCTAAATGGTCACTTCGATTGGTATAAAAATTTATTTCTATACTATTAGCTTAGATTCGAACCTATGAGATCACACATATAAGAGATCTCAATTTGATCGGATGGTTGATTAATGATTAAGAATTATTTTAGGGTTAAACATTCAATACAATTGATGTTTGACTTAGTGCAAGTATTGCAGGAGGATCGATTAGCAATATGATTGCTAATTAGCTTAATTTGATTAAGCCAAAGGACTGAGATCGAGTCTAATTGAATAAGATTCAATTAGATTTGGTTTGAGCTTGATTGGATCAAGTTCAATTGGTTTATTGGATAAGTTAACTACAAAGAAGAACAAATCCTTATTTAATTAGGACTTCTATGCACCTAATTTCTAATTTGATTAAAATTTAAACTAAATTTAAATTTAATTTAGTCTGATTTAATTAGGCTCTTAGTTGATCTAAGATAATCTTTAATTGGGTTGCACAAGTTTTGTTTTAATTGAATTCGAATAATAAGTTGGACCAAGTTAAAACTTGAAGTCCTAAGGTGACTAGGACTCTTCCATCTTGCACCACCTTACTTTCCTCAGAGAGTTTTCATGTCTCTTTTATGCCTTCCACCTTTTTAGAAGAAAATTAGTTGTGGAATAGATCAAAACAAAAAGGTTGTTTTGACCTAGGACACTATTGGATAGAGTTTCACACATCAACTTCCCTTATTCTCTTGAGGTGCCAATCCATCTAATTTTTCTCTAATTATTTCATGGGAAATAGAAGACATTTGTTCACAACTTTCAAAATTTCCATGCCAAAAAGTAAGGAAGGGGCACCCAAGAGTTGGGCACCCCAATCCTTGCTCAATTTGAACATGCCTTTCTAGGTTTTTGACCTAGATACGGATGGTGTCATAACTCTCTATTTAAAGAGAGTTAGGGCATGAAATTTCTATAGATTTTAGAGTTGAGAGAGAATGCTTGGGCATGGGAAGCTTGGATACAAAGGGGCTTTGGGCATGGTGCTTTGTAAAGACAAATTATTGTGTCTTGGTAAAAGAAAAGAAAGAGAGAAGAGAGATCTTCTCTAGGATTTCTCTTAGATTCTTTTTTACAATCTTTTTGAGAGAAAAAGATAAAGAAAAAAAGTTCTTTCAGATCCTCCCATCTTTTCTTTGGTGCTTTGGAAGGTCCAAGTTGATCAAAGAAAGAGTCTCGCCATCAACGATCGAAGAAGAATCATCACAGTACTAGCATATTGTGCTAATTCTAGTCGCTGGATCTCGAATTAATGATCAAGACTTCATGTAGACTTCTCGTAGAGGCTGGATGTATGTACGGCTCGAAGTGATGTCCTTAGTCTCAAATTAGCAAATAGAGTTCCTGACTTGTGAAAGATAAAAGAGATTCGATCTCTTTCTTCCACTAGATTAGATTTAATCTTGATTTGATATTGATATGATCAATATCATTATATTTATTTAATATTTAATTTTAAATTTATTAGCATACATAGATCATAACATTAGATCCTAGATCTAAGATTATTTATATATTTTAATAAATTAATATAATTACTTATTACTTTTGTTGATCTAATTTTAAAAAAGTTTCAAAATACCTATAAGAAATTCTAAACTTTTTCTTCAATTGGTATCAGAGCCTAAGACGTTTATGACATGATTTTTATGCATGTTTAGATTATTTATTTAGATTAGATCTAGAATATAATATGATATTTAAATCTAAAATTAAATTTTAGATCGCACGGACTGATCTTATAAGATTATCCTGCTGTAAGATTTATCCCTCACAGTATAAAGATTATCTTAGTTCGTGCAGATCTAAAATTAATCATAAATTTATTAGATATGATCTAAATTAATTTATAATTTATTAGATTTAAAATTATTTAAATTTAAAAATAAAAATTTTAGATCGCATGGACTGATCTTCTAAGGTTGTCCTGGTGTAAGGTTTATCTCTTAGAGTAAAAAGGTTGTCCTAGTTATTTAAATTTAAAAATAAATATTTAGATTGCATGGACTGATCTTATAAGATTGTCCTACTATAAGGTTTACTCTTTATAGTATAAAGATTGTTCTAATACGTGCTAATCTAAAACTTGATCATAAAATTTTAGATTTAATCTAAAAAATTTTATGATTTAAATTAAAAGTATTTTAATCTAATTTTTATTATCATAAATATATTTAATTTGATCTAAGATAATTTATGATTATTTAGAATTGAAATTATTTTAATTTGATATTCATGTTCATGAATATGTTTAGATTAGATCTAAAGTAGATTCATGATATGTTTTATTTGCATATTGATTATGAATCAAACATGCAACTGATTAGTAGAACCAAGTTATAAAAATATTTTATAAATATAAAAATTATTTTTAAAATATCAAATCCCAATCCTCAGTCCAAAACTTAATTAAGAATTAGGAGTTGTTTTGATTAGGATTTAGGATTATGAATTGAAGATCCTAAGATACAAATCATAATATTTGGGTTAATAGGTTAAAGAAAATTACATCCATTAATTGGGTTAGACCTAAGGTTAGACTAAAGAATGAATTTAATTAAAGAATTGACTAAATCGAATCAAATATTATCTTAAATTAGATCAAGGATTCTCCAAATCAATTATAATAGTTGTAGTTCGTCAAGTCCATATTTTTTTAATGAGAACCAAATAGACTTGATTCTTGGCTAAGCGGTCTAGTCCAAACTATTGGTTGATCTAATCAAAATTAATTAACCAATTGGTGTCTAAGATAAGTCTGGCATTTTCAGACTGGTGGTCTTTAATTGGTAGCCTATTGCCTGATCATTTCTGATGGTGTCTAAGGCAAGCTCTGGCAGACCCTCTCACCGATCTCATTTATCTAGCTTTTTTGGTGAAGTTATATTTTGATCAGATTACTTGATAATTCAAACTGATCCATATCAGCTAGGTAAATCAATGTAACTGATTTAGGTGCTCCTAGACCAGCCTATCTATGGTCTCCATTGATCTGACTTGGTGAAGTCAGTAGAAGGATCATAATTAGCTGGTTCTTCTGACTCTCTTTTTTGAATCAAATTAATCAAATCTTCTAAAATTATTAGGTCCTTAAGATAAAATAGTTATGGTGATAACTAGATCATAACCTTCCATTAAGGTGGATGGTAATGGATCTAATAGTTTGGATGGACATTGGAGGTGCCTTATGTCTGATGTTCATCAAGATATTAAAATTATCATTCATCATATGGTGATTAGGTCACACTCCCTAAATGGCAATCAGGTTAGCCAGAGCTTTTCTTGGGCCTAGTCATCATTCATTTAATGCACCAAACTTAATCATGTTAATGGTTGGATATAACCGAAACTTTCAGTGGAGGCCCTAGCCTACTGAAAAGATACCTAGGATAAAATCTAATACTAAAATTATTTAAAGAAATAATTGGTTAAGAATCTACCCATAGATGCACATGGATTAGCCAGAGCTTTTCTCGGGTTTGTATGTAGTCTATGTGGATTCTAGTATCCACTGAAAAATTAAGATAATTTTTCGAATTGAAGATAGAGGCTATCAATCATATAAAATAGTGGAAGAATCTTTTGATTAAAGTCTAAATCTTTAGATTTAATAAATTATTTACTAATTAAATTTTTGGTTCTTCTTTGTGCAATTAAGGCCAAACCATAGTTGCTTCCTTTACTGTAAGATAATAATTTACTTATGGGACATAACTTTGATAATAAGTATTAGAAGTTAAACATTGTTCAGCAGCATGAAGAGGCTCATACTAGGGATTCTATTCTCAGTCTAAACAAAAGTTCAAGACTAACTTAAATCAGGCAGAGTGTTTATACTGTAAGAAGCAGGAGCACTAGAAGAAGAACTATCCTCGTTATCTTGCTTTCCTTGACCCTAACAGGTTGAACAAAAAAAGAGTAAGAAGTTGCTGATCAAATATGTTATACGATAACATCTTATAATTTTTTTTATTTGTGATACCACTACTTAGGTATTGGATATCGAAAGTTTAATTCATATTTGTCATTTGTTACAAGGACTTCAAGTTAGTAGAAAAATTAAGAATGATGAGCGATTCCTAAATATTGAAGATAGAAGATCTGTTCTAGTTCTAGCTATAGAAAGAGTTCAGCATATTTTCAATAATAATATCATTTCTTTAGATGATTGTTATTACTGTCCTACTTTTCTGATGAATATAATCTCTATTGGCCTTTTGGCCAAAGATAATTATCATTTGTCTATAAAGAAAGATTATTGCGATATCATTATGAACGATATTACAATAATATATGGATAATAAAAAATAATATTTATATTTTATTATAGCCTGTGAGTGTAATGTATACTTCTAAAAAATATTCTAGATTAGATAAAATCTCTAATATCTACCTATAGCACTATAGGCTAGGTCATATTAATAAGAACAGGATAAACATATTGATCCAAGAAAAAATTCTTAAAGTTAATAATTGTGAATCACTTTCAACCTATGAGTTATGTCTTCTTGAAAAAATGACCAAATCATCTTTTATTGAAAAAGATGAAAGAGCCATTGAGCTTCTAGATCTAGTACATACTGATATATGTGGATATATAGGCATAAGTACTAGAGATGGATAT
Organism: Cocos nucifera; assembly: GCA_006176705.1. NCBI lineage: Eukaryota > Viridiplantae > Streptophyta > Magnoliopsida > Arecales > Arecaceae > Cocos > Cocos nucifera. The sequence continues at coordinate 1,526,501 of QRFJ01000055.1, forward strand.
TTCTACTTTATTACTTTCATTGATGATCTATCCAGGTATATATAGGCATAAGTACTAGAGATGGATATTTCTACTTTATTACTTTCATTGATGATCTATCCAAGTATGGATATGTCTATCTGATAAAATATAAATCAGATTTATTTGAAATATTCAAAAAATTTTGAAATAAAGTAGAAAAATAAATTAAAAAGAGTATTAAAACTATTCAATCTGATCGAGCAGATGAATATCTTTTCGATGAATTTCTCACATATCTAGGAGAGAATGGGATTTTCTTCCAATAGACTCCTCTAGAAATACCACAGTATAATGGTGTGTCTGAAAGAAGAAATTAGACTCTATTAGACATGGTCTAATTCATGATGAATTTTGCCAGCTTATCAATATTCTTCTAGGGATATGCACTCGAATTGGCTTACTATCTTTTAAATAGGGTTCTAAGTAAATTCGTAGTTAAAACTCCATATTAGATATAGATAGGACGTAAGCCAATACTCTCACACCTTAGGGACTGAGGGTGTTTGGCTTATGTTAAGCATTTAGTGACAAACAAGCTTGGACCCAAGTCTGATAAGTGCACTTTCATAGGTTACCCTAAAGAAACCAAAGGATATATTTTCTATAATGTGGATAAACAAAAGGTATTCATTAGTCTTAAAATAATCTTTTTAGAAAAGAAGTTTCTTGGTGGAGGAACTATTACCTCTAAGGTTGAACTTGAGAAAGTTCAACAAGTAGAAAAGTCGACACCAATAGCCAAACCTAAGCCAGATTTGATTAGATTAAATTCGGAGCCGCTTATACCATTAAAGCGAACTAGTAGAGTATCGTATTAGCCAAATAGATACTATGATTTCTTGGTTCAGGATGATGATCGTATCAAACTCGATGAGAACATGAGGATCTGATCATTTACATGGATGCTATACAGAGATCTGATTTCGAGAAATGGCTTGAGACCATAAAATTCGAGATGAAATCCATGAAGATCAATAATGTATGGACATTAGTTGACCCACCTAAAGGAGTTAAACCCATTGGATATAAGTGGATCTTCAAAAGAAAGAGAAGCATAGATGGAAAGGTGGAGACCTATAAAGCCTATTTGATTGCCAAGAGATATCGTTAACGTTATGGTATTGACTAAGAGTTTCTCTCTTGCAATCTCAATTAATAGATCATTTTGCATAACCCACATTTGTGTGCATAGACTGGGTTTAAATAGATCTTCAGTAGAATTGAGTCAAAGTTTTGATAAAGAATCCAGTAATGATTTGTTGAAGAAATCCTGATTTCCCGGTCCAGGTTCGTCCAGATCTGATTCAGATCAAGAGATATATTTCAAAAAAATTTTCTCTTGATCTCAATCAGATCTTGATATGTTTCAGATCTGATTCTTATTATTTTAATAAATAAAATAAAATAAGATAAATTAAATCAAATTTAATTTACCTGATTTGGGTAATCCTATTACCCTGTAGATGATCCTGATTGCAGCGGAAGGTTCTGGATCTTAGCCACGCAAGCGCCTGGCCTCTACCGGTATCCACTCGGGTTGGATCTGGAGATCCTCTTCTTCTCTATCACACCTCCAAAAATCAGATCTGGATCTGATCTGGAGGATCTTCAAAACTCTTTTGAAGATCTGCAGTCGTCCTTTTGCAGCAGCGCAGCCTTCTTGCTTTTGATCGCCTTTCCTTGATCTGAATCGCACCAACCTAAAATCCAAACACTTTTGGACGTGGAGAGCAAGGGGAGAAGAGAGCTATGGCATGGAGAAGGAGGGGAGAGGCAGCCTTGGGGCGTGGGAAATCTATTGATTACTCATTAGGAGTTGGGCGCAGGGTCTTATTTATAGACCTAAGCTTGTGATCCAACTCCTCTTCCTCCTCAACCAATCACAACCCTTTGTGAAATCAGATCTAAATCTGATTGGTTGGGAATAGAGACCCCTGGATTCCTCCTTAGAGGGTGCCTAAGACCAGTCAAACTGGATTCTTAGTAGAACTCTGATTGGAATCCAAAAGGGAGGATGGAGTCCTTGTCCAACAAGGACTCCTAGGCGCCTCCTACTTGGGCTCACGCCACCCTTGGCGTGCGCCCTTCTCCTTGCCAGGTTCTGGCAGGGGGACAGGCCCCCACCAGCTCTCCAATAGGTGCATGACATGTGGTCAAAAGTCAAAGGGTCAATGGTCAACGTTTGACCAGTCAAAGGTAGACTTTTGACCAAAGTCAAAGAACAAGAAATGGCAGGTGACCAAAAATGGCAGGTAATGTCTTACAAATAAGACAACCTATTCTGACTTGGACAACCTCCAGTCAGACCATATGAAGGCCTCTGATTGAGCACAAACTCCTTTGGCTCAGTCAGGACAACTTATTTATGATAGTAAAAGAAGAACGTTAGGTTCAATCGAGTGCTAGCACGATTTCCTTGAACCTAATTGAATCTCATTCAGATCAATTGAACTAGATCAGTTCAATTGATGATCACCAGATTCAAACCCTTGTTTGTGTGACCCAGTTAGGTTCAGTTCTGTATGGTAATGGGATATGTCATGATCTCTATCATAGACATCATCGAAACTCCTTTCGATGGATCAGAACTCTTCTGATTCGAACAGCTAGAATGATCGATCATCTAAATCATTCTAATTGCTCCCAAAATCCACCAGTGACACCTAGCAGTATATGGTGGCAACCCATCAGAGCTGAATGCGAACCTCTTGGTGCAGCTACCTGTGTGATTCAGTTCTTCTATCTTGAGCCCCGATCAGATTAGGGTTAAGGTGAACTCGTCAAACCCTAGTCTCTGTCATATGATGTAATCATTCGATTCGAGTCCAATGTGAAAATCTAAATAGAAACTCTTTCTATTATTTCACTCTGCCATGGCCATGGGCTTCTGGACTTGATTCTCATGATCATCATAGGGCTACTCCTCTACCACCGAGGTAGATAGATCCCATCTTGATGCAATCCAGTTCCTACAATGAACATGTCATAGCCAACATACACCTCAGGGTTCCATATGGCTAGGAGACCGAGTAATGGTGTAGTCAAACTATAACACCCTCAAGGTGAACTGCCGATGCATCTCAGGTCAAAGAACCAGACACACTACTGCAGCATCGAGTCAGTCATTGACGAGAAGGTAGACTTCCTAATGACTACTCGAGGTGGTCACGCTCAGTGCCCTCGTTCTCTAACGAGTACCTGTACTCTCGCTCCGGTGTCTCCACACCGTAGACTCAAGACTCATCTACTAAAGAGAAGCGATCGTACACCAACCTTCCGGATCAATCACCATCCTCGTGATGATCCTATGGTCGGGAGCTGTTTATGAGTTAATAATGATTATTCATGTCTTAAATTTTCAACTCTTGAAAATATGAATTATCATTACCATTAACTCAAAGGATGTATCACAGACACTAAATACACATGTGTGATAGAAAATAACCCATTTCATTAATTATAGTCAAAATTACAATTTTGCCCCTAGAAGTGTATTACAAGTGTCAGCCAATTCTGGCTTCTAGGGCACATATATCTAACAATCTCCCACTTGTCCTAAAGCCAATTGGCTACAAGTCTAAGTCCCATCTTCTCAAGGTGGGCTTCGATCTTCTGCTGGCCCAACGGCTTTGTAAGTGGGTCTGCCACATTATCTGTGGAGTTGACTCTCTTGACCTCAACGTAACCTTTCTCAAGGTAATCGCGGATGAGATGATATCGCCGCTCAATGTGCTTGGACTTCTGGTGAGACCTCGGCTCCTTAGCAAGGGCTATGGCGCCATTGTTGTCGCAGTAAAGAGGAATGGCATCTGATGGCATTACTCCAATTTCTGCAGCAAACTTCTTGTACCAGAATGCTTCCTTTGCAGCCTCTGATGCAGCTATATATTCTGCTTCCATGGTGGAATCTGCTATCACAGTTTGCTTGGAACTCTTCCAGCTGACAGCTCCACCATTGCACACAAACAGACTTCCAGATGTCGACTTTCGATCATCTATATCGGACATGAAGTCCGAGTCTGTGTATCCCTGAACTTGGAGTTCTCCATTACCAAAGACCAACATCATATCCTTAGTTCTTCTCAAGTACTTAAGGATACATTTCACAGAAGTCCAGTGTTCTTCACCTGGATTTGACTGATATCTGCTTGTGACACTCACAGCATGGGCTATATCAGGTCGTGTACATAGCATGGCATACATGAGGCTCCCTATTGCAGAAGCATAAGGGATCTTGCTCATGCGTTCTATTTCCTCAGGTGTGCTGGGGCACATCTTCTTGGAAAGATGAATACCATGTCTGAAGGGTATTAATCCCCTCTTAGAGTTTTCCATACTAAACCTCTTTAGTACTTCCTCTATGTACATCTTCTGTGAAAGTCCTAGCATCCTATTCGGTCTATCCCTATAGACCTTAATTCCTAGAATAAAGGATGCTTCACCTAGGTCTTTCATGGAGAATTCCTTGGACAACCACATCTTGACTGATGTCAACATGGGAATATCATTCCCAATAAGGAGGATGTCATCCACGTACAATACGAGGAAGACAACAGCGCTCCCACTGACCCTTTTGAAAACACATGGTTCCTCTTCATTTTTGATGAAACCAAACTTTTTGATCACATCATTGAAACGAGTGTTCCAGCTCCGAGATGCTTGCTTAAGTCCATATATGGACCTTTGCAGCTTGCAAACCTTGTGATCAGTATCACTGGATGTGAAACCTAGCGGCTGTTCCATATAGATATCTTCCTCAAGATATCCATTTAGGAATGCCGTTTTCACGTCCATTTGCCATATTTCATAATCGAAATAGGCTGCAACAGCAAGCAATGTGCGGATGGATTTTAGCATAGCTACCTGGGGAAAAGGTATCCTGATAGTCAATGCCTTCACGTTGACTATAACCTTTTGCCACCAGTCTAGCCTTGAATGTCTCCACATTCCCATCTGCACCAATCTTTCTCTTGAAGATCCATTTACACCCAATAGGTACTATACCTTCTGGTGGATCTACCAAGGTCCAGACTTGGTTTGAGTGCATCGAGTCGATCTCTGACTTCATTGCCTCAAGCCATTTCTCGGAGTCGATATCTGATATCGCCTCGTTGTAGGTTTTGGGATCATCACCATGAGCACCATTACCTATGAGGAACATTTCCTCTACATCCTCTGAAATAATACCTAAGTATCTTTCAGGGGGACGGGAAACTCTTTCCGATCTACGAGGTGGAGGAGGTAGTGTTCTTATTGGCTCAACCTGATTTGGTTCCACTTGGTCCTTAGCTCGTTCTGCTTGTGAGACTTTCTCATCAAGCTTAATCTGCTTTCCAATGCCACTATCTTGAATAAACTATTTTTCAAGAAATATGGCATGTCGACTCACAATCACATTGTGGTCTTCTGGAATGTAGAAATAGTATCCTAATGACTCTTTAGGATATCCTATGAATCGAGCTCTAAAGGACCTAAACTCTAACTTGTCCGCTTGTTGTCTTTTGACATAAGCCGGACAACCCCAAATTCTGAGATGACTCAGACTTGGTTTCTTACCGTGCCATATCTCATACGGTGTGGTAGGAACGGTTTTAGAGGGAACCCTATTCAGTAAATAGATTGAAGTTAATAATGAATGTCCCCAAAGAAAATCTGGGAGGTCTGTGAAGCTCATCATGGATCGAACCATATCCAATAGAGTCCGATTTCTCCGTTCTGAAACCCCGTTGAGTTGAGGTGTTCCTGGTGGAGTCCATTGAGAGACTATGCCATTTTCCTTAAGATAGTCTAGGAATTCCCGGCTAAGGTATTCACCTCCTCGATCTGATCGAAGAACCTTAATGGGTTTTCCAGTTTGTTTTTCTACTTCATGTCTGAATTCTTTGAACTTTTCAAAAGGCTTCAGACTTGTGTCTCATAAGATACACATACCCATACCTAGACAGATCATCGGTAAAGGTAATGAAGTAGACAAAATTGCCTCTAGCCGGCACATCGAATGGGCCGCACACATCAGTATGTACTAGGGCAAGGAGATCTGTGGCCCTCTCCCCATGTCCAACAAAAGGGAGTTTAGTCATTTTGCCTTGAAGACAAGATTCACAAGTTGGATATGACTCAAAAGTCAATGGACTCAATAGCCCATTTTTCTCCAATTTGTTAATCCTATCTTCTGCTATATGACCTAATCTCAGGTGCCATAGATATCTGTCGTTTGGACTATCCCTAGGTCGTTTGGCATTCACGTTTTGCTCGATAGTTAAAACAGGTACATCAATATGCAACTGATAAAGACCATTAACAAGGAAACCATTTGCAATTTTATTTCTTTCATAAAGAATGTTACAATGGTCCTTAAAGAAGGTGATCACATAACCTTCTTGTGCTAAGCATGAAACAGAAATCAAATTCCTGCTAGCTGCAGGCACATAATAACAGTCTTTTAAAACTAAGTCTAAACCAGATGGTAATCGCAGAGGGTATGTTCCCACGGCTACTGCAGCAACTCTTGCTCCATTACCGACGCGTAGGATCATGTCTCCATCCCTCAGCCTCCTGCTATCCTCAAGACCCTGCATAGAAGTGCACAGATGAGCACTAGAACCAGAGTCAAGCACCCAACTGGATGCAGAAGAAACCGTAAGGTTAGACTCAATAACGAGCATACCTCCAGAAGGACCTTCCTTCTTGTTCTTTCAGGGTGGCCAGGTAAGTAGGGCAGTTCCGCTTCCAATGGCCGTCGCTGTTGCAATGGAAACACTTTCCTTTGCCATCGACCTTCTTCTTCGGTTCTGCCTTCTTCTTCTTTGATCCTTCTACCTTTTGCTTTTTCACAGACTTCTTTTTCTTTCCATAAGACTTTCTTTTGGAAGAAGTCCGTTCCATAGCAAGAACTGAGCCTTTAGAACCTTTCATAGAAAGCTCAGCGGTAACCAGCATATTCATCAACTCGGCCAAGGAATTTTGAAGTTTATGCATGTGGTAATTCATGATGAATTGCCCATATGCATCAGTCAAGGATTGCAGAATAATATCGTTCTGCAAGTCCAAGTCCAACTTCACACCGAGCTTCTCAAGCTCTTCCATGTCCTTGATCATTGTCAGACAGTGATCTTGGACTGACTGCCCATCACGCATCTTAGCCTTAAAAAGTCATTTCGTGACTTGATATTTGGCTGCGCGACTCTGTTCACCAAACATCTCCTGCAGGTGAGCCAACATTTGGCGAGCAGTCCCGATATCTTCATGTTGGCGCTGGAGCTCATCAGACATCGAGCCCAACATGTAGTATCTGGCCTTATTGTCTTCGTCAATCCATTTTTCCAGAGACGCTCTCTGTTCAGTGGATGGACGAGCTGGTAAGGTGGGAGGGTCCTGGTCCAAAACATGTGTTAACTTCTCTGAACCCAAAACAATTTTGTAGTTCCTGAGCCAATCTTTATAATTGGGTCCAGTCAGTCTATGTGTGTCTAGGATACGTGCCAGTGGGTTGGACGCAGACATTTTCCTGTAGAGAGTCAAAGATTCTAGTTAGATACTGTAATTTTGACTTGACCAATTTGTTTAGGGATTTTATTTTTAAACAAATTAGCTCCCACTATTTTCTCGGATCCCTACACTCCCTCTGTAGAGATGCGAAAATCTCCGCGATTGATGATTTCTAGTGGGTGGTGCGGTCTCACCAACTGACTCATCACCTCACCTAACAGTTATTGGTGATGGGTTAGCCAATGAGTGAACAACTCTTGTTCAATGATTCTCTAATCATGGTGCACCCAAACTTGGTCTCTAATTCATGAATCTCACCGTATCCGGAATATTGATCCACTCCTTAGTTAAGTCAGACCCACCATTTGCATAGACTGGGTTCCTAATTGGGTCTCTCACCGTATCCGGAATATTGAGCCCAACTCATCCTCCAGCCCATAGCATCCAATGCCTAATAGACATGGTTGCGTCTTCCCGGTGCAACTGAGCCACTGTATCCAGCCGAGAACAATCAACCCCGGGAAGGGCCCGCACGTCTACAATGGTGGAAGACCTCGGACTTAATCTTTTCTTAGGGAGAATTGATTCAGGTCTCATTAAACTAGACTTGGCTTAGTCATAACAATTATGACTAACCTAGTGGCATGGGTCAGCTCGGATTATTGACCACCTCAGATCAGAACTGTGTCAACAGATATGGCCAGGTAAGTGAGACCGGTGGAAGGAATATGCCGTTAACTCGCACAAGAACGCATTCAGGTCGAGTAGCTTCCAATTAAAAACCAGTCGGTCGTCTGTGCCAAACTTACCTTAGACACCAAATTGTTGAGTCAGAACCAATTGGGTTAGCCTACAATCCAGACTCTAACCTCTGAGCCTAATTAGGTCTTGCTTGATCGTGACTCGATCTTGACCCAGACTTAATCCTATTAGGCTGGTCAATTTAAGCATTGTTGATCCCATCTAACCAACTCTTGATTCGGTTTGATCAACCGCTTAGACCTAATTGAGCTACCCAAGCCCGAACCCAGTATTATGAATATGTCTTAGATCTGAAATTCTCAATTTTAGACCTAATTAATATTCCATAAACTTAATTCTTAATTAAGTTGGGTTCATAAACAAAATATGCACAATAAATCCTAGGGTTTCAGGATCTAGGGTTTTGCAGAAAGTAAGTTTTGGGTTTCTGATTAAGGACGAACACGCAGCACCCCTACACGTCATAAGAACACCCCATCGAATGGGAAGAGAGGGCCTTTAAACCCTTCTTCGTTCTTATGACCGGACGGCCAAGAGGAACGCCTTAATCAGGAACATTCAATACTACAAAACAGTTATAGATCTATATCATATATCTCATATACAAATTTAGATCTAATCATGGCATATTTTGCATACATCTCATGTATCATAATCATGCATGTTTTCAGATCTAAATTATCACATAATAATCTAAAAAATTAGATTTAAATTGATCTAATCAAAATAAATTCTAATCTAGACAATTATGTAGAACTATTCTACAACTAGTCTAGTCATGCATCTATCATATCTCATATGATATTTAAAATTAAATAATTTTTATTTGCTGTTTATCAGATGTTATTATAACACTTATAATATCAGAAAATAGTAAATAAGAAGATCTAAAATATGATTTAATCAGATTAAATCAAAGACATGCAAAACTATTCTATAGAACTATTCTATTCTAGAACTAGTCATGCATATCTTCATGTTCTTAGATCCAAATCATTTAATTTTAATTTTTCTGATTTCAGATCTGATCACATCTCATGTGACATCTGAAATCACTTTATTTTCTAATTAAAATAAAATTAAAATCAGATCTAAACAATTTTAGAACCATGGCTCTGATACCAGTTGAAGGGAAATCCTGATTTCCCGGTCCAGGTTCGTTCCAGATCTGATTAGATCAAGAGATATATTTCAAAAATTTTTCTCTTGATCTCAATCAGATCTTGATATATTTTCAGATCTGATTCTTATTATTTTAATAAATAAAATAAAATAAGATAAATTAAATCAAATTTAATTTACCTGATTTGGGTAATCCTATTACCCTGTAGATGATCCTGATTGCAGCGGAAGGTTCTGGATCTTAGCCACGCAAGCGCCTGGCCTCTACCGGTATCCACTCGGGTTGGATCTGGAGATCCTCTTCTTCTCTATCACACCTCCAAAAATCAGATCTGGATCTGATCTGGAGGATCTTCAAAACTCTTTTGAAGATCTGCAGTCGTCCTTTTGCAGCAGCGCAGCCTTCTTGCTTTTGATCGCCTTTCCTTGATCTGAATCGCACCAACCAAAGTCCAAAACACTTTTGGACGTGGAGAGGAGAAGGAGGAGAAGTTTAGGCATGGAGGAAGGAGGGGAGAGGCAGCCTTGGGGCATGGGAAATCTCATTAGAATTAGGGTTGGGCGCAGGGTCTTATTTATAGACCTAAGCTTGTGATCCAACTCCTCTTCCTCTCAACCAATCACAACCCTTTGTGAAATCAGATCTAAATCTGATTGGTTGGAATAGAGACCCCTGGATTCCTCCTTAGAGGGCGCCTAAGACCAGTCAAACTGGATTCTTAGTAGAACTCTGATTGGAATCCAAAAGGGAGGTGGAGTCCTTGTCCAACAAGGACTCCTAGGCGCCTCCTACTTGGGCTCACGCCACCCTTGGCGTGCGCCCTTCTCCTTGCCAGGTTCTGGCAGGGGGACAGGCCCCCACCAGCTCTCCAATAGGTGCATGACATGTGGTCAAAAGTCAAAGGGTCAATGGTCAACGTTTGACCAGTCAAAGGTAGACTTTTGACCAAAGTCAAAGAACAAGAAATGGCAGGTGACCAAAAATGGCAGGTAATGTCTTACAAATAAGACAACCTATTCTGACTTGGACAACCTCCAGTCAGACCATATGAAGGCCTCTGATTGAGCACAAACTCCTTTGGCTCAGTCAGGACAACTTATTTATGATAGTAAAAGAAGAACGTTAGGTTCAATCGAGTGCTAGCACGATTTCCTTGAACCTAATTGAATCTCATTCAGATCAATTGAACTAGATCAGTTCAATTGATGATCACCAGATTCAAACCCTTGTTTGTGTGACCCAGTTAGGTTCAGTTCTGTATGGTAATGGGATATGTCATGATCTCTATCATAGACATCATCGAAACTCCTTTCGATGGATCAGAACTCTTCTGATTCGAACAGCTAGAATGATCGATCATCTAAATCATTCTAATTGCTCCCAAAATCCACCAGTGACACCTAGCAGTATATGGTGGCAACCCATCAGAGCTGAATGCGAACCTCTTGGTGCAGCTACCTGTGTGATTCAGTTCTTCTATCTTGAGCCCCGATCAGATTAGGGTTAAGGTGAACTCGTCAAACCCTAGTCTCTGTCATATGATGTAATCATTCGATTCGAGTCCAATGTGAAAATCTAAATAGAAACTCTTTCTATTATTTCACTCTGCCATGGCCATGGGCTTCAGGACTTGATTCTCATGATCATCATAGGGCTACTCCTCTACCACCGAGGTAGATAGATCCCATCTTGATGCAATCCAGTTCCTACAATGAACATGTCATAGCCAACATACACCTCAGGGTTCCATATGGCTAGGAGACCGAGTAATGGTGTAGTCAAACTATAACACCCTCAAGGTGAACTGCCGATGCATCTCAGGTCAAAGAACCAGACACACTACTGCAGCATCGAGTCAGTCATTGACGAGAAGGTAGACTTCCTAATGACTACTCGAGGTGGTCACGCTCAGTGCCCTCGTTCTCTAACGAGTACCTGTACTCTCGCTCCGGTGTCTCCACACCGTAGACTCAAGACTCATCTACTAAAGAGAAGCGATCGTACACCAACCTTCCGGATCAATCACCATCCTCGTGATGATCCTATGGTCGGGAGCTGTTTATGAGTTAATAATGATTATTCATGTCTTAAATTTTCAACTCTTGAAAATATGAATTATCATTACCATTAACTCAAAGGATGTATCACAGACACTAAATACACATGTGTGATAGAAAATAACCCATTTCATTAATTATAGTCAAAATTACAATTTTGCCCCTAGAAGTGTATTACAAGTGTCAGCCAATTCTGGCTTCTAGGGCACATATATCTAAATATGAGGATCATCTACTAAAGAGAGCGATGAGGCATTCCTCTAAAGTTCGTGATAAAAATCTTGAAAAAAGAAGTTCATCACTTGAAGAAGAAATCGAAGAAAATGGAAGATGAGTTTGAAAAATTAAGAAAGAGCTACTCTGAGGCTACGGTTGAGGTTACCAGCCTTCAAAATTTA
>QRFJ01000055.1:1539349-1587034 GCA_006176705.1 Cocos nucifera
TTTCAACTCTTGAAAATATGAATTATCATTACCATTAACTCAAAGGATGTATCACAGACACTAAATATACATATGTGATAGAAAATAATCCATTTTATTGATTATTAGTCAAAATTACAATTTTACCCTTTAGAAGTGTATTACAAGTGTCAGCCAATTCTGGCTTCTAGGGCACATATATCTAACAATCTCCCACTTGTCCTAAAGCCAATTGGCTACAAGTCTAAGTCCCATCTTCTCAAGGTGGGCTTCGATCTTCTACTGGCCCAATGGCTTTGTAAGCGGGTCTGCCACATTATCTGTGGAGTCGACTCTCTTGACCTCGACGTAACCCTTCTCGAGGTAATCGTGGATGAGGTGGTATCGCCGCTCAATGTGCTTGGATTTCTGGTGAGACCTCAGCTCCTTAGCAAGGGCTATGGCACCATTATTGTCGCAGTATAGAGGAATGGCATCTGATGGCATTACTCTAATTTCTGCAGCAAACTTCTTGTACCAAGAATGCTTCCTTCGCAGCCTCTGATGCAGCGATATATTCTGCTTCCATGGTGGAATCTGCTATCATGGTTTGCTTGGAAACTCTTCCAGCTGACAGCACCACCATTGCACACAAATAGACTCCTAGATGTCAACTTTCGATCATCTACATTAGACATGAAATCTGAGTCTGTGTATCCCTGGACTTGGAGTTCTCCGTTACCAAAGACCAACATCATATCCTTAGTTCTTCTCAAGTACTTAAGGATACATTTCATAGAAGTTTAGTGTTCTTCACCTGGATTTGACTGATATCTGCTTGTGACACTCACAGCATGGGCTATATCAGGTCGTGTACATAGCATGGCATACATGAGGCTCCCTATTGCAGAAGCATAAGGGATCTTGCTCATGCGTTCTATTTCCTCAGGTGTGCTAGGGCACATCTTCTTGGAAAGATGAATACCATGTCTGAAGGATATTAATCCTCCTCTTAGAGTTTTCCATACTAAACCTCTTTAGTACTTCCTCTATGTACATCTTTTGTAAAAGTCCTAGCATCCTATTCGGTCTATCCCTATAGACCTTAATTCCTAGAATAAAGGATGCTTCACCTAGGTCTTTCATAGAGAATTTTTGGACAACCATATTTTGACTGTCGTCAACATGGGAATATCATTCCCAATAAGGAGGATGTCATCCACGTACAATACGAGGAAGACAACAGCGCTCCCACTGACCTTTTTGAAAACACACGGTTCCTCTTCATTTTTGATGAAACCAAACTTTTTGATCACATCATTGAAATGAGTGTTCCAGCTCCGAGATGCTTGCTTAAGTCCATATATGGACCTTTGCAGCTTGCAAACCTTGTGATCAGTATCACTGGATGTGAAACCTAGCGACTGTTCCATATAGATATCTTCCTCAAGATATCCATTTAAGAATGCCGTTTTCACGTCCATTTGCCATATTTCATAATCGAAATAGGCTGCAACGGCAAGCAATGTGCGGATGGATTTTAGCATAGCCACTGGAGAAAAGGTATCCTAATAGTCAATGCCTTCGCGTTGACAATAACCTTTTGCCACTAGTCTAGCCTTGAATGTCTCCACATTCCCATCTGCACCAATCTTTCTCTTGAAGATCCATTTACACCCAATAGGTACTATACCTTCTGGTGGATCTACCAAGGTCCAGACTTGGTTTGAGTGCATCGAGTCAATTTCTGACTGCATTGCCTTTAGCCATTTCTCGGAGTCGATATCTGATATCACCTCGTTGTAGGTTTTGGGATCATCACCATGAGCACTATTACCTACGAGGAACATTTTCTCTACTTCCTCTGAAATAATACCTAAGTATCTTTCAGGAGGATGAAAACTCTTTTCGATCTACGAGGTGGAGGAGGTAGTGTTCTTATTGGCTCAACCTGATTTGGTTCCAATTGGTCCTTAGCTCGTTGTACTTGTGAGACTTTCTCATCAAGCTTAATCTGCTTTCCAATGCCGCTATCTTGAATAAACTATTTTTCAAGAAAGATGGCATGTCGACTCACAATCACATTGTGGTCTTCTGGAATGTAGAAATAGTATCCTAATGACTCTTTAGGATATCCTATGAATCGAGCTCTGAAGGACCTAAACTCTAACTTGTCCGCTTGTTGTCTTTTGACATGAGCCGGACAACCCCAAATTCTGAGATGACTCAGACTTAATTTCTTACCATGCCATATCTCATACGGTGTGGTAGGAACGGTCTTAGAGGGAACCCTATTCAGTAGATAAATTAGAAGTTAACAATGAATGTCCCCAAAGAAAATCAGGAAGGTCTGTGAAGCTCATCATGGATCAGACCATATCTAATAGAGTCCGATTTCTCCATTCTGAAAATCCGTTGAGTTGAGGTGTTCCTGGTGGAGTCCATTGAGAGACTATGCCATTTATCCTTGAGATAGTCTAAGAATTTTCAGCTAAGGTATTCACCTCCTCGATCTGATCGAAGAACCTTAATGGATTTTTCCTAGTTTATTTTTCTACTTCATGTCTGAATTCTTTGAACTTTTCAAAAGCTTCAGACTTGTGTCTCATAAGATACACATACCCATACCTAGACAGATCATCGGTAAAGGTAATGAAGTAGACAAAATTGCCTCTAGTTGGTACATCAAATGGGCCGCACACATCAGTATGTACTAGGGCAAGGAGATCTGTGGCCCTTTCCCCATGTCCTACAAAAGGGAGTTTGGTCATTTTGCCTTGAAGACAAGATTCACAAGTTGGATATGACTCGGAAGTCAATGGACTCAATAGCCCATTTTTCTCCAATTTGTTGATCCTATCTTCTGCTATATGACCTAATCTCAGGTGCCATAGATATCTATCATTTGGACTATCCCTAGGTCATTTGGCATTCATGTTTTGCTCGATAGTTAGAATAGGTACATCAATATGTAGCTGATAAAGACCATTAATAAGGAAACCATTTGCAATTTTATTTCTTTCATAAAGAATGTTACAATGGTCCTTAAAGAAGGTAATCACATAGCCTTCTAGTGCTAAGCATGAAATAGAAATCAAATTCCTGCTAGCTGCAGGCACATAATAACAGTCTTTCAAAACTAAGTCTAAACCAGATGGTAATCGAAGAGGGTATGTTTCCACGGCCACTGCAGCAACTCTTGCTCCATTATCGATGCGTAGGATCATGTCTCCATCCCTCAGCCTCCTGCTATCCTCAAGACCCTGCATGGAAGTGCATAGATGAGCACTAGAACCAGAGTCAAGCACCCAACTGGATGCAGAAGAAACCGTAAGGTTAGACTCAATAATGAGCATACCTCCAGAAGGACCTTCCTTCTTGTTCTTCAGGGTGGCCAGGTAAGTAGGGCAGTTCCGCTTCCAATGGCCGTCGCTGTTGCAATGGAAACACTTTCCTTTAACATCGGCCTTTTTCTTCGGCTCTGCCTTCTTCTTCTTTGCTCCTTCCACCTTCTGCTTTTTCACAGACTTCTTTTTCTTTCCATAAGACTTTCTTTTGGAAGAAGTCCATTCCATAGCAAGAACTGAGCCTTTAGAACCTTTCATAGAAAGCTCAGCGGTGACCAGCATATTCATTAATTCGGCCAAGGAATTTTGAAGTTTATGCATGTGGTAATTCATGATGAATTGCCCATATGCATCAGTCAAGGATTGCAGAATAATATCGTTCTGCAGATCCAAGTCTAACTTCACACCGAGCTTCTCAAGCTCTTCCATGTCCTTGATCATCATCAGACAGTGATCTTGGACTGACTGCCCATCACGCATCTTAGCCTTAAAAAGTTCATTTCGTGACTTGATACTTGGCTGCGCGACTCTGTTCACCAAACATCTCCTGCAGGTGAGCCAACATTTGGCGAGCAGTCCCGATATCTTCATGTTGGCACTGGAGCTCATCAGACATCGAGCCCAACATGTAATATCTGGCCTTATTATCTTCGTCTATCCATTTTTCTAGAGACGCTCTCTGTTCAGTGGATGGACGGGCTGGTAAGGTGGGAGGGTCCTGGTCCAATACATGGGTTAACTTCTCGAAACCCAAAATAATTTTGTAGTTTCCTGAGCCAATCTTTATAATTGGGTTCGGTCAGTCTATGTGTGTCCAGGATACGTGCTAATGGATTGGACGCAGACATTTTTCTGTAGAGAGTCAAAGATTCTAGTTAGATACTGTAATTATGACTTGACCAATTTATTTAGGAAATTTTATTTTTAAACAAATTAGCTCCCACTATTTTCTCGGATCCCTACACTCCCTCTGTAGAGATGCGAAAATCTCCATGATTAATGATTTCTAGTGGGTGGTGCGGTCTCACCAACTGACTCATCACCTCACCTAACAGTTATTGGTGATGGGTTAGCCAATGAGTGAACAACTCTTGTTCAATGATTCTCTAATCATGGTGCACCCAAACTTGGTCTCTAATTCATGAATCTCACCGTATCCAAAATATTGATCCACTCCTTAGTTAAGTCAGACCCACCATTTGCACAGACTGGATTCCTAATTGAGTCTCTCACCGTATCCAAAATATTGAGCCCAACTCATCCTCCAGCCCATAGCATCCAATGCCTAATAGACATGGTTGCATCTTTTCGGTGCAACTGAGCCACTGTATCCAGCCGAGAACAATCAACCCCGGGAAGGGCCCGCACATCTACAATGGTGGAAGACCTCAGACTTAATCTTTTCTTAGGGAGAATTGATTCAGGTCTCATTAAACTAGACTTATCATAGTCATAACAATTATGACTAACCTAGTGGCATGGGTTAGCTCGGATTATTGACCACCTCAGATCAGAACTGTGTCAACAGATATGGCCAGGTAAGTGAGATCGGTGGAAGGAATATGCCATTAACTCGTACAAGAATGCATTCAGGTCGAGTAGCTTCCAATTAAAAATCAGTCGATCGTATGTGCCAAACTTACCTTAGACACCAAATTATTGAGTCAGAACCAATTGGGTTAGCCTACAATCCAGACTCTAACCTCTGAGCCTAATTAGGTCTTGCTTGATCGTGACTCGATCTTGACCCAGACTTAATCCTATTAGGCTGGTCAATTTAAGCATTGTTGATCCCATCTAACCAACTCTTGATTCGGTTTGATCAACCGCTTAGACCTAATTGAGCTACCCAAGCCCGAACCCAGTATTATGAATATGTCTTAGATCTAAAATTCTCAATTTTAGACCTAATTAATATTTCATAATCTTAATTTTTAATTAAGTAGGGTTCATAAACAAAATATGCACAATAAATCCTAGGGTTTCAGGATCTAGGATTTTGCAGAAAGTAAGTTTTGGATTTCTGATTAAGGACGAACACGCAGCACCCCTACACATCATAAGAACATGCCCCATCGGATGGGAAGGAGAGGGCCTTTAAACCCTTCTTCATTCTTATGACCGGACGGCCAAGAGGAACGCCTTAATCAGGAACATGTGCAATACTACAAAATAAGTTTTAGATCTATATCATATATCTCATATACAAATTAGATCTAATCATGGCATATTTTGCATACATCTCATGTATCGAATCATGCATATTTTTAAATCTAAATTATCTCATAATAATCTAAAAAATTAGATTTAAATTGATCTTAATCAAAATAAACTCTAATCTAGACAACTATGTAGAACTATTCTACAACTAGTCTAGACATGCATCAATCATATCTCATATGAGTTTAAAATTAAATAATTTTATTTACTATTTTTTAGATATTATTATAATAATTATAATATCAAAAAATAGTAAATAAATAGATCTAAAATATGATTTAATCAAATTAAATTAAAAACATGCAAGACTATTCTATAGAACTATTCTATTTTAGAACTAGTCATGCATATTTTCTAATCTTAGATCCAAATCATTTAATTTTAATTTTTTCTGATTTTAGATCTGATCACATCTCATGTGACATCTAAAATCACTTATTTTTTAATTAAAATAAATTTAAAATTAGATCTAAATACTTTTAGAACCTTGGCTCTGATACCAATTGAAGAAAAAATCCTGATTTCTTGGACCAGGTTCGTTCAGATCTGATCAGATCAAGAGATATATTTTAAAATTTTTTTTTTTTTGATCTATATCAGATCTAGATATTTTCAAGATCTAATTTTATTATTTTAATAATTAAAAATAAATTAGATAAATTAAATCAAATTTAATTTACCTTGAAAGTGGGTAATCCTATTACCCGTTGATGATCCTATAAGCAGCGGAAGGTTCTGGATCTAGCCACGCAAGTGCCTGGCCTCTACCAGTATCCACTTAGGTTGGATCTAGAGATCCTCTTCTTCTCTATCACATCTCCAAAAATTAGATCTAGATCTGATCTGGAGGATCTTCAAAATACCTTTCGAAGATCAGCAGTCGTCCTTTGCAGCAGCGCAGCCTTCTAGCTTTCAGTCGCCTTTCTCTCATCTGGATTGCACCAACCAAGAATCCAAACCTCTTTGGACATGGAGAGGAGAGGGAGAAGGTGCTTTGGCATGGAGGAGGAGAGGAGAAGCAGTCTTGGGGCATGGAGAATTGTGATTATTCTTTGAGTTGGGCGTAGGGTCTTATTTATAGACTAAGCGTGATCCAACTCCTCTTCTTCCCAACCAATCACAACCCTTTATGAAATCAGATCTAAATCTGATTGGTGAGAATAGAGTCTCCTGGATTCCTCCTTAGAGGGCACCTAAGATCAGTCAAAGTTGGTTCTTAGGAGAACTCTAATTGGAATCCAAAAAGGAGATGGAGTCCCTGTCCAATAGGGACTCCTGGGCGCCTCCAGCTTGGGCACACGCCAAGGGTGGTGTGCGCCCTCCTCCTTCCTAGGATTTTGGTAGAGGAATAGGCCCCCACCAGCTCTCCAATAGGTGTGTGACATGTGGACAGAAGTCAAAGTGTCAATGGTCAACATTTGACCAGTCAAAGGTCAACTTTTGACCAAAGTCAAAGGATGAGAAATGGCAGGTGACCAAAAAATGGCAGGTAATATCTTACAAAATAAGACAACCTTTTCTGACTTGGACAAGCTCCAGTCAGACAAAGTGAAGGCCTCTGAATGAGCACAAACTCCTTTGGCTCAGTCAGGACAACTTATTTATGATAGTAAAAGAAGAACGTTAGGTTCAATCGAGTGCTAGCACGATTTTCTTGAACCTAATTGAATCTCATTCAGATCAATTGAACTGGATCAGTTCAATTGATGATCACCAGATTCAAACCCTTATTTGTGTGACCCAGTTAGGTTCAGTTCTGTATGGTAATGGGATATGTCATGATCTCTATCATCGACATCATCGAAACTCCTTTCGATGGATCAGAACTCTTCTGATTCGAACAGCTAGAATGATCGATCATCTAAATCATTCTAATTGCTCCCAAAATCCACCAGTGACACCTAGCAGTATATGGTGGCAACCCATCAGAGCTGAATGTGAACCTCTTGGTGCAGCTATCTGTGTGATTAAGTTCTTCTATCTTGAGCCTCTGATCAGATTAGGGTTAAGGTGAACTCGTCAAACCCTAGTCTCTATCATATGATGTAATCATTCGATTCAAGTCCGATGTGAAAATCTAAATAGAAACTCTTTCTATTATTTCACTCTGCCATGGCCATGGACTTCTGGACTTGATTCTCATGATCATCATAGGGCTGCTCCTCTACCACCGAGGTAGATAGATTCCATCTTGATGCTATCCAGTTCCTACAATGAACATGCTATAGCCAACATACACCTCAGGATTCCGTATGGCTAGGAGATCGAGTAATGGTGTAGTCAAACTATAACACCCTCAAGGTGAACTGCCGATGCATCTCAGGTCAAAGAACCAGACACACTACTGCAGCATCGAGTCAGTCATTGACGAGAAGGTAGACTTCCTAATGACTACTCGAGGTGGTCACGCTCAGTGCCCTCGTTCTCTAATGAGTACCTATACTCTCACTCCAGTGTCTCCACACCGTAGACTCAAGACTCATCTACTAAAGAAAAGTGATTGTACACCAACCTTCCGGATCAATCACCATCCTCGTGATGATCCTATGGTCGAAAGCATTTTATGAGTTAATAATGATTATTCATGTCTTAAATTTTCAACTCTTGAAAATATGAATTATCATTATCATTAACTCAAAGGATGTATCACAGACACTAAATACACATATGTGATAGAAAATAATCCATTTTATTGATATTAATCAAAATTATAATTTTGCCCCTAGAAGTGTATTACAAGTGTCAGCCAATTCTGGCTTTTAGGGCACATATATCTAACAATAAGATGATCAAAATATATGGCTTCGTTAAGAATGAAGAAGAGCCCTGCATTTATAAGCAGATAAATGATCTGACAATGATATTTCTTGTCCTGTACATGGATGATATTCTCTTAATAAAAAATAACATTTTCATACTATAAAAAATAAAAGTTTGGTTGTTATCTCAGTTCTCCATAAAAGATTTGGGTGAAGCATCCTACATCTTAGAGATGAAGATTTGTAGGGATAGATCTAAGAGGATGCTTAGATTATTGCAGTCCATATACATAGAAACTATGTTGAAAAGATTTAGCATGGAGAATTTCAAGAAGAGCTATCTTTCGATTGGCCATGAAATTTTTTTTTATGAAAGATTGTTTGACAACTCTTGAAGAGAGAGAGCATATAAGTAGAATCTCATATGCTTCAGTAGTGGGATCTATCATGTATGCCATGACATAGTAGTGGGATCTATCATGTACGCCATGACATGTACAAGACTAGATGTAGCATACTCACTAGGAGTCGTGAGTAAATACCAATCTAATCCAGGAAAGAACCATTAGAAGGTGGTAAAAATCATCCTTAAGTATTTAAAAAATACTAAGGATCAATGACTAGTTTATGGTGAGTCAAATCTGAAACTTATGGAGTTTATAGACTCTAGCTTTTAATCTAATCATGATGATAGCGGAAGCATATCGGGTTATGTCTTATTCTAAATAATGAAGCTGTCTGCTGAAAAAATTTCAAGCAGCATACTATGGCAGACTCAATTTGCGAGGTAGAGTACATCGCAGCATCAGATACCATGAAAGAAGCTATGTGGCTGAGGAAGTTCATCACCAAGCTTAGAATAACATCCTCTCTAGATGGTCCAATTCTGCTCTACTGCGACAGCACTGGAGCTATTACTCAAGTGAAGAAATCGGAGGCACAACAACAGATGAAGCACATATTGCATTGCTATCACATGATCCAAAATATCATGGATCGAGGTGATGTTGATCTTCAGAAGATCGATGGAAAGAAAAACCTGACCAACTCCTTCACTAAAGCCTTGGCGGTAAAGGAATTCGACAACCACAAGTCAAAGATGGGTATTAAATGTTGTACTAAGTGGCTTTAGGATAAGTAAAAGTTGTTGAAAAATATATTCCATAGTCAATCATCAGCTTGTTGATGGTTGCACTATTTTATAATTATAAATAATTTATTATTAAATAAATTTTTATTCTGATATTTTTATCATAAGTCTACATTTTCTAATGAACTTCATATTGTGATAAAATTCTTAGGATTTTTTAGTTTCAATAAAGAAAGGATTTATCGTTTAGTCCTTAAATTGTTCATGATCAAATGATATATTGTTAACTAGGATGACAACGTTTATTGAGTATAGATCATTGTGTACCATATAGATTGGTTATCCTCTTAACTAATGAGTATGGAGATACTAGTATGGCATACAGGTGAGATGTAGGGATACATCATCACTGATTGTGATCAATTCTAAAGCATTCTACTATCGAGAATTACTCTGATGGAATATGAATATAAGTATCCTTTAAATCTGAGATTGCTATGATGGCTTACAAGCAACTCATTATGCTTTGGTGTCGAACTATCTGAATTTTTAATTTAGTGATAAAAGATTTCTAAGCACAGTCAAGTATTTATGAAGTCGATGAGTGATCAAGACGGGATTGACCACTCCAAGAGCTTGGAAAAAATGCATCACTGTATTTTAATTTAGCAAAATCTTGACCAAGATAATCCATGAGATGGATTTAGTATTTTAAAATACAATGTAGATGACCTAATCAGGATTCATAGTTAAATCCTAAGTTATCCTATGAGAATTTAGATCAGGGGGATGAATTATACAAAAATCATATCCATATGGGTTCTAAGAGTGTTGCTTTATACATTCAACTTATTCAGCCATCGGATACCATTGCTTAATGATCACTTCGATTAGTATAAAACTTTATTTCTATACTATCAACTTAGGTTTGAACTTATGCAGTTATATACATAAGATATCTTGATTTGATCGAATGGTTGATCGATAATTAAAAATTATTTTAGGGTTAAACATTCAATACGATTGATATTTGATCTAATACAAGTATTGCAGGAGGATCGATTAGTAATAGGATTGCTAATTAGCTTAATTTGATTAATTCAAAGGGCCGAGATCAAGTCTAATTGAATAATACTCAATTAAATTTAGTTTGGACTTGATTGGATCAAATTCAATTGATTTATTGGATAAGCTAATTGCAAGAAAAAACAAGTTCTTGTTCAATTAGGATTTGTATGCACCTAATTTTTAATTTAATTAAAATTTAATTTAATATGATTTAATTAAGCTTTTAGTTAGTCTAAGATAAGCCTTAATTAGATTATACAAGTTTTGATTTAATTAGATTCAAATAATAAGTTGCACCAAGTCAAAACTTAAAGTCCTAGTGTAACTAGGACTCTTCCATCTTGCGTCACCTTACTTTCCATAGCCCCCATGCCAATTTTCTTGGAATTTGCTTAAAAAATTTTATTTTCAGAGAGTCTCCATGCCCTTTTTGTGCCTTCCACCTTTTTAGAAGAAAATTAGTTATGAAATAGGTCAAAATAAATAAGTTATTTTGATCTAAGACTCTATTTAATAGAGTTTCACACATCAACTTTTCTTATTCTCTTGAGATGCTAAGCCACCTGATTTTTTTTTAATTTTTTATGAAAAATAGAAGACATTTGTACACAACTTTCAGGATTTCCATGCCAAAAAATTAGGGGACTTCTAAGAGTTAGGTGCCCCAATCCTTGCTTAATTTGGACATATCTTTCTAGATTTTTTATCTAGACAAGAACTCTATCATAATTTTTTATTTAAAGAAAGTTAGGACATGAAATTTTTGCAAATTTTAGACCTGAGAGAGAGTGCTTGGATGTGGGAAGCTTTAGTATAAGGAGGCTTTAGGCATGGTGCTTTGTAAAGACACAAGTTGTTATATCTAGATGAGAGAAAAGAAAGAGAGAAGAGAGATCTTCTCTAAGGTTTCTCTTAGATCCTTTTTCATAATCTTTTTGAGAGAAAAAATTAAGAAAATAAGTTCTTTCATATCCATCCATCTCTTTTTTGGTGCTTTGGAAGGTCCAAGTTGATCAAAGAAAGAGTTTCACCATCAACCATCAAAGAAGGATTAGCACGGTACTAGTATATTGTGTTGATTTTCAGTCGCTAGACTTCATATCAATGATAGAAGCTTCATATGGACGTTTTATAAAGGTCGGATATGTGTGCAGCTTGAAGGATGATCTCAGCCTCAGATCAACAAGTGGAGTTCCCAACGTGTGAAAGATAAAAAAGAGTCGATCTCTTTCTCCCACTAGATTAGATCTAGTCTTAGTTTGATATTGATATGATCAATATCATTATCTTTATTTAATATTTAATTTTAGATTTATTAGCATGCATAGATCATAACATTAGATCTTAGATCTAGATTTTATTTATATATTTTAATAAATTAATATGATTAATTTATTACTTTCGCTAATCTAGTTTTGAAAAAGTTTCAAAATACCTACAAGAAATCTTAGACTTTTCCTTCATGTGGAACTCGGTGGTGTAGTCTTAGGCAGATTGATCATACTTCTACCATAGATATTGTCACTTAATCCATCGATACTCCTCATGGCTAAATGGATAAAACTACTTCTTGATTAGGCCCTTGAATTTGCTCCATATCAAATTAGAAACATCATTTTTTTCTTATGTATGAATTCTACCTCTTGAGAGCATGGCTAGAAAGCTTGAGATGAGCAAAACTGCCTTCTAGGATACTAAAGTATCCATAGATAGCAAAGTATGTCTCTAACTAGTCTAGCTAGTTATCTAGCTTTTCTACATTAATAATTTCATTGTATATGGGGATATCGATTTAAGCTTCAACTTTAAATGATCGAAGAGAGAGATTTTTCGTATCTGTAGATTGCTCATATTTCTTGCTGAATAGAGTTCTTCTCTAAACATTGGAGACAGTTTTGTAAAAGAAGTTGTTGGCACTTGTATTTATGCTGAAGGTACTATTAATCTAAAAATAATCTTGATGAGTTGGATAATCTTCTCCTCTAATTATGTGTGACATTCCTTTATCTCATCATCCATTGAAAAAGAGCTAGTAGCCATACTCGTCTTTGTCCTTCAATGTGCTTGAAGCATATATGGATAATCCTTCTCCTGATTGTAGGTATTACTCATTCATTCTAACCATGCACTAAAGCCCTCCATAGGTGTAAAGAACTAATGCTTTGATACCAAGTTGATCTAATCAGAGAGAAGGAAGATTTTTTTTTTAATCTGCTAAACTCGAATCTCACAAAGAAAAGGTAGAAGAAAAAATATTACTACAAAAAAGAACTACGACAATGGTTCGTAACCGTTCTCATAGTCCAAAAAATCATTGCCATAAGCTATAGCAGTGGTTAGAAAATTGCTGCCACTGCGGCCGTTGCCATAGCTTTATAGTAGCGGTTGTTGTAGAGGTTGTTGAACTACTATCATAGGTAGCCTATTACAGTAGTTTATAAACCACTGCAATAGATCGATCTATAGCAGCGGTTATGTAACCACTGACATAGGTTATCTATAGCAGCAGTTATATAACCGCTGTCATAGATAATCTATAGCAGCAGTTTCTTAATCACTGCCATAGATCTAATACAGCGGTTGGCACCATTAGTACCATGAACCTATGGTAGCGGTTAAAAAACCACTGTCGTAGATCTTTTTATAATTAAAAATTAAAATTTTTATTTTTTTATATATTTTATCTGATAAATATATATATATAACATAAGAAAATATAATAAATATAAAAATTATTCTAAAATGCTAAAATTTTATTATTAAATAAAATTTATTATAATATTTTTTTAAAAAAATAAAATACATCAAAAGTCTCCTAAATCTACATCATCAGAGCTGGAGTTAGAGTCGAAACCAAAGCTGAAGCTAGAGTTGGTGCTGGAGTCGAAGCCAGAGTTGGAGCTAGAGCTGGAATGTGGGCCAACATATCCTCAAAGTTCATGACTCCAAAACGTTCACTGAGATGGATAGAGTATGCTTCGACTGCTCCTCAGATGCTGAACTATGTGTAACCCATCGAGGGGCAGGGGTGAAAGCTAGATGGCATTTCGGTGCCATCATAACTTGCAACATTAGTGAACATTAATCAATATAACATGTTGAATAATAATATTAGTATAGCATCAATAAATAGTCTCTAATATTTATACCAGATGGGGATTCTCTTAGTAGCCGGCATGGCATGGCCTACCAGCATGACATGGTCTACCGGCACGACATACATTTTTCTTAAGCTTTCAAAGATTAGAAGAAAGAGAGCTCTTTAACCAAAATAAGAAAAAAATAAAGAAAAATTTAAATAAAAATTAATAATTAGACTCTAATAATTTATACCAAAATATTGAAGTCATCGTCTAGTGGCATCTATAATATAGACATCACCATCGCTCCTGACAAATGTGTCTGGGACTTCGACAGTACTAGATAAGTTTTATCTTAGAGGAGCGCTTTGAATGCATGGTCCAACATCGTCATCAACTTTGGTATCATCAAAAATATGCCTAGACACCATCCTTACAATAACACCCCATTGAGGCTTCAAGGAATCACTAACGTAGAAGACTTGACTAGCTTGGAAGGCAAGTATATACGGTTCTTCAGTGCGGAGATGGCGTTGCATGTTAATGAGAGTAAAACCACGGTCATCAATCTTCATCTCAGATTGAGATAAGATGTCAAACCAATCACACTTCATCAATGCGATCTTTCTTTTAGAATAATAGTCCAAGATGACTATCTTCTCCACCATGCCATAACAGTTCAAATCCTCCGTACGAGGCTGTGAATCTCTTGAGCTAGCATAACACCCAGTGGTGGTGCTTAACATGATGTCACTATTTTGTGTTGCCATATTTACAGACCTGCTGTGAATATTAAACTTGTAGTCGTTAATGACGAGCTGTTTATACTCATGCACGGCACGATTAGGGCCCATTGAAAGAGCATGCACTTCAGGGCTCATATCACTGAGCGGCAATCTTCACACCTAATTAAGAAGATGATACCTAATTAGTAAACATGTTCCAATAAGTTATACTAGGCAAGAATATATAATCGCTTACATGATCTTTGAACCATTTAGAAAATTCGTTGCTATGCATTTTTTCTTTTTTCTGCATACTTAGAGCACCATATTTTACTCTTATAATCTTCTTATGTTTGCTGCATGCATAAAAAATAAATTTAGGTATAATTAATTTTTTTTTAATTATTATAAAATAAATAATGCTGAGTGACTCACCTTATATACGGCTCAATGACATCATAGTTGAAGAGCACGTAGCGGTGTGCCTTATCCCTTTCCTCAATGCTCAAATTAGTGAGGCCGTATGAAGTAAAAAGTCCATCTAGCTATGGAATAGACTCAAATGCAGACTCAATTGGCTCATACTGATCATCCTGATTTCTTATTGATTGATTACAATGTATCTCGAGCTTGTTTAAGTACATGGTATTAAAATCCATACATTGTTGACCTAAATAATCTTCTGCTATAGATCCCTCTAGACGATTCATATTTCTTACATAAGATTTTAGAGTTTGAATATTTCTCTTAGTAGGATACATCCATCAATAGAACACTGGGCCTCTAAGTGTAACTTTTTCCGCAAGGTGTATGGTGAGATGCATCATAACTATGAAAAATGATGGTGAAAATATCTTCTCTAGATCACATAATATAGTCACCACCCTTGCCTTCATTTTCTTCACGTCTTTCTTAAGCAACCTCTTTGCACAAATATCTCTATAAAAATTGCAAAGACGAATAACCGTCATTCTAACATTTTTTGGCAACACGCGGCGAATAGCTATTGAGATCAATATCTGCATCAATACATGATAATCATGAGTCTTCAATCTCCTAAGTTTAATATCCTTACTATTCACACACTTTGATATATTGCTTGAGTATTCATTTGGGACCTTTATGTTCTCCAACACATAAAGAAATGTAGACCATTCGGAGGCATTCATAACATAGCATGCATGAGGAAGCCTCCACTATTCTCCCCCTACCGACTCTGGATCGAGTGATCTTCTAATACCCCATTCATTCAAGTCAAGTCGAGAATTCAAGTCATCCTTGGTCTTATCCTTGATATTCAAGATTGTTGCCAAAAGGAGCTTGCACACATTCTTTTCAATATGCATTATATCTAAGCAGTAAAGTAATAAATTTGTCTCCCAATATGGCAAGTCAAAGAAGATGCTCTTTTTTCTCCAATTAAAGTGTGTGTTATCTTTCTTTGATCGATGCTTTCTTTTTTTATCACCAATCGGATCATCTTTTCTAAATTCAACACTGAGACCATCTAACTTTCTAAGTACTTCACTCCTAGACATTCGATCAGGCACCTCACCTTCTTCAACAGTGCCATCGAAGGAGCATGCATCCCTTCTGTATGAATGGTTTTGATAGAGGAAACGTTAATGCCCCATATAGTTAAAGCTCCTCCGATGTGTCAACCTTCTAGATCGGGTGTTTCTTCCATAGATCGGGCATGCTAGCTCACCTTTGGTACTCCAACCCGATATTATGGCATAGAGTGAAAAGTCATTTATTATCCACAAAAATACTGCACGCATGGAGAATGACTCATTCAGCAAAGCATCAAAAGTTGGAACACCTTGAATGCTCTATAACTATTTCAACTCGATAATAAGAGGCTACAAATAAACATCAATATCATTACTTACCTCCATCGGTCCAGGGATGAGCACTATCATGAAAGCAAAGAATAAATATGAATAAATAATGGCCATATACTATGGATAGTATTCATATGCTTGAATGGGTTGAAACTATCGCATGACAAGCCCAACCTCACATTACGTATCTCTTGTGCGAAGCCGGGATGTAATTCATTAAACTTCTACCATGCCTCTCCATCGACTAGATGCCTTAATGCATTATCTTTTGTTTGATCTTCTTCATGCCATCTCATGTCCTTCGATGTCTTTGCTGACATAAACAACTTTTATAGTCTTAAAATCAAAGAAAAGTATCACATCAATTTTTGAGATACACGAGTCGATGTGCCATCTTTATTCTATTTCCATCTTGATACATTGTACCTCATGCACTCATTGCGGTTGACATCCTCCTTCCAATAGAACATGCAATCATTGGGACATGCATGTATCTTGGTATAAGTAAAGTTCAGCTATTCAATAATCTTCGATGTCTCATAATTATTCTTCAGAATTCATGCATCATCTGAAAGAATGTCTTTCAAAAGCTCTAGTATGCAGTTC
The DNA here is from genome assembly GCA_006176705.1 of Cocos nucifera. Lineage (NCBI taxonomy): Eukaryota > Viridiplantae > Streptophyta > Magnoliopsida > Arecales > Arecaceae > Cocos > Cocos nucifera. The sequence goes on from QRFJ01000055.1 coordinate 1,556,047, forward strand.
ACTTCATTATTACTGAATCCATTGGAGCATTTCGCATGATACAACTAGATTAAGAACTCAAGCTTCGCCATCTTTTCACATTTGGGATATAACGAAATATTAGTATCCTCCATTAACTTGCGGACCTTCTCTACATCCTCACTATTTGTCATTCGACCAATCACAAGATCAGACATGGATGTAGATACACCATCATTATGGCCAACAAATGAAAAAATATCATAAACCATTTGTTTCACTCCCCCTTTTAGGTTGATCGCCTTCTTGTGGCCTGCCCTCACCATGTTGGTCCCAACATTGACATCTTGATGAGATAGCCACGGCCCACCCATACACTTTTTACAAGGACATTGGATCAGTCCATGGTTCCCAAATTTCTCTATAGCATAATCAAAAAATTTTTGAAGTCCAGCCTTATATTCTGGTAAGAGCCTACTAAACTTCATCCATCTCTTATCCATTTTAAAAATGATGATACTGCAAGTAAATCATGTGTGGAACTCAAATTAAATATCATTTTTAGATATGTAATAAATGTACCCTATCATCAACTAATAGATAAAGATAGATCCTATTTCATTCAGAAATTATATTAATTCTATAGGTTCATTACAGTAATCAAATGATATGCAACAGAGATCGAATAAAATTTTGATAGCCCTTAGTTCTCCCATGTAGGAAGAACAAAAGAAAAATACTGTTCAAAATTTCATTCGAAATCTTTAGCATACCGTTTGATTACTGTAATTACCTATAGAATTATCTGTAATTTTCAAACTATCCATATTGGACAATCAATTGATCATTGTACATAATTCTCTAATCTATATAATTATATATAATTATATGGATGTCGGAGATTATGTACACTAATCAATTGATGGATCTATCGTTATGCAATGCAATAAACAAAAGTAATAAGATATAAATATTCAGAAAATGTTATGCAATAAATTCTACAACATGAATTACATTCATAAATAATTAATGATGGCGGTGAGGTTGGATCTCTCTCTTCCTCTCTAAAGTACAAATCCATCGGGTATTCGGGTTCGGATCCGGTATCAGTAATTAAAATTAGATCTAAATTTGAATATCCAAACTTTGATCCAAATCCAATCCATTGACAAATCTAGTCCACAACCGCCGACATGGCACAGCCCAAGGCTACCATCATGGCACGATCCAAAAACTATGGCATGCAGATAATTATAATATTTATAATATTTATTATAAATATTTTATAAATTATTATAAATATACATAATTAATAAATAATATTATAAAATTAATAAAAATTATACTTACAGCTATAGAGAGCGGGTCGCATCAAAAGCTCCGAGGGTCGCCGACGATGATGCTAGAGGAGGACAATGGCACTAGAGGTAACCTACGAAATAAAAGCAAGATAGTGAGATAAAGAAGAGAGAAAAAGAGGAAAGAGAGAGAGAGAGCAGGACGGTCGGAGATGGGGGGCCAGGGGGAGGGAGCATAGTGATGAGGAGGTCGAAGGAGGCTTCGCACTCGGTCGGAGAGGGTTAGAATGGTGGGATTTCGCAGGGGCCGAAGGAGGGTGGAGGGGGCTCGCTAGAAGGGGGATTTGGTTTTGCATCGGGGTCGGAGAAGGATAGAGTATGAGAAAGGAATTTCATGGGGGGCCGGTGGAGGGTCGAGGGTGGATGGGGGTTCGTCGGAGGAGGGTTTCATAAGGTGCCGAGGGAGGGTCAGATGGGGATTCGTCGGAGGGGGGTTTCACTGGGGCCCGAGGGAGGGTCAGATGGAGGGGTGGAGGGACTGGGTGGGAGGTGGCGGGTGGCGGGGAGGGGCAGCCGGGGATGTGGGGGCCGCAGAGGGAGGGGGAAGGAACGACGACACGATAGGAGGGGGAGGAGGGACAACATCGATTGGGAGGGAGGAGGGTTGACGTCGGCCAAGGGGGAGGAGGACCAATGAGGGGCGACGCCGACCAGGGGGAGGTGGAGCGACGCAGGCTAAGGGGGGAGGAGGGGTGACAAGGGTGATGCTGACCGGGGGGGGAGAGGGGTGACGTCGGTCAGGGGGAGGAACCTCACCGATGATGAAGAGGAGGGAGAGAGAGAGAGAGAGATCGAGTGCGCATGGGAGGAAAGAAAAAATTTAGAGATTTTTAACCTAACCTACGGCAGTGGTTATCGAACTGCTACCATATATCTATGGCAATAGTTATTGAACCACTGCCATAGATCTACGACAGCGGTGATCCAAAATCGCTGTCATAGATTCACGGCAGCGGTTCTATAACTGCTACTGCTGTAGATCTATAGCAATCGATTTTTTTGATAACCACTGCCATATATTGGAAAATAATTTTTTTTTATTTTTTTTAAATATTATATAATTTTAAAATTTAATACCCATCTTCATTTTTCATTATTTAAATAATTATCATTAGAGTATCGTCGCAAAAAGATCGCCTTCGATCCGATGGCCCTAGCTTCATCGATCAAGAAAAATTTAGATTTTCGATGATCACGAACGATGATGCGATGATTCTGATAGATGGAAGACCTATTCGATGGATCCTTAAAATCTGCAACGATGATCTCGATGATGTTTGTAAGCATACTATCAAAGTTTTCACTTCAATCGGATATCGTTATCATGGTCAATTTAGTATGAAATGATTTCAACCGTTAAATTAGAAACAAGCGATCAAAGGAGTTAAATGATCATTCCGATTATGAGATAATTTTTTAATTAAATAATTTTTATTATAATTTTAAATATTTTATATGATGATGATAGTAAAATTTCAAATATCATTTTCATATAAACTATTCATATGTTAAGCAAGATATTGCAAAAGCACGAGCATAACAACCAGTGAAGTTTCAAGAATGGTTATCAGAAGATGTATAGTTTTAGATTCGTTCTTCATCTCATGAGTTGAATTTTATAATCACCATCATAAAAAATGATTAAAATAGTAGCCAAAGATTATTTATAAAAAAAATTATCTCATAATCGGATACCGTTTGGTCCTTTGATCACTTCGTTTATCATTTAACGGTCGAAACTAACCTATACTAAATTGACCAAGATAACGATATCTGATTGAAGTGAAACTTTGATAGTATGCTACAAACATCACTGAGATCATCATGATAGATTTTTGGATTCATCAAAGGTCTCCATCTATCAGATCATCGAATCATCGTTCGTGATCGTTGAAATCAAATTTTTTTGATCAACGAAGCTAGGGCCATCGGATCGAGGTGACCTTTTGCAAAAATACTCTAATGATAATTATTTAGATAATGAATAGTGAAGATGAACATTAAATTTTAAAATTATATAATATTTAAAAATATATATATATAGCAGCGGTTATAATTAACCACTGCCATAAATTAGATTATAGTAGCAGTTCCTACTAACCGCTGCTATAGGTCCGACTTATGGCAGTGGTTATAATGAACCGTTGCTATAGGTCGATCTATGACAGTGATTTTTTTATAACCACTGCTATAGGTCCATCCTACGGCAGTGGTTTTTTCTAACCGCTGCTATATGTCGAACCTATAGTAGCGATTACAAAAATCATTGTCATAGATCCGACCTATAGCAGTAGTTAATAAAAACCACTGCCATAGGAGCTATGGTAGCGGTTTTGAAAACCGCTGTCATAGTAAGCATTGCCACAGGCCATTTTTATAGTAGTGAAAATTTTTTTTGAAAGTAGAGCTCAATTTCTTATTTTCTCTTTTATTTTTTTTCTTTGATTAAAAATAAGGTACATATCCTCTATTTTTAATAATAATGTCCACCTTTATACAAACTTGATTGAATTTCTCTTCTATTTCTAATAGAATTCTTTTTATCTAAAATAGACGTGGGTAGTAGAAATAATCTAGAAAAAGTTAAAACTCTTTACAAGATAAATCTCGATTTCTATATCAATTATACTTTCTATCACTTTGCTGGATTCTTATATGATTGGAAGCTACGCTCAGTCAAAGTCTTATCTAAAAGAAAAATTTTTAGGTTAATTGGCTCGTTTCGAGATCTGAATGAAAAAATTTTGTCTTAATCACTAAAGATGCAGTCCCGTTCATGGTCAATTTAGTATGGAATGATTTCAGCCGTTAAATTAGAAATAAGCGATCAAAGGATTAAATGTCATCCGATTATGAGATAATTTTTTAGTTAAATAATCTTTATTATAATTTTAAATATTTTATATGGCGATGATAGTAAAATTTAAATTATTTTCGTATAAACTGCTTATGTTAAGCAAATATTGTAAAAGCACGAGCATAACAACCAGTGAAGTTTCAGAATGGTTATCAAGAGACGTATAGTTTTAGATTGTTCTTCATCTCATGAGTTAAATTTTATAATCACCACCATAAAAAATGATTAAAGTAGTAGCCAAGATCATTTATGAAAAAAATTATCTCATAATCGGACACTGTTTGGTCCTTTGATCACTCGTTTATCATTTAACGGTCGAAACTAACCTATACTAAATTGACCAAGATAACGATATCCGATTGAAGTAAAATTTTGATAGTACGCTACAAACATCACCGAAATTATCGTTGTAGATTTTTGAATTTATCGAAGGTCTTCATCTATCAGATCATCGCATCATCGTTCGTGGTTGTCGAAATCGAATTTTTTTGATCGACGAAGCTAGGGCCATCGGATCGAGGCGATCGTTTGCAAAGACACTCTAATGATAATTATTTAGATAATGAATGGTGAAGATGGACATTAAATTTTAAAATTATATAATATTTTTTAAAAAAAGAAAAAAAAAATATGGCAGCGGTTACAATTAACCGCTGCCATAAATTAGATTGTAGCAACGGTTCCTACTAACCGCTGCTATAGGTCCGACTTATGGTAGCGGTTGCAATGAACCGCTGCGATAGGTCGATATATGGCAGCGATTTTTTGTAACCGTTGCTATAGATCCGACCTACGGCAGCGATTTTCTCTAACCACTGCTATATGTCAGACATATAGCGGTGGTTACAAAAATCATTGCCATAGGTCCAACCTATAGCATCGGTTAATGAAAACCGCTGTCATAGAAGCTATGGCAGTGGTTTTGAAAATCGCTGTCATAGGAGCGCTGCCATAGATCATTTTTGTAGTAACGAATTTTTTTTTTGAAAGTAGAGCTCAGTTTCTTGTTTTCTCTTTTATTTTTTTTTTCTCTGATTAAAAATAAGGTACATATCCTCTATTTTTAATAATAATGTCCATCTTTATACAAACTTGATTGAATTTCTCTTCTATTTCTAATAGAATTCTTTTTATCTAAAATAGACGTGGGTAGTAGAAATAATCTAGAAAAAGTTAAAACTCTTTACAAGATAAATCTCGATTTCTATATCGATTCTACTTTCTATCACTTTGCTGGATTCTTATATGATTGGAAGCTACGCTCAGTCAAAGTCTTATCTAAAAGAAAAATTTTCAGGTTAATTGGCTCGTTTTGAGATCTGAATGAAAAAAATTTATCTTAATCACTAAAGATGCAGTCCCTTTCATGGTCAATTTAGTATGGAATGATTTCAGCCATTAAATTAGAAATAAGCGATCAAAGGATTAAATGTCATCCGATTATGAGATAATTTTTTAGTTAAATAATTTTTATTATAATTTTAAATATTTTATATGGCGATGATAGTAAAATTTAAATTATTTTTGTATAAACTGCTTATGTTAAGCAAATATTATAAAAGCACGAGCATAACAATCAGTGAAGTTTCAGAATGGTTATCAAGAGACGTATAGTTTTAGATTATTCTTCATCTCATGAGTTAAATTTTATAATCACCACCATAAAAAATGATTAAAGTAGTAGCCAAGATCATTTATGAAAAAAATTATCTCATAATCGGACACCGTTTGGTCCTTTGATCACTCGTTTATCATTTAACGGTCGAAACTAACCTATACTAAATTGACCAAGATAACGATATCCGATTGAAGTAAAATTTTGATAGTACGCTACAAATATCACCGAGATCATCGTTGCAGATTTTTGAATTTATCGAAAGTCTTCATCTATCAGATCATCGCATCATCGTTCATGATTGTCGAAATCGAATTTTTTTGATCGACGAAGCTAGGGCCATCGGATCGAGGCGATCGTTTGCAAAGACACTCTAATGATAATTATTTAGATAATGAACGATGAAGATGAACATTAAATTTTAAAATTATATAATATTTTTTTTAAAAAAGAAAAAAAATATATGGCAGCGGTTATAATTAATCGCTGCCATAAATCAGATTATAGCAGCGGTTCCTACTAACCGCTGCTATAGGTCCGACTTATGGTAGCGGTTGCAATGAACCGCTGCTATAGGTCGATATATGACAGCGATTTTTTATAACCGTTGCTATAGGTCCGACCTACGGTAGCGATTTTCTCTAACCACTGCTATATGTCAGACCTATAGCGGCGGTTACAAAAATCATCGCCATAGGTCCAACCTATAGAATCGGTTAACGAAAACCGCTGTCATAGGAGCTATGGCAGTGGTTTTGAAAATCGCTGTCATAGGAGCGCTGCCATAGATCATTTTTGTAGTAGCAAAATTTTTTTTTGAAAGTAGAGCTCAGTTTCTTGTTTTTTCTTTTATTTTTTTTTTCTCTGATTAAAAATAAGGTACATATCCTCTATTTTTAATAATAATGTCCATCTTTATACAAACTTGATTGAATTTCTCTTTTATTTCTAATAGAATTCTTTTTATCTAAAATAGACGTGGGTAGTAGAAATAATCTAGAAAAAGTTAAAACTCTTTACAAGATAAATCTCGATTTCTATATCAATTCTACTTTCTATCACTTTGCTGGATTCTTATATGATTGGAAGCTACGCTCAGTCAAAGTCTTATATAAAAGAAAAATTTTCAGATTAATTGGCCCGTTTCGAGATCTGAATGAAAAAATTTTATCTTAATCACTAAAGATGCAGTCCCTTTCATGGGAGAATCACATCGTAGATCTCAAAAAATTATCTATTTTTTTAAAAAAAATCATCAAAATTAGATATCAAATGATCAAGTTATGACCTCAAAAAGTTTGGCTTGCAACTTGACTTTCCGATATGGCAAATCTTGTTCCTAAACTCTATTCAGCAGCGATATTCATAGTGGACAAAATGATTTACATCGAGTTTGAGGATTCTTTTGCAATGTTTTTGAGTAAATACATCCAATCACGTTAGTCACCAAAAGTCCTAAAGATATGGTGGCAAAACATAAGATGTCTCTCGTAGCTCCAACTCAATATGGTGGCAAATACATGCCAGCCACCTTGTTGGCCTCCAGGAAAATATGCTTTATCGTACATAAAGTGATGTTTGATTTGAGTCTCCAAATATCCATCATTAATGGATGATTAGATCTACGAAATTACTATTCTGTAATGATCGCGTTGAAGTCCCCTTCCAAATTGATATAGGGTCCGTCCGTAAAATAGTGATGGCACATCCCAGATATTCATACAGAGCCCTCATTTCGACCAATTGGTCTGTTGTATCAAACATGGATGAACCTCTCGCAGCCACAAATATTGACCCGGAATCCCAAATGATAAATTCTACTCCGCCAATGTGATCCATATTTTTCACATTGCCATCATCGAAGTCGATTTTCAGAAAGTCGAGGGGTGTGGGTCATGGGATGCAAAGCTTATAAGTGCAGAATCCTAGATTTTCCTAACACCCTCGGATATATGATCTCGCCCACATGAAGTCGTCTAAAGCATGATGCAAAACTCTTGCAACTATAATAAGAGGTCTTTCACTTATATTTTGAAAGAGTCCCGCCAAACGTAATATGGTAAAGAGACCAACCAAATATAATATGTGGCATAGCTCAAGTAAATATATCTCTGATCATCAATAAATCTAGGATTACCTCACTTAATGAACTAGAAGAAAGCTTCTAAATTCTAGGGATGAATGGACAGGGACAAACAACTGAAGCCCTACCTCCAAATCTATAAAGATTTCGGGCACTTAAATAGCACATTGTCAATCGGCTCTTCGGTCTTGATGCACTGATCACAATAAAGGAGCATAGGAATACCTCCATGATGTAGAATCCTTCTGCATGGCAATCAATCCCAAACCAGCTTCTAGAGGAAAAAGTGCCATATCTCTTAGTTGAGCCCCCATCTTATCTTTCAGACTCATCCTACATCCCTCTGCAAACCTGGAGAGTATAAGAGCGTTGTGACTCTAACCCTCAACCTACTAGATTCTTCCTAACCAAGTTTATCAACTATATATACCCTCCAAAGGAATAGCTATGTAGAGCCTTTGGGAACTAAGCTCACCTCCAAATTAAGCATCATCTAATTAGTCCTCTGTCCCATGTTATGTTCCAATGGCCATCAAATCATATACCATTTTGTTATCGTGGGTCTTAAGTCAATATTGTATGGACAACGCACCAACGAAATTATAGAGATCTAGGGGCCATTCGCTACATCCCCATCCTAAAACATCCATCTGAATCTAAAGGCAGGTATGGGAGCAAAAGAATATATCAACTTCCGAGTAAAAGCGCAATCGTGTTGCTGGTTACTTATGATGGTCAAGATGACCTTCTCCATATGCTTTCATCGACTTCAAATATTTTGAGGCCCAAAAAATACTTTTATGGCATGTCTCATCATCAAAAAAATCATGTCTAGAAGATAATGAGTGGATACCAAGATAACTAGAATAAAATATTGACATAATGCATCCCAAGCTGGGAGGTGAATCCTTCTGGACTAATCTATGGAGCCTGATAGAAAGTTTCACTTCGCCTGTTCAACTGTGTTAATAACTCCATCCTCTACGTGAGAAACTATTAGGCATGATATATGCTGGCATTGCATTCAACATTGATTTGATAAGAATAATTCTATCCATAATTGATAACACAAATCATTGCCACCCATCAAAGCAATCTTGGACCACCTAAATCGATAGGCTATATTCAGATTCTCGAGGTTGTCTACCCATTGTAGGTACCCGCTGATACTACTAGCTCCTCTCACATCCTTCAACACCAAAGAATATAATGCATGATGCGGAGAACAATGTTAGGGCTGAATTTAATACTGGATTTGCGAATGGTTACACATTGACTTGGCATCATGCAATGGTCCTCGATTAATCTTTGTATTTCCACAACAACGGCTAGAATAGCCTTAGCAATCAATAGGCATCATCAACAAACAATAAATGTAGCGGTAGATAAGTAGTCGGTGTAGGCTCATGAATACTCAGAAGCTTCCAATTGATCTTTAGATTCTACATTCTCGTCAAAGCATCATCACATGCGATAAACTATTGTGATTTTTTAAATTAAATTTATTTGGATACGGCTCACACTAATATGCATCCAAATTTATTTTACATATTTTAATTGATCTAGACTCTGACTAAGGATAAATCTCTAATAAAGCGATTGGCATATATTTGATGATTTGATAAATTTGAGCTCCACACAACTATCATGGATAATATTTATCTTCTAATTTTTGTAACTGATTCAGATATGTCTTTAATGGATGAGGCACGTTATAAAAAAATATCTACGGACTTGATTCCATACTCATTTGAGAGCTTGTGAGATCCTTTTTATTGGAAATACTCATATTAAGATTTAAAAAATTAAAACATTGCTTTACAACATCGAGGAGCACATTTAGTATTTATTCTCTTGTGGTTGTAAGCTGCAGATTGTTACAGGTTAATTATTTTAGGATTAAATAATAATAATGGGAGGTATGTTTATTTTCGCATCTATATCAATATTTTCGACATATGATAATAATGAGCAACCTTGAGACAAATAGATATTTTTTTCTCTTTGTCTATTCCCATGTCTTTCTCTTGACTACCTCTCTTTCTCATCTCTTCCTTCCTCATCTTTTTGGTTTCTTTTAGTGAGAATAACCGTACCATTGACTTTTTTCTATTAAGAAACATTCTCATTGCATGAATAAATTTGATGTTTCAAATAAGTATTCCAATATATACGAGGGAATAACTAGATACATAATTTAATATATATTTTTTTTGAAAAACTAGAAAAAGCACTTCAAGCAAAAGATGTATTCTCGAATAAATTATAATTTGATTGAAAAAAATTATAATTTTTACTGATTAAATTATAATGATTTATGATCAAAAAAATATTAATATTATTTAAGATGTTTCATGAAAAGTTGGCAATCATTTTTTTAAATTTTGGTCAAAAAAAACTCGATGCACTAATCCACCAAAATTATTCACAACCAATTATAATTTATTCATAAAAAAATTTATTTTTCAACCAAATTTTTGATTACTAAAATTATTGATAATTAAATATATTTAAATTATTCAAAAAAATTTAATTTTTTGATCGATAATTAAAAAAAAATAATACGCGCTTACGCACACGCCAGAATTTTGCGGTTCCCGCAAATTTTCCTTCCATTAGCTCGATAGTCTGCCCTTACTCCACTCCTGTGCCACCAAAAGCCTCCTCAGCTGCCTAATCCGCCTCTCTCACGTGTCTTGCCCCTTGCCTCCGCCTCCCCCTCCCCCCTTCCCCCCATTGCCTCTGCCTCTCTCATGTGTTCCCCCTCTGTCACATCCGCCTCCCCTCGATCCCTAATAAAAAACATCGGTCATCTGCAACGGTTGGGCCGTCGTCTCTCGGCCTCTACCTCCTCTCGGATCCTGAAGCTTGTCCCTCATCGCTGGTCGCCAGTCGCCGGTCGAAGCCAGGCGAAGGGGAGCCTCCTATCGTCAACCGTTCTATTAAGGTACCATGATCTCTCTCCTCTCTCCGGCCTCCCGTTAACTCGCTTGGGCTGAATTCCACTTCCACCGCTAGCCCCCTCACTACTGCCGTCGCCTGGAGAACGACCAGCGGCAGCATCACCTTCTTCTTGCCACTGCCGGACTTCCTGGCCTGCCACTGCTCTGCCTTCTTTGCAATACCGATCTGGTTCTTGAGCCGGATCCGTGCCTGCTAGTTGTTGAAGGTGGGTCGCCGGCAGCGGATGCCAGAGGTCTGGCCGGTTCTTGAAGGTGGGTCACCGGTGGCGGATGCCGGAGGTTTGGCCAGGATGGTGGTGGAGGAGGAGGAGGAGACCTTCTCGGGCTTGGGATTGTCGGGGAGTGCATGAGGGGTGAGGGGAGAAGTTTTCTTTTTCTGTTCGTAAGTAGGAAAGGGTGGGAGTGATGGGTTTCGGAAAACTAAAAACATTATTAGACTGACTTTGTGACTCCTACTTTTGTATTGTATAATATGTCCTGTACTTTTATTTGTGGTGAAACTATTCTTGTGGTGGACCTAAGATCATATTTGAGTAATCCAATTTCATGCTTAGAATGCAAATCTTGATTTACTTTAGCTGTCACTAGGAGTTTACTTTAGCTGCATGCTTTAATTGAACTTGGAAAATTCAAGGAAAGCGAGCCTTGCTGCTATTATTTTTTTAATCTTGGCATTAATTTTGTGTTCCACTGATAGATGGTTTGAGAAATATGGTAATCAATTTAAGGATTTGCTTTTGTCCCCCTTTCCTCCATCAGGTGTTCTGCTGTCAGGTTGTATGGTGCTTGTACTATTGAGATTCAAAGTCTCTGAGCTTTCTAATCTTTTGTAATGGAACTAAGTTTAGTGCCCAAACTGTAATTGGACTTCATTATAGGTTTGGTGTTTACAGGGCTGATTCAAGTCATGTGGTATCAAAGAGATATATTATTTCATTAAGGCTTGATTCCAAAGTATATGAAGTATGCGAGTGGAAGTATGTACTTGGTAAAGTGAAATATAGAGGCTTAATATGATTATACGTAAGTATATGCATCTGATACCCTTACCTTCTCCCTCCATCCCAAAACCCGGCCCCCAAACAGTGCAGTGAATGAAGAGGACATAAATGGAATACATGAACATCAGAAGGGTTATAATTTCTATTTTTGATGACCTATTTGAACATCAGAGAGAATGACATAATTCCGCTATGTGGAATATTCACAAGAAAAATGGGTTGTTATCACATTTTTTCTATATTTTTTTTCACATTTCTCCTGCCTTAACAAATAGTGATTCAGTTAGCAAAAGGTGGTAGTATTAATTAAAACTAAGATATGTTTCAGCACCAGTCATTGTTATATGTAATTTCCACTTGCAAAGCCCATCGTTGAGTGCTAGTTGCCTTCCAAAGGATATCATTTCCCCATTTCACTCATTGCTTGGTGAGCTTAGCATGCAAATGTTTATATCAGGGCATCTTGTGGTGAAAATTTATTTTTTCTATTAGGTCTGATATTGTTGATTTTAATGTGAAATTGTTGCTGTATTAGCAGAAGGTTTGCTTCAGCAATGTTTGTCCTTCCATCCTTTTTTTCTTCTTTTTCCTTCTTTTCCTAATATAAGGTTAGCTCACAAAGATAACAAATTAAAGAAAACAAGATATATAGGATAAATGTAAACTCTTTTAAGGTCCCCTTCTAAGGGAACAAGGGGTGGGTTACAATGTAGATTGGAAGGTAACATTATTTCACTGAGGGTATTTTGCTATCTACAAACCAAAATAAAAATCAGAATATTGGAGTTCTATCTTCATGTTTTGCATGATTCCTAGCAAAGGAAGAATAGGAGAGGCTTCAAATTTTTTTTTTTTCGTTATTAGTTCTTAAGTTCAAATTCTATAAAATAAATAAGCTTTTTTATGCATTTCTCGCTACTAGTTCTTAAGTTCAATGTCCTATCAAATAAATAAGCACTAACAGGATTTAGTTAAATATAGACTTAGTTTTTCATAGGAATAAATAGTAAAGAAAGCTTGCAAGAGCTACTGGATGGTATGGGTTTGGTATGTCATATACAAAGTTATGTTGGTAATGTAGTATGAGATACAATGAAAGTTTTTTAGTTTGTCATATATAATGGTTATGCTTGTTTTTCAGTGCTATTTTTTGTTTTTTTGTTCCCCACCAAGCATTCACAAATTGTTCTTCTTTTGAAAGAGAAGATAGCATGGGGCATTGGTGGTGGTGAGTGCATGTGAATAGGAATCAAATAATGCACTCAAGAACTAGAAGAGCTTGAAAGATATGTGAGCATGTTAATCTGAGCCTTGATGAGCTTTTGTCTTCTAGTTGATTATTATCGAGTCTCCTGAATCTCATATGTAATCTATCTAGGTTTATTTAACCTCCTTCTCTTGTTATATTTTGTTTTCTATGATGCATCTATTTGAATTTACGAGATATTTATGTGAAGTTTATTATTTGAAATTAATGTCAGTGCATTTTCTTACTCTTCTTTTTTTTTGCTTTGATGCATCAATAATCATCAAATATGGTTCTTTAAGTTTTGGGTTGTTTCTGTTATTTCTCTCTATATTATAGATAATTATATGTTTCATATGTGCCCTTTTCCCTCATCCTCTATTTTTCAAGTATGCCCGTTTCCCTCATCCTCCACTCTTGTTCATAAACTACTTCTACACCTAAATATAGTCCACCTTTTCAAGAATCTTAAGTATGATGGTTGAACAGTTTATCATTCCTTTGATGGTTTATTTGCATAAAGAAGTGTAGCATTGATTTTTTTTAGTAGTTAGATTCCATTGATGGTTGAATAGTTTTTTTAATTTTTTTTATGGCTGGTTTTTTTTCTTAGGTTGGAACGGATACAACAATCGAAGGGATTGTTTTTGAGGACGTAGGTGCACTTTTTATCTCGTATATTATGTATCTTTGCATGATGGATAAGAGCTGGATGACTGCACAAAAGTGGATTGAACAATATGTTAAGGGAGTTCAAGTCTTTATGGATTCATAGCTGATTATATAGGTAAAGAGTGTGAGGTTAGATGTCCATGTATTGATTGTTTGAACCTGTATATTAAGAGTCAAGATGTAGTTCATAGTCATTTGCTAATTTGAGGTATCGATACAAATTATCCAAGGTGGATATTTCGTGGGAAGCATTCAACCTTTAAAATTTCTAGGGTATATGAAACTTTTTATGATCATGATGATGTGGATGATGATGGAATAGCATGCAATAACATGGAGGATGATAGAGTCCACGAAATGCTGAATGACTTTGGAAATTTAATGAATAATTATCACATGGGTCATGATGGTGTGTCTGACCTTAATGTAAATGATGGTTCACAAGATATATTTGCTAAACTTTTGAGGAATGCTGAAAGAGAATTATATCCAGGTTGTTCAAAGTTTTCTACTTTGTCATTTTTAGTGAAGTTGCTCCATTTGTAAGTTTATAATAAATGGAGCAACAAATCATTTGACATATTGCTGAAATTATCGAAAGAAGCATGCATTGCCATAAGGGGACACACTTGCTAAGTTCCACTATGAGGCAAGAAATGTATTACCTACGTGAATTGAGTTTAGGATATCTAGCTATTCATGCATGCAAGTACATATGATTGTGCATTATTTTGGAAGAAGTTCAAAAATCATGAAGAGCGTCCTATTTGTCATACATCTAGTTGGAAAATCAATGATGGTAAGGGCAAGAAAGTACCGTATAAGATATTACGTTACTTTCCATTAAAATCGAGGTTGCAACGCCTTTTTATGTCAAGAAAAACTATCTTAGAGATGTGGTGGTATAAGGATAAGCATTTAGATGATGAAAAGGTGTTAAGACATCTAGTTGATTTAGAAACATTGAAAGCATTTGATAATAATTTTTCATGGTTTGCTGTAGATTCTTGTAATAATAGACTTGGTCTCGCTACTGATGGTTTTAATCTTTTGGTAATATGAGTATATCATATAGCATGTGGCCAGTTATTTTAGTGCCATACGACTTGCCCCTTCAGAAATGTACGAAGGAGCAATTTTTCATGATGTCATTGCTTATTCCGGGCCCCTAAGCACCTGAAAAAGATATCGATATGTATATGCAACCTTTGATAGACGAATTAAATGACTTATGAAAAACTGGTATGTAGACATATGATGCTTGTAGTGAATCAAATTTTCAATTGCATGCTGCCCCTATAAATGATTTTCCAACATATGGTAATGTGCCTGGATGGAATACAAAAGGATATATGGCATGTCTAGTTTGTAATTATCAGACACGTTCTCATAGGTTAAGAAGTAAAATTTGTTACATGGGGCATCGACGATACTTGCCACATCATCATAATTGGTAGAAAAGTGAGAAGTTTAATGGAAAGATTGAGCATCGAATGCTATCACAAGAGTTATCAGGGGATGATGTATTGCAACAATTGGCAAGCTTAAAAGATATGCAACATGAAAAGTATCCAAATAGTAGAAAAAGAAAACATTCTTCGACAGAGTTGAATTGGACAAAACAAAGCATTCTTTTTGAGTTGCCACATTGAAAAAAATTGAAATTGAGGGATAACTAGGATGTTATGCATATAAAGAAGAATATTTATGATAATATTTTAGGTACATTATTGAATATTGATGGAAAAATAAAAGACACTTTGAAGGCGAGGCAAGATTTGAAAGACATGAATATAAGGAAGGAATTACACTTAATGCAGAGAAGTGATGGCTCATATATTATTCCACCTGCTTCTTACACTTTAACTAAGAATAAGAAGCAGGTATTGTGTGAGTTTTATAAGTCAGTGAAGTTCCCAAATAGATATGCTTCAAATTTCTCTTGTTGTATGAATATGAATAAAGAAAAAGCCATTGGTTTAAAAACTCATGATTATCATATTATTCTTCAAATGATACTTTCTATTAGCATTCATGAATGCCTGTGAAGGGATATATCTGTATTGCACTAACAGAGTTGGAAGATTTTTTTCAATGCTTATGTTCCAAGACACTTAATATGGAAGAAGTACAGAAATTAGAAAAAGAAATTATATTGATCCCTTGCAAGTTTGAAATGATTTTTTCACCTGCTTTCTTTGACGTTATGGTGCATTTGATAATTCATCTTCCAAATGAGATAATGCTTGGGGGTCCTATACAATTCTGATGGATGTATCCTATTGGAAGGTAATATGAACAGTTAAACTATAATTTACTTTTGATAGTCGTTGACATAATAAATGAATAATTTATTAATATAATATTTGCTTATTTGTTTCATTAGATTTTTGGGAGATCTTAAGGGATATGTGCGGAATAGAGCTTATCCTGAAGGTTCAATAGCTGAGGCTTACGTTGTTAATGAGTGTTTGACTTTTTACTCATTTTATCTTCGTGAAATTGAAACTCATTTCAATAGAGAGGAAAGGAATTGTGACATAGTAGAAGATGGCGGATTATCCATTTTTTCTTACAGATTTCAATCGCTGGGAGTAGCAAAATTGTTCAAATATCACCAAATAAACTCGAGCTGGCTCATTGGTATGTGCTATCTAATTGTGAGGAGATGGAGCTTTATCTTGAGCAAGTATTTATAAGTGATAATATTATAGACGTAAAAACCAATGGTTATGTCATTTGTAAATTAATTAACAGATAACATTTGGAGGAGCTTAAGAAAGACTATACAACTAATATAAAGAGAAGACATAAAGAGCAATTCACATCATGGTTTAAATGACGTATAAGTAAATTATCATAATTTTGAGTGTATATCTACATTAGCTATATCAACCTTAATATTTCTTGATTTTTTGTTGATGACACGTTTGTTCAACCAAAAAGCACAAGAAGCACTCTATTCATTAGCATGTGGACCTCACATTTGTGTTAGAAAGTATACCGGTTGCATTATCAACGGTGTTAGGTTCCATATAAGAGATCGTGATGACCATTATAGAAGTCAAAATAGTGGGATGACTGTAGAAGAAAATAATGGGGATGATGTCATTGACTACTATGGCGTAATCAATGAGATCATAGAGTTAGAATATATAAGAGATAAGCGGGTGGTTCTTTTCAAAGGCATTTGGTACGTTGGGAATAAGAGGTCTAGCATACAAACAGATGGAAAGATTATTAGTATAAATGTGACCAAAACATGGTTTCACAATGATCCTTTTGTACTTGCCAGCCAAGCAAAACAAATCTTCTACCTCAATGATACCAAATTAGGAAAAAATTGGCGAGTTATGCAAAAATTTCAACATCGGCATATATTTGATGTTTCAAAAGTTTAAGACGAAATCATGGATTTTAATGACACGTTGATTATCCATTATCAAGTGTATCAAGATAATAAGCCGTCTGAGAATGATTCAATGGTTAAACATCTAGATGTAGGAACTTTGGTTAGAGGTGATGTCAATTTAGATATTATTGAAGCTAATGTAGTACACACAATAGATGGAGCACATGAAGAAGTTGATGAATTTTCATAGATGATGAGTTAGAAGATGAAACACTAGCAGAATATTGTGATGATGCAGACATAACTAATGATGATCATGAAAGTGACATTGATGCAGATGCATAGTTACTATCTTTATTTTCATGTAATAAATGATTATATACTATCTTTATTTTCATTTTTATTTTTCTTATATCCGCTAGTGTTCATATTTGTACTAGCTTAAGTATTTATTTGCAGTTTTACTTAAGAATGGTTCTAGAGTTGAAACATGTCAGTACTAGACGCAACTCTAGGCTTTTACAATTCACCAGACCTATCCCAATAGTGGAGCCATCTAACTCACTTGGTGATAATGATATAGAATTTCTTAGTCGGCCCACTTCTATAGCTTCAAATGAGCCACTTATTTTGTCCATTGCTATAGCTCGAAGAGAGCCACCTAGTTGGTCTACTTCTACAGCTCCAAGTCTTTAAAAAATTTAGCCTAACGATACAGCTCCAAATGACCCAAGTGCACAAGGTGATGTAGTTATTTTTTAACTAAGTTGACAAATTTTTTTTTATTTGTTATATTTTCAAATATTTATAGATTCTACAGCAAGCAAATAGGAAGGATCGTGGTCCTACTCGTGGTATTGGGCTGTGCAAAATGAAAAAGGCACTCGGTAAAAAGCTGACAATAATGATTGATGTAGACTAAGGGAGACCTACTGATTGAGTGCAATCAGCTAAATTCTCTAGTGAAGTGGGTTTTCTTGCTCATGAATGTATGCATGTGCTAAGAAGATTTAAGGATTTAAATGAAGATGATTTAAATCTTGCATTTGATAGGTTGCAGGTAAGACTTTCTTATGCATTTTCGTAAAAGTTATAGAATTTTCTTATGAATGTGAAGACATTAGAGTATTTTTAGGTTTCCTTGTGGGAGCCAATGGCTTTACAAGTTGTTAATTTCTTATAGATCAAGGTTACTATATGCATATAGAATGATAGTACTTTTAACTACAACTTTTTTTTTTATGTAATTTTCAGAGTAAATTGAAAATTCAAAATTTGAGAGAGGATGCTGAAGTATTAAAATGTGTACTTCGAAGGTTACAAGCACATGGGAAGGACGTGCGATCAAGATTATGAAAGCATTATTTGAAATTTAGCTCTAATGTGGAATCAAGGCAAAATAAGCCTGCCAATGTTTCTTAAGAGAATTGGAATGACCTATGTGATTATTGATCTAATCCTCGTACATTGGTCTATCATCTTATATCCATTTACTATCTAGTAATAAAAATTGACTTTTTATTTTTATTAGTCTATATGAAAAAGATGTTGCACCAATGAAAAGAGTAGTTACTAATGTTTTAAAGATGTTTGTGTTCTATTTTTCTCAAGAAACGATATTCAATCAATGTTGCAAATCGAGCAAAAGCAAACATGTCACAAAAAATAGGATCTATGTCATTTGTAGCAATGCGGCATAAAATTATAAGAGAGTATGTTATAACTATTATATTATTGATCACAATTTTTTCTTTCTAATATTTATTTATCTTGGCACGATATTAGTGATAAAAAGAGCTTAATGGAGAAGAGTGCGATAGAATTACGTTGTTCAAGCGTGCATATTGTAATTCAGTTGGTGTATGGGCAAATGCACATGTAGAGAAATGTTATGTAAGTTAACATATTTTTTTTTATTTATTATACAAATGTCTATGCTATGAGATATTATATTTTTGCTAGTTGTATACTTTTTAATCACATAATGATTTTTATATATTAGAATGAGATGCAAAGGTTATTGGCTGAATCTGAAGCTGAAGGAAACTCGATGACTATCGATGAGATTTGTAATAAAGTTTTGAGAGTGTGCTCTAGATACATTCGTGGACTTGGGCATGGATCGAAGCCACACCAAGCCTCAAGTTTAAAGTTCAAGGTAGACCAACTTGAGGAACAACTAAAAGAATCTCGATTGGAAAACTATCAATTGAAAGAGGATGTACATGAGCTCAGGAAAAGGTTGGATTAGCAAGGATGTTTGATTGAGATGTTACTTGCTGCACATGGTCAATCCAGCTCTAGACTATTATGGTAATTTTAATTATGGCATTAGATTTAGTAGTTAGTTGCATATATGTAACATAATGCAACATAATGCTAATACATTATGTCACAGTCTTCATGCTAATTGCATTTCTTTGTTACCAGAACTAAGAATTTCAAGGTTGGCATGTCTGAGTCTCAGCAAAAAGGCTAGAGGCAAGTATAAGGTTGGCATGCCGAGAACAATCAATCCCGGGAAGGGTCCGCACATCTACAATGGTGGAAGACCTCAGACTTAATCTTTTCTTAGGAAGAATTGATTCAGGTCTCATTAAACTAGACTTATCATAGTCATAACAATTATGACTAACCTAGTGGCATGGGTTAGCTCAGATTATTGACCACCTTAGATCAAAACTGTGTCAACAGATATAGCCAGGTAAGTGAGATCGGTGGAAAAAATATGCCATTAACTCGTACAAGAACGCATTCAGGTCGAGTAGCTTCCAATTAAAAATCAGTCGGTCGTATGTGCCAAACTTACCTTAGACACCAAATTGTTGAGTCAGAACCAATTGGGATTAGCCTACAATCCAGACTCTAACCTCTGAGCCTAATTAGGTCTTGCTTGATCATGACTCGATCTTGACCCAGACTTAATCCTATTAGGCTGGTCAATTTAAGCATTGTTGATCCCATCTAACCAACTCTTGATTCGGTTTGATCAACCGCTTAGACCTAATTGAGCTACCCAAGCCTCGAACCCAGTATTATGAATATGTCTTAGATCTAAAATTCTCAATTTTAGATCTAATTAATATTCCATAATCTTAATTTTTAATTAAGTAGGGTTCATAAACAAAATATGCACAATAAATTCTAGGGTTTCAGAATCTAGGATTTTGCAGAAAGTAAATTTTGGATTTCTGATTAAGGATGAACATGCAGCACCCCTACACATCATAAGAATGCCCCATTGGATGGGAGGAGAGGGCCTTTAAACCCTTCTTCATTCTTATGATCGGATGGCCAAGAGGAACACCTTAATCAGGAACATGCAATACTACAAAATAATTTTAGATCTATATCATATATCTCATATACAAATTAGATCTAATCATGGCATATTTTGCATACATCTCATGTATCAAATCATGCATATTTTCAGATCTAAATTATCTCATAATAATCTAAAAAATTAGATTTAAATTAATCTTAATCAAAATAAATTCTAATCTAGATAACTATGTAGAACTATTCTACAACTAGTCTAGACATGCATCAATCATATCTCATATGATGTTAAAATTAAATAATTTTTATTTGCTATTTTTTAGATGTTATTATAATAATTATAATATCAAAAAATAGTAAATAAGTAGATCTAAAATATGATTTAATCAAATTAAATTGAAAACATGCAAGACTATTCTATAGAACTATTCTATTTTAGAACTAGTCATGCATATTTTCTAATCTTAGATCTAAATCATTTAATTTTAGTTTTTTCTAATTTCAGATCTGTCACATCTCATGTGACATCTGAAATCACTTATTTTTTAATTAAAATAAATTTAAAATTAGATCTAAATACTTTTAGAACCTTGGCTCTGATACCAGTTGAAGGAGAATCCTGATTTTTCGGACCAAGTTCGTTCAGATCTGATCAAATCAAGAGATATATTTTAAAAATTTTTCTCTTTAATCTTAATCTAATCTAAAATATTTTAGATCTAATTCTTATTATTTTATTAATTAAAATAAATTTATATAAATTAAATTAAATTTAATTTATCTTAAAGTGGGTAATCCTATTATCCGTTGATGATCCTGTAAGCAGCGAAAGGTTTTGGATCTAGCCACGCAAGTGCCTGGCCTCTATCGGTATCCACTTGGATTGCATCTAGAGATCCTCTTCTTCTCTATCATATCTCCAAAAATTAGATCTGGATCTGATCTGGAGGATCTTCAAAACTCTTTTCGAAGATCAGCAGTTGTCCTATGCAGCAGTGCAGCCTTCTAGCTTTCAGTCGTCTTTCTCTCATCTGGATCGCACCAACCAAGGTCCAAAACTCTTTTTGACGTGGAGAGGAGAGGGAGAAAGTGCTTTGGCATGGAGGAGTAGAGGAGAAGCAGCCTTGGGGCATGGAGAATTGTGATGATTTTCAATCTTCTTTTGAGTTGGGCGTAGGGTCTTATTTATAGACTTTCTATGATCCAACTCCTCTTCTTCCCAACCAATCACAACCCTTTGTGAAATCAGATCTAAATCTGATTGGTGGAAAAAGAGTCCCTTGGATTCCTCCTTAGAGGGTGCCTAAGATCAGTCAAAGGTTCTTAGGAGAACTCTAATCGAAATCCAAAAAGGAGATGGAGTCCCTATCGAATAGGGACTCCTGGGTGCCTCCAACTTGGGCACACGCCAAGGGTGGCATGCACCCTCCTCCTTGCCAGGTTCTGGTAGGGGGACAGGCCTCCATCAGCTCTCTTATAGGTGCATGATACGTGGACAGAAGTCAAAGTATCAATGGTCAACATTTGACCAATCAAAGGTCAACTTTTGACCAAAGTCAAAGGATGAAAAATGGCAGGTGACCAAAAATGGTAGGTAATGTCTTACAAAATAAGACAACCTTTTCTGACATGGACAAACTCAAATCAGACAAAGTGAAGGCCTCTGATCAAGCATAAACTCTTTTGGCTCAGTCAGGACAACTATTTATGATAGTAAAAGAAGAACGTTAGGCTCAATTGAGTGCTAGCACGATTTCCTTGAACCTAATTGAATCTCATTTAGATAAATTGAAATGGATCAGTTCAATTGATGATCACCAGATTCAAACCCTTATTTGTAATCAGTTAGGTTCAGTTCTATATGGTAATGGGATATGTCATGATCTCTATCATCGACATCATCGAAACTCCTTTCGATGGATCAGAACTCTTCTGATTCGAATAGCTAGAATGATCGATCATCTAAATCATTCTAATTGCTCCCAAAATCCACCAGTGATACCTAACAGTATATGGTGGCAACCCATCAGAGCTAAATACGAACCTCTTGGTGCAGCTACCTATGTGATTAAGTTCTTCTATCTTGAGTCCCGATTAGATTAGGGTTAAGGTAAACTTGTCAAACCCTAGTTTCTATCATATGATGTAACCATTCGATTCAAGTCCGATGTGAAAACCTATAGAAACTCTTTCTATTATTTCACTGTACCATGGCCATGGACTTCTGGACTTGATTCTCATGATCATCATAGGGCTGCTCCTCTACCACCGAGGTAGATAGATTCCATCTTGATGCTATCTAGTTCCTACAATGAACATGCTATAGCCAACATACACCTCAGGATTTCGTATGTCTAGGAGATCGAGTAATGGTGTAGTCAAACTATAACACCCTTAAGGTGAACTGCTGATGCATCTCAAGTCAAAGAACCAGACATACTACTACAGCATCAAGTCAGTTATTGACGAGAAGATAGACTCCCTAATGACTACTTGAGATGGTCACGCTCAGTGCCCTTGTTCTTTAACGAATACCTATACTCTTGCTCTGGTGTCTCCACAGCGTAGACTCAAGACTCATATACTAAAGAGAAGCGATTGTACACCAACCTTCCGGATCAATCACCATCCTCATGATGATCCTATGGTCGGAAGCATTTTATGAGTTAATAATGATTATTCATGTCTTAAATTTTCAACTCTTGAAAATATGAATTATCATTACCATTAACTTAAAGGATGTATCACAAACACTAAATATACATATGTGATAGAAAATAATCCATTTTATTGATATTAGTTAAAATTATAATTTTGCCCCTAGAAGTGTATTACAGGTGTCAGCCAATTCTGGCTTCTAGGGCACATATATCTAATAGATAGATCGAATAGGATGCTAGGTTTTTCACAGAAGATGTACATAGAGGAAGCGTTAAAGAGATTTAGCATGAAAAACTCTAAGTGGGGATTAGTATCCTTTAGATATGGCATTCATCTCTTCAAGAAAATGTGTCCCAACACACCTGAGGAGATTGAACGCATGAGCAAGATCCCTTATGCTTTTGTAATAAGGAGCCTCATGTATGCCATGTTATGTACATGACTTGATATAGCCCATGCTATGAGTATCACGAGCAGATATCAGTTGAATCTAGGTGAAAAATACTGGACTTTTGTGAAATGTATCTTTAAGTGCTTGAGAAGAACTAAAGATATATTGTTGATTTTTGGTAATGGAGAACTCCAAGTCTAGGGATACATAGACTCGAATTTTATGTTCGATATAGATGATCGAAAGTCGACATCTAAGAGTCTATTTGTGTGTAATGGTGGTGCTGTCAGTTGAAAAAATTTCAAATAGATAGTGATAGTAGATTCCATCATGAAAGCAGAATACATCGCTGCATCTGAAGCTACGAAAGAGGCATTCTGGTATAAGAAATTCATCGTAGAGATCGGAGTGATGCTGTTGGATGCCATTCCTCTGTATTGTGATAACAATGGTGCCATAGCCCTTACTAAGGAGCCAAGGTCTCACCAAAAATCCAAGCATATCGAGCGGTGATATCACCTCATCCATGATTACGTCGAGAAAGATTATGTCAAGGTCAAGAGAGTCGACTCTGCATACAATGTGGCAGATCCACTCACAAAGCCGTTGGGCCTACAGAAGATCGAAACCTATCTTGAGAAGATGAAACTTAGATTTATAGCCAATTGACTTTAGGTCAAGTGGGAGTTTGTTAGATATGTATGCCCTGAAAGCTAGAATTGGCTGACATTTGTAAATATATCTAAGGGCAAAATTATAATTTTGATTATAAATAATAAAATATATTATTTTCTATCATAATGTATATTTGAAAGTGTCTGTGATACATCTCTTGAGTTAATGGTAATGATAGTTCATATTTTTAAGAGTTAAAAATTTAAGACATGAATTTTCATTATTAACTCATAAAATGCTCTCGACCATAAGATCATCATAAGGATGGTGATTGATCCAGAAGGTTGGTGTACGATCGCTTCTTTTGGATAGATGAGTCTTGAGTCTATGGTGTAGAGATATCAAAGTGAGAATATAGGTACTCGTTAGAGAACGAGGGCACTGAGCGTGACCATCTCGAGCAGTCATGAGGAAGTCTACATTCTTGTCGATGACTGGCTCGAAGCTGCAGTGGTGTGTCTATTTTTTTGACCTGAGGTGCATCGATAGTTCACCTTGTGGGTGTTATAGTTTGACTACACTATAACTTGATCTCCTAGCCATTCAGAATCCTGAGGTATAAGTTGGCTATAGCATGTTCATTGTAGGAATTGGATTGCACCAATAGGAGATCTATCTACTTCGATAGTTGAGGAGCAGCCCTATGATGATCATGAGAATGAAGTCCATAAGCCCATGGCCATGGCATAGTGAAATAATAGAAAGAGTTTTTTTTAGGGTTTTCATATTGGACTTGAATTGAATGATTAATTCATATAACAAAAATTAGGAGTTTGACGAGATCACCTTAACCCTAATCCGATCAGGGCTCAAGATAGAGGAACTTAATCACACAGATAACTGCATTGAGAGGTTCATTTTTAGTTCTGATAGATTGCCACCATCTGCTGCTAGGTTTCATTGGTGGATTTTGGGAGCAATTAGAATGATATGGATGATCGATCATACTAATTGTTTGAATCAGAAAAGTTCTGATCCATCAGAAGGTGTTTCAATGATGTTGATGATAGAGATCATGATGTATCCCATTACCATACGGAACTGAACCTTACTGGATCACACAAATAAGGGTTTGGATCTGCATATCATCAATTGGACTAACCTAGTTCAATTGATTTGAATAAGATTCAATTAGGTTTAAGAAAATCATGCTAGCACACGATTGGGCCTAGTGTTCTCCTTCAACAATCATTAAAAGCTTGTCTCGACTGAGCCAAATATATTTGAGCTCACTCAACAATCTTTACTTAGTCTGACTGGGTTGTTCAGGTCAAAAAGGATTGTCTTAATTTATAAGATAAATTTGAGATAACACCTACCATTTTTCATCACCTGCTAAATCTTATCCTTTGACTTTGGTCAAACGTTGACCTTTGACACTTAGATATCTGCCCATGTGTCATGCACCCATAGGAGAGAATATGGGGCTTTGTCCTCCTACTAAAAAGTAGAAAGAGAGGGGGTGCATGCCTAGGGAGGCGTGCACCCCATGAGGATCATGCTTGGAGTCCCATATAGATGGGACTCCAGATTGCTTCATGCTTTCAACTTGGGTGGCGCTAAAGAGTCCTCTTTGACCAATCTTGGTGCCACCTAAGGAGGTTTGTGAGAGACTCTAATCTGATTGGATCAGATGATATCATCCCACTAATCAGATTTAGATCTCATTGCATAAAGAGCCATGATCGGCCGGGATGATGTGACGCACAGCAGGGTCTATATAAACCCTATTTGCACCTAGAAGAAAGAGGTTCTACCCCTTTGCCCATGCCATAAGGCTTCTCTCCCTCTCTCTCCATACCACCTTCAGATCTTCTCTCTCCTATCCACGTCCAAGAGTTTTGGGGCATAAGTTTGGTGCGATTCGAGCAAGAAAAAGGCGACAGAAAAGAAAGAAGGCAACATTGCTATAAGAGACAACGACTAATCTTCAAAAGCCATTTTGAAGACCTTCAAGATCAAATCTAGATTTAATTTTTGGTAGATAGATTGAGAAGGAGAAGATCTCCAGATCCTGTCTGAGTGGATACTGATAGAGGCCAGGTACTTGCATGGCTACATCCAGAACCTCAGGCAAACATCGGAATCATCTCAAGGTAATAGGATTACCCATAACAAGGTATAATTAAATTAGATTTAATTTAATTTAATTTATTTTATTTTATTAGATCGATAAAATTAGATATGAAGAGTCTCAGATCTAATTTAGATCTAAGAGAAAAATTTTTTGAAATATCCCTCTTGATCCAATCAGATTTGAACGAACTTGATCCAAGAAAATAGATTTTTCCCTTCAACATTTTCTCTACGTCTTTTGACATAGTACCTAAGTATCTTTTAGGAGGATGAAAAATTATATTTGATCTACGAGGTGGAGGAGGTAGTGTCTTGGTTGGCTCAATCTAATTGGATTCCATAGGTTCCTTAGATCGTTTCTCATCGAAGACTTTCTCCTCGAGTCTAATCTATCTTCCGATGCCACCATCTTGAATAAACTATTTTTCAAGAAAGATGGCATGTCGACTCATAATTATATTATGATCTTTCGAAAGATAGAAATAATATCTGAATGA
The DNA here is from genome assembly GCA_006176705.1 of Cocos nucifera. Lineage (NCBI taxonomy): Eukaryota > Viridiplantae > Streptophyta > Magnoliopsida > Arecales > Arecaceae > Cocos > Cocos nucifera. The sequence goes on from QRFJ01000055.1 coordinate 1,582,731, forward strand.
CTTTTTAGGATATCCAATAAATCAAGCTCTAAAGGACTTAGACTCTAATTTGTCTACTTATTGTCTCTTGACATGAGTCAGACAATCCTAAATTCTGAGATGACTCAAATTTGGTTTCTTACCATGCCATATTTCATATGGTGTGGTAGGAACGATTTTAGAGAGAACGCTATTCAGTAAATATATATCTATCATTAGATTATGTCCCTAAAAAAACTCAAGAAGGTTCATGAAACTCATTATGGATCAGACCATATCTAATAGGATCTAATTTCTTAGTTCTGAAATCCCGTTGAGTTGAGGCATTTTAGGTGGAGTCCATTGAGAGACTATGCCATTATCCTTGAGATAGTCTAAAAATTTTTGACTAAGGTATTTACCTTCTCGATCTGATCGAAGAATCTTAATGATTTTTTTATTTATTTTCTACTTCGAGTCTGAATTTTTTAAACTTTTTAAAAGCTTCAGACTTATGTCACATCAAATACATATATCCGTATTAAGATAGATCATCGATAAAGATGATGAAGTAGACATAATTGCTCCTAGCTGGCACATCAAATAGACTGCATACATCAGTATGTACTAGGACAAGTAGGTCTGTGGCCCTTTTCCTTTGTCCTACAAAAGAAAGCTTGGTCATTTTGCCATGAAGGCATGATTCACAAATCGGATATGACTTGAAAGTCAATAGACTCAATAGCTCGAATTTCTTCAATTTGTTAATCCTGTCTTCAGCTACATGACCTAGCCTAAGGTGCTAAAGATGCCTATCATTTAGACTATCCCTAGATCATTTTGATCCTATGGCATTCATATTTTGCTTGATATTAAAAATAGAAACATCAATATCTAACTGATAGAGATCATTTATAAGAAAATCACTTATAATTTTATTTCTTTCATAAAGAATATTACAATGGTCCTTAAGAAAACTAATTATATAACCTTCTTGTGCTAAATATGAAATAGAAATCAAATTTCTGCTTGCTGCAGGCATATACAAATAATCTCTAAGAACTAGATCTAATCCTGATAGCAATCGAAGAGGGTATGTTTCCACGGCCATAACAACAACTCTTGCTATTCGATGTATAGGATCATCTCACCATCCCTCAGCCTCCTGCTATTCTTAAGATCCTATATAGAAGTGCACAAGTGAGCACTAGAACTAGAGTTAAGCATCCAACTGGATACAGAAAAAATCATAAGGTTAGATTCTATAACGAGCATACCTCTAGAAGGATCTGTCTTCTTCTTGTTCTTCAGGCTGGCCAGGTAAAGAGGGTAGTTTTACTTTCAGTGGCCATTTGTGTTGCAATAAAATATTTTTCCTTATCAGTGGCCTTCTTCTTCGATTTTGTCTTCTTCTTCTTCCTACTTTCTACCTTCTACTTCTTTGCGATCTTTTTCTTCTTTTTAAAAGACTTTTTCTTGGAATAAGTCTGCTGCACAGCAAGCACTGAATCCATTGAACCTTTCATAGAGAGCTCAGCAGTAACCAGTATATTCATAAGCTTAGCCAAGGTATTTTGTAGTTTATGTATATAGTAGTTCATGATGAACTGCCCATATGCATTAGTCAAAGACTGCAGAATTATATCAATCTATAGGTCCTGATCTAACTTGACATCGAGCTTCTCAAGCTCTTTTAAGTCCTTGATCATCATCAGATAATAATCTTGGACCGACTGCCCATCATACATTTAAGCCTTAAAACGTCTCTTAGTGACTTGATATTTGGCTGCATGACTCTATTCACCAAACAACTCTTGCAGATGAGCCAACATTTGACGACTAGTTTTAATATCTTCATGTTGGCACTGAAGCTCATCAGACATCGAGCTCAACATGTAATTCCTCACTTTGTTATCTTCATCCATGCTGTTCCAATACATGAGTCAACTTTTTGAAACCCAAAACTATTTTAAAGTTTTGGAGCCAATCCTCATAGTTGGGTTCGATCAGTCTATGGGTGTCCAGGATATGGGCTAGTAGATTGGATGCAAATATTTTTTTATAGAGAATTAAAGTTTCTAATTATATTTTATAATTAGATTTAATCAATTTATTTAGAAGTTTTATTTTTAAATAAATTAGGCCCTCACTATTTACTCAGACCCCTACACTTTCTTGATAGAGATGCAAAAATCTCCATGATTATTGATTTTTAGTGGGTGGTGCGGTCCCATCAACTGGCTCACCACCTCACTTGATAGTTATTGATGATGGGTCAATTGATGAGTGGATAACTCTTATCCAATGATTTTCTAATCATGGTGCATCAAAACCTGATCTCTAATTCATGAAGCTCACCGTACTCGGAATATTGCTCTACTCCTTAATTAAGTCAGACCCATCATTTGTATGAATTGGATTCCTGATTGGATCTTTCATCGTATCCAAAATATTGAGCCCAACCCATCCTCCAATCCGTAGCATCCAATGCCTAATAGATAAGGTTGCATCTTTTGGTGCAACTGAACCACTGTATTCAGTCGAGAACAATCAACCTTGGAAGGGCCCGTACATCTACAATGATGGAAGACCTTATACTTAATATTTTCTTAAAGAGATTTAATTTAGGTCTCTTTAAACTTGACTTGACTTAGTCATAACAATTATGACTAACCTAGTGGCATGGGTTGGCTCGAATTGTTAGCTACCTCAAATCAGAACTGGATCGACACAAATGGCTAGGTAAGTGAGATCGATGGAAGGAATATGCCATTAACTCAATAAAAATGGATTCAGGTCGAGTAGCTCTTAATTAAAATTCAGTCGATCGTATCTACCAAACTTATCTTAGATACCAAATTATCGAATCAGAATCAATCGGGTTAGCCTACAATCCAAGCTTGAACTATGGAGCCAAATTAGGTTTTAATTTGATCGAGTCACATGTCAATATGATTCGATCTTGATCCAAACTTAATCCTATTAGGCTGGTTAATTCTAATCTTTTTTTGATCCCACCTAACCAACTCTTGATTCAGTTTAATCAACCGCTAAACCTAATTGAGCTATCCAAGCTTGAACCCAATTTTATGAAGATATCTTAGATCTAAAAATTTATAATTTTTAGATCTAATTAATTTCATAATCTTAATTCTTAATTATATTTTGGATTCATGAATAAAATATATAATAAAATCCTAGGGTTTCAGGATCTAGGGTTTTATAGAAAATAAGTTTTGATTTCTATTTAAAGATGAACGCGCAACATCCCTACACATCATAAAAACACCCCATCAAATGGAAGGAGAGGGCCTTTAAATCCTACTTTATTCTTATGACCAGACGGCCAAGGAGAATGTCTTAATCAGAAATATATTTTTTAAAATAAAATTAGTTAGATCTAAATCATATATCATATATACAAAAGATCTAACCTATACATATTTTGCATACATCTCATGTATCATAACTCAATAAATCATGCATGCTTTCAGATATAAAATATTATATATTAAATCTAAAATATAGAATCTTAAATTTGATCACATCAAAAGTAAAACTATTCTAGATATTTTATAGAATTATTCTATAACTAGTCTAAGCATGCATCCTTCATATCTCATATGAATAAACTAAAAATTAAAAACTTTATTTTTTATTTTTAGATCTAGTTATAATAATTATAATATCAAAAAAATAAAAATAAAATAGATCTAAAATTATATTTAATTAAATTAATAACATGATCATACTAGACTATATATAGAATAATTCTATTCTTAGTCTAGTCATGCATCTCATGTATTATAGATCTAAATCATATAATTTTTAATTTTTTGATTTTAGATCTAATTACATCTTTGAAATTATTTAATATTAGATCATAAATAAAAATTAAATTAGATCTAAAAAAGATATGAAGAACTGCTAACCTGGCTCTGATACCAGTTGAAGGAAAAATCTGATTTTCTACCGTAGGATCATCCAGATCTGATTAGATCTGAGGTAAATTTTTCTATAAAAATTTCTATGATCTGATTAGATCTAAGAGTTTTCAAATCTAATTACGGTGATCTAATATTAAAAATTAAAAATAAAATTAAATCAAATTTAATTTTAGGTACCTTGTTGGATAATCTGATTATCCTATGATGATCCTATTGGTTCCTGAGGTTCTGAAAGGAGTCATGCATGCATCTGACTGCTACTGATATTTACTCAGGTAGGATCTAAACGTCTTCTCCTCATGAATTTTTTTTCCAAATATTAGATCTAAATCTAATTTGTAGATCCTTCAAAACTATTTCTGAAGGCAGTCCATCCGTCTCACGAACACCATCGCATAG
>QRFJ01000055.1:1587044-1589544 GCA_006176705.1 Cocos nucifera
CATATATCATATATACAAAAGATCTAACCTATACATATTTTGCATACATCTCATGTATCATAACTCAATAAATCATGCATGCTTTCAGATATAAAATATTATATATTAAATCTAAAATATAGAATCTTAAATTTGATCACATCAAAAGTAAAACTATTCTAGATATTTTATAGAATTATTCTATAACTAGTCTAAGCATGCATCCTTCATATCTCATATGAATAAACTAAAAATTAAAAACTTTATTTTTTATTTTTAGATCTAGTTATAATAATTATAATATCAAAAAAATAAAAATAAAATAGATCTAAAATTATATTTAATTAAATTAATAACATGATCATACTAGACTATATATAGAATAATTCTATTCTTAGTCTAGTCATGCATCTCATGTATTATAGATCTAAATCATATAATTTTTAATTTTTTGATTTTAGATCTAATTACATCTTTGAAATTATTTAATATTAGATCATAAATAAAAATTAAATTAGATCTAAAAAAGATATGAAGAACTGCTAACCTGGCTCTGATACCAGTTGAAGGAAAAATCTGATTTTCTACCGTAGGATCATCCAGATCTGATTAGATCTGAGGTAAATTTTTCTATAAAAATTTCTATGATCTGATTAGATCTAAGAGTTTTCAAATCTAATTACGGTGATCTAATATTAAAAATTAAAAATAAAATTAAATCAAATTTAATTTTAGGTACCTTGTTGGATAATCTGATTATCCTATGATGATCCTATTGGTTCCTGAGGTTCTGAAAGGAGTCATGCATGCATCTGACTGCTACTGATATTTACTCAGGTAGGATCTAAACGTCTTCTCCTCATGAATTTTTTTTCCAAATATTAGATCTAAATCTAATTTGTAGATCCTTCAAAACTATTTCTGAAGGCAGTCCATCCGTCTCACGGAACACCATCGCATAGACCCTAAATCTTGCACAAAAAATCTTGGACCTTCAACTCAGATTTGTGCCTAACTTTTTAAGCTTATAGAAGATAGAGAGAGAGAGGATAGAGGGGGCATGGGATATGGTATGGGTGACATCATGTCTATGTGAAAATAAAATCATGCGATGTCTCTTTTGCATTGAGGAAAAAGTTTCTTAAAACCAGACACCGGTTAGAGTCCTTCCTTTGGACAAACACTTATTTTATTTGATTTCAAAAGGACTCTAGGACTTATTCTCCACATTTGAAAACTTAGATGCTCATCTATTTTTGTCATCCAAAAATTCAATCTGGAAGTCGCGGCAGGCACGATGAGTATGAATTAAGGAAGAGTCCAGTTGCACCTAGAAAACTCTTCCCTCAAGAGGTTTGATCCAAATCAATACTATGTCACACAATCTTAGTCCAAACCATCACTTATAGTCACAAAATTTTGGGCACACCCATATCATGACTTCAAGGTTCCTATCACATATCCAAAAATTAGATCCAAAAAAAAATTTTTTAAAAAAATTTTTAGAAGCATCTGGATTCAGTTTGACCTCAATTCTTCTTAATTGGATTAACTTTTTTGACCCTAAGTCCAATTACACTTAGGAATGGATTTAAGTTTCTATAATTAATCTGGGACTTGGATTTGATTTCCATTCAGATGAAAATATAAACCCATTCAAGAATTATAAGGAATTGGGGATAAAATTTCAAATTTTGACTCGACTTGCAGGTGAATCAGAAAATTACAGGAAGGAGAAAAGCCAGCCGCGTCCAATCATGTTGCTAGCCATAATTTATGCTGAACTTGAATTGGATCTAATCCAAATCAATCAAGCTGATTTAGCTCCAATTGATGATATCTAGATCCAAACTTTTATTTGTGTGATCTAGTTAGATTCAATTTTCTATATGAATGAGATTATGTCGCGATCTCTATTATTGACATTATCGAAATACTTTCGATGGATCACAACTTTTCTGGATTTATACAATGTAGAATGATCGATCCATCAAGATTTCATTTCTAATTGCTTCCAAAATCACCAATTATCATTCTCGAGTCATATGGTGGCAATCCATCAGAACTAAAAACTAAACCTCTCAGTGCAGCTACTGTGTGATGATTCTTCTATCTTGAGCCGTCGATAGGATTAGGATTTCACTAAAATCATCAATAGCCCAAATCCACATATGAATTAATTATTTTGATTCGAGTCTAATGTGAAACCAATAGGAACCTCTTTCTATTAATCTTCCACTCTACCATGGATCATCGAGCTTAAGGATCAATCTCATAATTTATCATAGGGACTACTTCTATTCCTTATCGAGGTAGAATAGATCCTTGTATGGTGCAATTCTAATTCCTATAATGAACAATGCTATAGCCCAACTACACTTCAGAATTTTTGAATTGGCTAGGACGACTGAGTTAGGTGATAGTCAAACTATAAAACATTCTCAAGATGAACTATGCAATGTGTAGCTCAAGGTCAAACGAACCAGAACACAACCACTCACGAGACACTCAGCCCAAGTCA
>QRFJ01000055.1:1594544-1655531 GCA_006176705.1 Cocos nucifera
CCTTGAGGGTGTTATAGTTTGACTACACCATTACTCGGTCTCCTAGCCATATGGAACCCTGAGGTGTATGTTGGCTATAGCATGTTCATTGTAGGAACTGGATGGCATCAAGATGGAATCTATCTACCTCGGTGGTAGAGGAGCAGCCCTATGATGATCATGAGAATCAAGTCCAGAAAGCATCCATGGCCATGGCAGAGTGAAATAATAGAAAGAGTTTCTATTTAGATTTTCACATTGGACTCGAATCGAATGATTACATCATATGACAGAGACTAGGGTTTGACGAGTTCACCTTAACCCTAATCTGATCGGGGCTCAAGATAGAAGAACTTAATCACACAGGTAGCTGCACCAAGAGGTTCGCATTCAGCTCTGATGGGTTGCCACCATATACTGCTAGGTGTCACTGGTGGATTTTGGGAGCAATTAGAATGATTTAGATGATCGATCATTCTAGCTGTTCGAATCAGAAGAGTTCTGATCCATCGAAAGGAGTTTCGATGATGTCGATGATAGAGATCATGACATATCCCATTACCATACAGAACTGAACCTAACTGGGTCACACAAATAAGGGTTTGAATCTGGTGATCATCAATTGAACTGATCTAGTTCAATTGATCTGAATGAGATTCAATTAGGTTCAAGGAAATCGTGCTAGCACTCGATTGAACCTAACGTTCTTCTTTTACTATCATAAATAAGTTGTCCTGTCTGAGCCAAAGGAGTTTGTGCTCAATCAGAGGCCTTCATATGGTCTGACTGGAGGTTGTCCAAGTCAGAAAAGGTTGTCTTATTTTGTAAGACATTACCTGCCATTTTTGGTCACCTGCCATTTCTTGTTCTTTGACTTTGGTCAAAAGTCTACCTTTGACTGGTCAAATGTTGACCATTGACACTTTGACTTTTGACCACATGTCACGCACCTATTGGAGAGCTGGTGGGGGACTGTCCCCCTGCCAGAACCTGGCAAGGAGGAGGGCGCACGCCACCCTAGGCGTGTGCCCAAGTTGGAGGCGCCTAGGAGTCCTTGTTGGACAAGGACTCCATCTCCTTTTTGGATTCCAATTAGAGTTCTTCTAAGAACCAACTTTGACTGGTCTTAGGCACCCTCTAAGGAGGAATCCAGGGGACTCTATTCCCACCAATCAGATTTAGATCTGATTTCACAAAGGGTTGTGATTGGTTGGGAAGAAGAGGAGTTGGATCACAGTAGTCTATAAATAAGACCCTGCGCCCAACTCAAATTACATGAAAATTGAATCAATTCCATGCCCCAAGGCTGCCTCTCCTCTCTCCTCCTCCATGCCAAACCACCTTCTCCCTCTCCTCTCCATGTCCAAAAGGAGTTTTGGATTTTTGGTTGGTGCGATTCCAGATCAAGAGAAAGGCGATCAAAAGCTAGAAGGCTGCACTGCTGCAAAGGACGACTGCTGATCTTCAAAAGGAGTTTTGAAGATCCTCCAGATCAGATCCAGATCTAATTTTTGGAGATGTGATAGAGAAGAAGAGGATCTCCAGATCCAGCCTGAGTGGATACCGGTAGAGGCCAGGCGCTTGCGTGGCTAGATCCAGAACCTTCCGCTGCATACAGGATCATCAACAGGGTAATAGGATTACCCCAATCAGGTAAATTAAATTTGATTTAATTTATTTTTATTTTATTTTATTTATTAAAATAATAAGAATTAGATCTAAAATATCTTAGATCTGATATAGATCAAAAAGAAAAATTTTTGAAATATATCTCTTGATCTGATCAGATCTGAACGAACCTGGACCGAAAAATCAGGATTTCCCTTCAACTGGTATCAGAGCCAAGGTTCTAAAAGTATTTAGATCTAATTTTAAATTTATTTTAATTAAAAAATAAGTGATTTTAGATGTCACATGAGATGTGATCAGATCTAAAATCAGAAAAAATTAAAATTAAATGATTTGGATCTAAGATTAGAAAATATGCATGACTAGTTCTAAAATAGAATAGTTCTATAGAATAGTCTTGCATGTTTTTGATTTAATCTGATTAAATCATATTTTAGATCTATTTATTTACTATTTTTTGATATTATAATTATTATAATAACATCTAAAAAATAGTAAATAAAAATTATTTAATTTTAAATATCATATGAGATATGATTGATGCATGTCTAGACTAGTTGTAGAATAGTTCTACATAATTATCTAGATTAGAATTTATTTTGATTAGATCAATTTAAATCTAATTTTTTAGATTATTATGAGATAATTTAGATCTGAAAATATGCATGATTCGATACATGAGATGTATGCAAAATATGCCATGATTAGATCTAATTTGTATATGAGATATATGATATAGATCTAAAACTATTTTGTAGTATTGCATGTTCCTGATTAAGGCGTTCCTCTTGGCCGTCCGGTCATAAGAATGAAGAAGGATTTAAAGGCCCTCTCCTTCCATTCGATGGGGTGTTCTTATGATGTGTAGGGGTGCTGCATGTTCGTCCTTAATCAGAAATCCAAAACTTACTTTCTGCAAAACCCTAGATCCTGAAACCCTAGGATTTATTATGCATATTTTATTTATGAACCCTACTTAATTAAGAATTAAGATTATGAAATATTAATTAGGTCTAAAATTGAGAATTTTAGATCTAAGACATATTCATAATACTGGGTTCGGGCTTGGGTAGCTCAATTAGGTCTAAGCGGTTGATCAAACCGAATCAAGAGTTGGTTAGATGGGATCAACAATGCTTAAATTGACCAGCCTAATAGGATTAAGTCTGGGTCAAGATCGAGTCACGATCAAGCAAGACCTAATTAGGCTCAGAGGTTAGAGTCTGGATTGTAGGCTAACCCAATTGGTTCTGGCTCAATAATTTGGTGTCTAAGGTAAGTTTGGCACATACGACCGACTGATTTTTAATTGGAAGCTACTCGACCTGAATGCGTTCTTGTACGAGTTAATGGCATATTCCTTCCACCGGTCTCACTTACCTGGCCATATCTATTGACACAGTTCTGATCTGAGGTGGTCAATAATCCGAGCTAACCCATGCCACTAGGTTAGTCATAATTGTTATGACTATGATAAGTCTAGTTTAATGAGACCTGAATCAATTCTTCCTAAGAAAAGATTAAGTCTGAGGTCTTCCACCATTGTAGATGTGCGGGCCCTTCCCGGGGTTGATTGTTCTCGGCTGGATACAGTGGCTCAGTTGCACCGGGAAGATGCAACCATGTCTATTAGGCATTGGATGCTATGGGCTGGAGGATGAGTTGGGCTCAATATTTTGGATACGGTGAGAGACTCAATTAGGAATCCAGTCTATGCAAATGGTGGGTCTGACTTAACTAAGGAGTGGATCAATATTTTGGATACGGTGAGATTCATGAATTAGAGACCAAGTTTGGGTGCACCATGATTAGAGAATCATTGAACAAGAGTTGTTCACTCATTGGCTAATCCATCACCAATAACTGTTAGGTGAGGTGATGAGTCAGTTGGTGAGACCACACCACCCACTAGAAATCATTAATCATGAAGATTTTTGCCTCTCTACAGAGGAGAGTGTAGGGATCCAAAAAAATAGTGGGAGCTAATTTATTTAAAAATAAAATTTCTAAATAAATTGGTCAAGTCATAATTATATTATCTAACTAGAATCTTTGACTTTCTACAGAAAAATATCTGCGTCCAACCCATTAGCACGTATCCTAGACACACATAGACTGATCGGACCCAATTATAAAGATTGGCTCAGAAACTATAAAATCATTTTGGGTTCTAAGAAGTTAACCCATGTATTGGACCAGGACCCTCCCACCTTACCAGCCCGTCCATCCACTGAACAGAGAGCATCTCTAGAAAAATGGATAGACGAAGATAATAAGGCTAGATATTATATGTTGGGCTCGATGTCTGATGAGCTCCAGCGCCAACATGAAGATATCGGGACTGCTCGCCAAATGTTGGCTCACCTACAGGAGATGTTTGGTGAACAAAGTCGCACAGCCAAGTATCAAGTCATGAAATGATTTTTTAAGGCTAAGATGCGTGATGGGCAGTCAGTCCAAGATCACTGTCTGATGATGATCAAGACTTGGAAGAGCTTGAGAAGCTCGGTGTGAAGTTAGACTTAGATCTGCAGAATAATGTTATTCTATAATCCTTGACTGATGCATATGGGCAATTCATCATGAATTACCACATGCATAAATTTCAAAATTTTTTGGCCGAATTAATGAACATGCTGGTCACCGTTGAGCTTTCTATGAAAGGTTCTAAAGGCTCAGTTTTTGCTATGGAATGGACTTCTTCCAAAAGAAAGTCTTATGGAAAGAAAAAAAAGTCTGTGAAAAAGTAGGTGGAAGGAACAAAGAAGAAGAAGGCAGAGGCGAAGAAAAAGATCGATCTCAAAGAAAAGTATTTTCATTACAACAGCGATGGCCATTGGAAGCAGAACTGTCCTACTTACCTGGCCGCCCTGAAGAACAAGAAGGAAGGTCCTTCTGGAGGTATGCTCGTTATTGAGTCTAACCTTACGATTTCTTCTACATCTAGTTGGGTGCTTGACTCTGGTTCTAGTGCTCATCTGTGCACTTTCATGCAGGGTCTTGAGGATAGCAGGAGGCTGAGGGATGGAGACATGATCCTACACATCGATAATGGAGCAAGAGTTGCTGCAGTGGTGGTGGAAACATACCCTCTTCGATTACCATCTGGTTTAGACTTAGTTTTGAAAGATTGTTATTATGTGCCTGCAGCTAGCAGGAATTTGATTTTTATTTTATGCTTAGCACTAGAAGGCTATGTGATTACCTTTTTTAAGGACCATTGTAACATTCTTTATGAAAGAAATAAAATTGCAAATGGTTTTCTTATTAACGATCTTTATCAGCTACATATTGATGTACCTATTCTAACTATCGAGCAAAATGTGAATGCCAAATGACCTAGGGATAGTCCAAATGATCAGATATCTATGGCACCTGAGATTAGGTCATATAGCAGAAGATAGGATCAACAAATTGGAAAAAAATGGGCTATTGAGTCCATTGACTTTTGAGTCATATCCAACTTGTGAATCTTGTCTTCAAGGCAAAATGACTAAACTCCCTTTTGTTAGGACATGGGGAAGAGGGCCACAGATCTCCTTGCCCTAGTACATACTGATGTGTGCGGCCCATTTGATGTGCCGGCTAGAGGCAATTTTGTCTACTTCATTACCTTTACCGATGATCTGTCTAGGTATGGGTATGTGTATCTTATGAGACACAAGTCTGAAGCTTTTGAAAAGTTCAAAGAATTCAGACATGAAGTAGAAAAACAAACTGAAAAACCCATTAAGGTTCTTCGATCAGATCGAGGAGGTGAATACCTTAGCCGAAAATTCCTTAGACTATCTCAAAGAAAAATGGCATAGTCTCTCAATGGACTCCACCAGGAACACCTCAACTCAACGGAATTTCAGAAACAGAAAATCGGACTCTATTGGATATGGTCTCGATCCATGATGAGCTTCACAGACCTTCCTGATTTTTTTTGGGAGACACTCATTGTTAACTTCAATTTATCTACTGAATAGGATTTTCCTCTAAAATCGTTCCTACCACACCGTATGAGATATGGCATGGTAAGAAACCAAGTCTGAGTCATCTCAGAATTTGGGGTTGTCCGGCTCATGTCAAAAGACAACAAGCGGACAAGTTAGAGTTTAGGTCCTTCAGAGCTCGATTCATAGGATATCCTAAAGAGTCATTAGGATACTATTTCTACATTTCAGAAGACCACAATGTGATTGTGAGTCGACATGCCATCTTTCTTGAAAAATAGTTTATTCAAGATAGCGGCATTGGAAAGCAGATTAAGCTTGATGAGAAAGTCTCACAAGTACAACGAGCTAAGGACCAATTGGAACCAAATCAGGTTGAGCCAATAAGAACACTACCTCCTCCACCTCATAGATCGAAAAGAGTTTTTCATCCCTCTGAAAGATACTTAGGTATTATTTCAGAGAAAGTAGAGAAAATATTCCTCGTAGGTAATGGTGCTCATGGTGATGATCCCAAAACCTACAATGAGGCGATATCAGATATCGACTCCGAGAAATGGCTAGAGGCAATGCAGTCAGAAATTGACTCGATGCACTCAAACCAAGTCTGGACCTTGGTAGATCCACCAGAAGGTATAGTACCTATTGGGTGTAAATGGATCTTCAAGAGAAAGATTGGTGCAGATGGAAATGTGGAGACATTCAAGGCTAGACTAGTGGCAAAAGGATTATAGTCAATGCGAAGGCATTGACTATCAGGATACCTTTTCTCCAGTGGCTATGCTAAAATCATCCGCACATTGCTTGCCGTTGCAGCCTATTTCGATTATGAAATATGGCAAATGGATGTGAAAATGCATTCTTAAATGGATATCTTGAGGAAGATATCTATATGGAACAGCCGCTAGGTTTCACATCCAGTGATACTGATCACAAGGTTTGCAAGCTGCAAAGGTCCATATATGGACTTAAGCAAGCATCTCGGAGCTGGAACACTCATTTCAATGATGTGATCAAAACATTTGGATTTCATCAAAAATGAAGAGGAACCGTGTGTCTTCAAAAAGATCAGTGGGAAGCGCTGTTGTCTTCCTCGTATTGTACGTGGATGACATCCTCCTTATTGGGAATGATATTCTCATATTGACGATCAGTCAATATATGGTTGTCCAAGAAATTCTCCATGAAAGACCTAGGTGAAGCATCCTTTATTCTAGGAATTAAGGTCTATAGGGATAGACCGAATAGGATGCTAGGACTTTCACAGAAGATATACATAGAGGAAAGTACTAAAGAGGTTTAGTATGAAAAACTCTAAGAGAGGATTAATATCCTTCAGACATGGTATTCATTTTTCCAAGAAGATGTGCCTTAGCACACCTAAGAAAATAGAACACATGAGCAAGACCCCTTATGCTTCTGCAATAGGGAGCCTCATGTATGCCATGCTATGTACACGATCTGATATAGCCCATGCTGTGAGTGTCGCAAGCAGATATCAGTCAAATCTAGATGAAGAATACTGAACTTTTATGAAATGTATCCTTAAGTACTTAAGAAGAACTAAGGATATGATGTTGGTCTTTGGTAATGGAGAACTCTAAGTCCAGGGATACACAGACTCAGATTTCATGTCTGATGTAGATGATCGAAAGTCAACATCTAGGATTCTGTTTGTGTGTAATGGTGGTGCTATCAGCTAGTAGAGTTCCAAGCAAACCATGATAGCAGATTCCACCATGGAAGTAGAATATATCACTGCATCAGAGGCCATGAAGAAAGCATTCTGGTATAAGAAGTTTGCTGAAGAAATCAGAGTAATGCCATCCGATGCCATTCCTCTATATAGCGACAATAATGGCGCCATAGCCCTTGCTAAGGAGCTGAGGTCTCATCAGAAATCCAAGCATATTGAGCGGTGATATCACCTCATCCGTGATTACCTTGAGAAAGATTATGTCGAGGTCAAGAGAGTCAATTTCATAGATAATGCGACAGACCCACTTACAAAGCCGTTGGGACAACAAAAGATCGAAGCCCACCTTGAGAAGATGGGACTTAGACTTATAGCCAATTAGCTTTAGGATAAGTGGGAGATTGTTAGATATATGTGCCCTAGAAGCCAGAATTGACTGACACTTGTAATACACTTCTAGGGGTAAAATTATAATTTTGATTATAATTAATAAAATGGGTTATTTTGTATCACATATGTGTATTTAGTGTCTGTAATACATTCTTTGAGTTAATAATAATGATAATTCATATTTTTAAGAGTTGAAAATTTAAGATATGAATAATCATTATTAACTCATAAAATGCTCCCAACCATAGGATCATCATGAGGATGGTGATTGATTAAAAGGTTGGTCTACAATCACTTCTTTTTAGTAGATTAGTCTTGAGTCTATGGTGTGGAGACATCAAAGCGAGAGTACAGGTACTTGTTAGAGAATGAGGGCACTGAGCATGACCACCTTGAGTAGTCATTAAGAAGTCTACCTTCTTGTCAATGATCAACTCGATGCTGCAGTGGTGTGTCTGGTTCTTTGATCCGAGGTGCATCGATAATTCACCTTGAGGGTGTTGTAGTTTGACTACACCATAACTCGATCTCCTAGCCATTCGAAATCCTGAGGTGTATGTTGGCTATAGCATGTTCATTGTAGGAACTGGATTGCATCAAGATGGAATCTATCTACCTTGGTGGTAGAGGAGCAGCCCTATGATGATCTTGCAAATCAAGTCCAGAAGCCCATGGCCATGGCAGAGTGAAATAATAGAAAGAGTTTCTATTTAGGTTTTCACATCGGACTTGAATCGAATGATTACATCATATGATAGAAACTAGGGTTTGACGAGTTCACCTTAACCCTAATCTGATCGGGGCTCAAGGTAGAAGAACTTAATCACACGGGTAGCTACACCAAGAGGTTCACATTCAGCTCTGATGGGTTGCCACCATATACTGCTAGGTGTCATTGGTGGATTTTGGGAGCAATTAGAATGATTTAGATGATTGATTATTCTAGCTATTTGAATAAGAAGAGTTCTGATCCATCGAAAGGAGTTTCGATGATAGAGATCATGACATATTCCATTACCATATAGAACTGAACCTAATTGGATCACACAAACAAGGGTTTGAATCTGATGATCATCAATTGAACTGATCTAGTTCAATTGATCTGAATGAGATTCAATTAGGTTCAAGAAAATCATGCTAGCACTTGATTGAACCTAACGTTCTTCTTTTACTATCATAAATAGTTATCCTGACTGAACCAAAGAAGTTTATGCTCTATCAGAGGCCTTCACTTGGTCTGACTGGAGCCTGTCTAGATCAAAAAAATGTTGTCTTATTTTGTAAGGCAATACCTACCTTTTTGGTCACCTATCATTTCTTTATCCTTTGACTTTGGTCATAAGTTGACCTTTGACTGGTCAAATATTGACCATTGATACTTTAACTTCTGTCCACATATCACGCATCTATTAAAGAGCTGGTGGGGGCTTGTCTTCCTGCCAGAAATTGGCATGGAGGAGGGCGCACGCCAAGGGTGGCGTGTGTCCAAGCTTGAGGCGCCCAGGAGTCCCTGTTGGATAGGGACTCTATCTCCTTATTGGATTCTGATTAGACTCCTCTTAAGAACCAACTTTGACTGGTCTTAGGTGCCATCTAAGGATGAATCCAAGGGACTCTATTCCCACCAATCAGATTTAGATCTGATTTTACAAAGGATTATGATTGGTTGGGATGAAGAGGAGTTGGATCACGCATAATCTATAAATAAGACCCCGTGCCCAACTCAAACAAGAAAAGAACAATTCTCTATGCCCCAAGGCTGCATCTCTCTTCCTCCTCCATGCCAAGTTCATCTTCTCCCTCTCCTCTCCATGCCCAAAAAAGTTTGGGATCTCAGTTGGTGCAATCTAGGTGAGAGAAAAGCGACAAAAAGCTAGAAGGCTGCGTTGCTGCAAAGGACAACTGATGATCTTCGAAAGCTATTTTGAAGATCCTCCAAATCAGATTTAGATATGATTTTTGGAGATATGAAAGAGAAGAAGAGAATCTCCAGATCCAGCCTAAGTGGATACCGATAGAGGTCAGGCACTTGCGTGGCTAGATCCAGAACCTTCCGCTGCTTATAGGATCATCAATGGATAATAGGATTACCCTACATCAAGGTAAATTAAATTTGATTTAATTTATCTATATTTAATTTTAATTATTAAAATAATAAAATCAGATCCAAAATATCTTAGATCTAATTTTGATCAAAGAGAAAAATTTTTGAAAAATATCTCTTGATCCGATCAGATCTGAACGAACCTGATCTGAGAAATCAGAATTTTCCTTCACATACATACATATATATATATATATACCTAAGATTGAATTTAATGATTCTAAAATGTTGAGTATAAATGATATAAATCATGTATTTCAAGAATGTATATAAAATTTTTCAAATACTTAAAATCAAAAAAATTATCCATAGAAAAAATCTTTTAAAAAAAAAGTTAAGAAAAAGAATGATTTTAAATGCTCAAATAAAACTCAAACAAAAAAGTTTTGGAAGCCTTAATGATAGAAAAGGCCATAAAAATCAAGATAGAAGAAGTTCTCAAAAGTTGAAGATAAAAAGCCACTCATATAAGAAAATATATATAATTTTTGAAAGTTAAGGACCAAGCTGATCCAGTGAAAAACTAAGCAGACTCAGTGACTGTAGTTGAGTCAATCCAGTCTCAATAAAAGAAAGACAGAAAGCTAGATTTTTAAAGTCAGGGGACTGAGCTGATTTAATAGATTTTTGGGTCAACCCAGTGAGGAACTGAGTTGACTTCAAGAAAATTGAGTCGATCTAGTGACTGTAATGGCTAGTTTTATAGAAATTCATATTTATTTTCAACAGCTAGATTTTGGCTCCAACGTCTATTCCAAGGGTTCCAACGATCAAAACTCATTCTTCAGCAACTCTCAAGCCTATGAAAAGCTAGAGAATCATTTGAAAAGAGAGATTAAGAGGATTAAAAGTAAAAAAAGCTTTTAGATTAGAGTAAGGAGCATTGAATATCAAAAAGAAAGAAAAAGAGAGGAACCAAGCTTTGATTTTAAAGAACATTCAAGAATTATCTTTATCATCATCTCCAGCATCCTCTCAAGCTTTAAAGAAGAGAAACTAAAGCTTTAAAGAGACATCTTTTAGCCACTTCCTTGCGCTAAAAAAGAGTTCTATTTTTTAATTTTTTTGTACTAAAATTTTTTCTTGTATTTTATTTTCTTTACAAGTTTCTTTAGAAAAAAAGAAACTTGGGGATTAGGCTTGTCCAAGCATAGAACTGGACTTGTTAGGTTTTAGTTGGTTGGTCCAGAAAATCAATTAGATTGTTAGTAAGCTCGAAAAACTAACAATATAAGGTTTTGATTGGTGCTCCAATTGAAAACTAACTGAATTTATTTGTAAGCTCAAAAAAATAAATATACTATAATTAAGAAAAAATTACAGTAAAAATTTCAAGAAAAGCTTGGAGAGTGGACGTAGGTTTGGATTGCTCCGAACCACTATAAATTTTGTATGTTTGTGATTGTCTCTTCATTTTCCTAGGTTGACTTGCTTATAATTCTTGCTTATCATTAGATTATTTGTTGCATAGTTTATTTGATCATTTGCTTCTACTGCTGCACATATTGAACACATCACAATCACTTAGTTAAATTAAGGAACATTATTATTTAAAAAATAAATTTAATTAAAATTTTATAAGAACCTAATTTACCTTTCCTCCTCTTGAGTTGCTACCTCTGGGTAACAAGTGGTATCAAAGCAAGTACTCTATTATTTATTGTTGACCTAATCATCAAGAGCTAAAGATCTTAGCAACCCAAAATAGAATTTCTTTTTAATGAAGGCCATTCCATTAATAGACCCCCAATACTTAATAGATCTAATTATAATTATTGGAAGGCTAGGATGAAAATATTTAAGCACAAGATTATAATTTATGAAAAATCATAGTTGATGGCCTACACATCCCCAAAGCATTGAAAGAGCATGATAAATAAATATCCCAATTAAATGCTAAAGTCATAAATATACTTTATTGCTCATTGAATATTAATGAATTTAACTTGATTTCTTCTTGCATTTCATAAAAGAAGTATGGAAAAAATTAGAAATGACCTTTGAGGGAGCAAATGAAAGAGAAGAATTAAACTCCCAAGAAGAGAAGGAAGCTTATCCCAATTTTTGCCTCATAGCTCATGAGAATGAAAAGAAGAAGAACAAGAAACAAAGAAAGAAGAAAGCTTCAATTAAGAGAGAGCAAGGCAAAGAAAAGGAAGATGAAAGAGAAGAGCAAAAAGTAGATAAATCATGCTTGATGGATAAAAAGAAAGAATGTATTGTAAATCCTTACTTCATGGCCAATGACAATGAGGTAAATATTAATAACTCTTTCAATTTTACTTTTGATGAATTATTTAAAGTCTTTAATAATTTAATGCATGAATTCAAGAAGTTAAGGCTAAAAAAATAAATAGCTTAAAAAATTCAATCTTTCTTTGATTAAAAAGAATAAAGTTTTGAGTCAAAAAGAAGATCTTATGAACACTATAACAAAAATGATTTTTAGCAGCAAATTACTTATGGCATTTCTTATTATATGCTGCTAAATTATTTTTTTTTGCTGTATTTTGCTAAAAATGCTGCTATCTTTCAATAAGTATTTTTGTTATTAGTGGCATTTTATTATAAATTCCACTATAAATTTATATTTTACGGCATATGACTTGATGAAGTTTATGCCGGAATCTAAAACTTTATGAAAATAGAAATTATTGATTTGTTTGTACACTTCTATTGCCTTGATTTGTTCATGAAAAATCATTTGTACTTGATTTCATCATTCACACCTTACATGGTTTGATTCTATTAACATTTGGATAATTAACTAATATCAAAGATAATTTGCATTGATTGATCATTTTTTTAATATCAAACTGGATTTGAAAATATGAATCCTTATTTTGTTCAAGTAATGAATCTAAAACTTTATCTTCTTCGATCTTTAAGTGGCATCAAACCTTTAAGAAAACCTTGATCTGATCTAAATTTCATTTTATTTGGTATCAAGAAAAACTTTCAAAGAAGTTACTATTTGGATAAATAGCATAAAGAAGATTATTTTCATAATTGGTATCATATTATTATAATTGCTCTATTAGATGGATTATTATGGTCTTGAACTCAATTGTTCAAACCTTTTGACGAAACAAAAAAAAAAGTTTTATCTCGAATATTTTTTGCATAACCTTGACATTATACCTATAAGACAAAGTCTAAAGATTGGTAACTTTATAAATCAAATTGATAAATACTTCTTTAGAATAAAAAGAAATACTATTTATAAAATTAAATATGCCATATGTCTTGCTTTGAAACATTTATTCAACATGCTTAATTTTGAAAAGATCTATCTCCTTGGGATCTACCAAGTTTAAAGCAATTTTGTAACTAAATTTGAGAATCTACTCAATGCATTTATGTTATTCAAAAGGAGGAAACTAAAATTTTTTTGAATCTCTATTATTCTAAAATTTAATCTATAATTTGAAAAAGAAAAAAGTTGTGAATTTGAATATAATTAATTTTAATTATGTTCTTTTAAATCTTGCCTTGCACTCTATTATATTATTTTTAGCAAAAGAAATGAGTTTTGTGTTTCAAATTAATTTTGTTTTGATATATTCCTGATATAACATTATTTGAGATGAAGTTGAAATATTTATATTCTCTTTTCTGAACTTAATAGATTGATGCTTGAAGTATATTCTATGCTTGGCTATCATAATTAAATTCTTTTTAAAATTTAAAATTTAAATTTAGAAGTCAAATTTGGTATCAATTAAAGGTGCTTAACTTGAATGAAAAAAAGGGAGAAGAAGTTTAAATGTTAAAACTTATTCAGCAATAATTATAAAATTAAGGGAGAGAAAATATCATGTAATAAGGTTTCTAGAGGAGTGACGTTGGCTGAGAATTAACTAACTAATTTGCTTTGATTGAAAATATTAATAATTTTTTAATCTAAAATTTTTAGTAAATTATATTATTTTGAGTTTGATAGTATTAATTTTAAACTTTCTATCAAAGGCCTTATAGTCTTCTTAATGTTTGCTTTCATGTATTTATTTTGTTTGATTTACTTGATTTAAAGTGCTATTGATTTAAAATAGTTTTAGACAAATAAATTATTCTCCAATATTGAAAATTGCTTAAAAGTGGTATCATTAATATGCTAGTTTCATAATTTGATTTACATGAAAATTCTTGACATTCTTGGAGTCAAATTGAATTGAAATCTTTTTTGACTCTAAACACTGAATCTCTAAATTGGTATTAGTATTATGCAAATCATTTAAATTTATAAAGATATTACTAAATTTTTCTTTATGTACAATGAAAATTATTATAAAATTATTTTTAGCGTTGGTGCTATCCTCGATGCATACTTGATATATATCTTTTTCGAATTTAATTGACTGAAATTTTTTAAGAAAAAAAAGAACTAATATTAAAGTATATATTATGCTTGATTTTATGGTCATATCATTTGAAAAGCTTAGTTCCTCTTAATGGTTAAAAGTATATATTAGAAAATTTAATTAAAAAAATCATAATCATTCAATAAGGGAAGAGCCTTTGACATTTGAATTCAAGTTAATTTTTGAAATTGAAAGAAGTATTTTAAACATGTTTTAAATCAAAAGATAAGTTTTCAAAGAGAAAACTTTGATGATAAGTTTTCATATCTTATTGATATATTTGATACATCTCTCATATCTTATTGATTTTGATGATTAATCTTTTATCCTTTTCATGAGCTTTTTGATGCTATAAAAAAGAGAGAGAGAAATATTGAGTATATATTTAAAGGATTAATACTTAAGAAACTCAATGAATTTAATGCTTGAAATCTTAATACTCATTGATTTGAATTGAGATATAAATTTAAAATAAGTATATAAAATATGTGCAATGAATTAATTATGTATAATGAACCAAAAGATTAATTAAGAATATTAATGAAGTACTTATCCATGTATTTAATTTATACTTCATGATATATTTTGATAAAATGCATTGAAATATATTATTTACTTTTATTGTGCATATACTCAAGATTTTGTCATCATCAAAACGAAGAAGATTGTTGATCCTAAGATGAATTTTGATGATTCTAAAATATTGAGTATAAATGATACTACTCATTAGTTTCAAGAATGTATATAGGACTTTTCAAGTACTTAAAATGAATAAATTATCCATAGAAAAAATCCTCTCCAAAGAAGAAAAATTAAAGAAAAAAATGATTTCAAATGCTCAAATAAAATTCAAATAAGAAATTTTTGGAAGTCTTAATGATGGAAAAGATCATAAAAATTAAGATGGAAGAAGCTCTTAAAAGTTAAAGACAAAAAGTCACTCATATAGAAAAAAATATGTGGAATTTTTAAAGGCTGAGGACTGAGCTGACCCAGTAAAAATCTAAGCAGATCCAGTGACTGTAGCTAAGTTGATCAAGTAAAAAATTGAGTCGATCCAACCTTAGTAAAAGAAAGATAGAAAGCCAGACATTTGAAGTCAGGGGATTGAGCTGACCCAATGGATTTTTGAGTTGACCTAGTGAGGAACTGCATCGAATTAGAAAAAATTGAGTTGATCTAGTGACTATAATGGATAGTTCTACAGAAATTCAAATTTGATTCCAATGGCTAGATTTTGGTTCTAATAGCTATTCCAAGGGTTCCAACGATCTAAACTTTTTCTCCAGCAACTCTCTAGCATATTAAGAGCTAGAGAATCATTTGAAAAGAGAGATTAAGAGGATTAAAAGTAAAAAAACTTTTAGATTAGAGTAAGGAGCATTGAATATCAAAAAGAAAGAAAAAAGAGAGGACTCAAGCTTTGATTTCTGAGTGCATTCAAGTGCAATCCTCACCATCATCTCCAGCATCCTCTCAAACTTCAAACAAGAGAAAGCAAAGCTTCAAAGAGACATCTTTCAGTCTCTTCCTCATGCTAAAAAAGAGTTCTATTTTTTTATTTTCATTTATGCTAAAATTCTATCTTGTATTTTATTTTCTGTTGGTGCGGAAAATGGTGCACACATTAGAGATTGTTGGAGCTGGAGAGGTTGGGATCATCGATGAGACCTGCAAGATAAAGTCTTGACCGAAATTGACTTTGATAGGATCTTTTGACAGTCAAGTTAGTTCTCTACCTCAACAAGAATGGAATGCTCAGAAAGAAAAAGAGCAGAATAAGGACAGAGAGTTTTAGTTTTGGAGCGAAAGCATATCTAGAGGGTTCTTTATATAGATGGAGTATGTAACAAACTGATAGTGACAGCCATAACTGCATAATAGTGGGCCATTTGAGCTACGTGGAGCTTATTATGAAGCGTGAGTTATCATTTATCGTGACTTGCAAGCTCATGAGAGATCCATAGTAGGAGTTCAGGCAGAATCTTTATACTCGTATACAAACTTGTGTATGTCCAGATGAAGAGCTCGAGACTAGACAAACTTGAAGATCGACTATTAAGCGGCAGAGGATGAACTGCACCTAATGGGGCTAATTATAGTCTATTGATGCTTCCCTCGACGACCTGGAGAAGTTTGGCCAGCTAGTTAAGGATAGTTTTCTTTCAAAAAATTTGATCGAAAGAAGTACGATCGGAGGGAGCACGACTGGAAGAAGTTTGGATGGCAGAAGCATGACCAGAGGAAGCATGGTTGGAAGGAGTTTGTCTGGAAGGAGCACGACTGGAAGGAGTTCTTCTAGAAGGAATCTAGCTGATAGGAGTTTGACTAGAAGAAGTTCGTCTATCCTCAAAATTCGTTGTTTGTTAGGGCTGGACGGGTTGGGGCTTCAATGCTAAAAATCTTGTTATTCATCCTAAGTCAGAAAGCAAAGTTAATGAAATAATACTTCTCTTTATTACCCAAGTTCATCCTGTCGGACTTTAGTAGGCCTTGGACAAGTTTTGTAATTAGGGGTTGTTACTGAGAAGATCGACAAGTTTCCATAGAATGGAGGTCGACTTCCATGGACTTCGATGGGGGTTATTTTATCCCCAACACTTGTCTCCCTACTTTCAAGTTTGAATTTTGAATGAAGTACAAAAATTGTAGTGATCGAAGACCTTTACTGCTTTCTTACTCTTAGAAGATGAGAAAATCTTGGCTTTTTTCCCCTGGCACCAAAGCTTCTTAATGGATGAATGAACCAAAGAGTCACCTTCCTTTGAAAACTCATCTAGCGTGGAACTCTATGTACGGTGAAATTATTGCTCTATCAGGCATCAGAGATTGGCACGATGGACGAGACACGTGGCTAGTCAGGACCGACTGAGGAGGATCTACAATCATAACCATTTCAGACTTCTTCCTGTTATTGAGACTTCCTTTCTTTCCTCGGCTTTTCATCTCCATCAGAGTCCTCCCTCTCCTTCCTTTGCTCTTTGCTTCCTCTGAACACCTTACTCTTCTTGTGCTATGATTTTTCGACCATTGACATCCTCCTCAACCATCTTTTGTCTTTCCAATCGTCTCTCTGAACTCTTCATCTGACTTAGGTTAGTTTCACATCCTTCTTCCTTTGTTTCTCTACTTTTCACTTGTATGTTAGATTTTTTTTGGGTTACCTAGGCAGGTTTCATTATCTTTTTTTTTTTCAAGATTTCACTATTCTTTTTCCTTGATTTCTCAAGGATTTTTAGATTTTTTTTGATCCAAATATCTTCAAAAGTGTCCTGATCTTTCGATTCTAGGAGCCCGACCAATCCAAACTCCCAAAATCTTGAATCTAGGGTAGAAGCCAAGCTTAGGATAGTACCTCATCCAATTTTCATACCTAAAACCATTCCTTATTCTCTGCATCCTGATGATCTTTCTCTGAGAAGAATTCAGTACGGGATGCCTTTAGAGTACGAATTGAAAGTTCCTAGGTTGAGCGATCGAGCTTGTGCTCCTCCCTTGGGTCATTTCTATTTTTACATTGAAGCCCTTCGTGCTGGACTTCATCTTTCGATTCCCTCCTTTGTCATAGCTCTTTTTCAATTTCTAGATATTTTTCTTGCCTCCATGGTCCCAAATTTTTTTAGGTTCATCATAGATTTTCTTTTCCTCTATATCTCAGCTGAAGTTCAGCCATCTATTTTTTTATTCCGTAACTATTACACCTTCAAACACTATCCTACCACCAAGGATTGGTGGTACCTGTCCCTCTAATTTGGTAAGAAGGGATTGCTTAAAGGCATCCCTTCTTTCATTCATCACTGAAAGAAAAAAATTTTCTTTATCTCTTGCCCATCTCTTAGGTTAGGACTTTCTCCTTAGGGGCAGTTGAGGGATTGAGTTCGTCGAGCTCCTAGTTTGGAGAAGGACAACCTTGATTTTATCAGCAAGCTTAGGATTTACTGAGCTCTCCTTCTTTCCAAACTTATAAAATATCAAACTCTGTTCAATCTAGGCTTGAGTCCCTTCAATCTAGCTGGTATATTCCTTAATTTTATAGGTTACTTTCTTGTCCTTCCTTCTAATAGTAATTCATTCATTATTACAGAAATGGATGCGAGCGAACTTCAGAAGCTCTCCCAGGGGCTTCGAACCTATAAAAGAAAGTGTGCTACACCTAGTGAGCCTTCAAAAAAGAGAAGGGTCGACACCCCGAGCCCCATTGCTGGCACTGTTGACATTCCTGCAACTACTGCTGCCACCGAAGTTGCTGCTGCCACCGAGGTTGCAGTATTTTTGACCTCTTCAAGTTCTCCAGTCGAGGTCCAAACTTTGAAGCCCCCCACTGAGAAGGAGAAGAGAGTGGAAAAGAAGAAGGCGAAGATGGCCTAAAAAAAGATCAAGCGTAAGACTCATCCTAGTGGGTCCAATGCTTCTGATGAGGATCTGGGAGAAAACCCCTTCCACAATCGAGAAATCGTTAAGGATCTCATTGATGGATGCACTTTGGTTGAGGTTGTGGACAAGATTGTTGATACTGACTATGAGCAATGCACTTGAGACTCTCTTGGATCCTTTTTTAAGGTAACCACCTTGTCACTCTCTTTTGATTGACTTGCCTATAAGCTTCTTCATTTGCCTAACCCACTTTATTATTTTTGTAGATGGGTCACCAACTGATCGCTAATATTAAGGTGATGAATCACATAAGGTTGGAGGCGGTGAAAGCTCGAGAAGATCATCAAGCTGAGACCAACCACCTCCTTGAAGAGAAAGTCGAGGTTGATCATCTCCTTAAGGAGAAAAAAGCCAAGGTTGGGGGCCTCCAGGAGATGGTACAAGGTGTTGAGCAAGCCCTAGCACAAGCAAAGGAGGAGCTGAGCATCGAGATTAAGAAGAGGGAGAAGGCCAAAGCCAAGATTATTAAAATGAAGAAGCAGGTTTCAAGGCAGCTTTAGGAGGTGAAGGCTTAGGCGGTGGAAGAGTTCAAGGCTTCTTCGGAGATGAGGGACACAAAGATCGAGTTTGCCTAGTTATCTTTCATCAAGGGGTATGAGCTTTACTAGAAGAATGTGATCGATAGATTTTTCAAGCTCGACCTTAGCTTCTTGGATGAAGAAGCTTCTGATGATGAGGCGGGATCATCTACCACAGCCACCGATCTTCTGTCGGTTGATCCTTCCTCCATTGCACCTCTTGTCACACCTGCTCCCTCTACTATCGAAGAACCTGCACCAATTGAGGTTGCGCTGAACTCCACTGCTACTCCTCTAGAGGTCTGAGACCTCTTATTATTATACCTTTTCATTTTTCCTTCTTTTCTATACTTAAAGAATATTTTGATTAATGAAAACAAAGCTTTTCTTTAGCGATACCTTTGTATTATGATCTATATATCTTTATACACTAAATGCAGCCTCCTATCGAAGCCAATCCTCTGTCTTAAGGTATCTCCCTGAAGGTTCATGTCAGAAATTTAAAGAAAGAAGTTTACCAGACTAAAAAGAAATTAAAGAAGGTAGAAGATGAACTTCGTAAGTTAAAAAAAAATTATTCGGAGGCCACAATTGAGATTATCCATCTTCGCCAAGCACATAAAAGAAATTCCATGGATTATATTAACAAAAAGCATCATTTAAAAGAAGAGCTTGAGGAGATTAAAAGGCATGTTGGCAAAAAATCTTGGACCTTGACAGCCAAGATTTGCTCTCTTAAAGCTGAACTCCATGAAGCGAGAGAGAAAATTGATCAATTTGAGAGAGGCTCGGCCTGGGCTTAGAGTCAAGCAGAATTCGGCTAGGACTGGTCTAAGAAGTTCTCTGACCTTCAAAAGCAGTTAGATGATGTTGAAAAAGCATACGATATCTATCAGTTTGATTGGTGTGGGTAGATCGATGATTACAAAAAGAAACTCAAGATGGCAAACTTCGAAATAATGCAACTTCAAAAATAATTGTCGGATAAAGATTAGGCTAACTCAAGGATAAATTTAGATGAAGTTGCCACCTTGAAAAGTTCTCTTGGGGATCTCACTATGACTTTTGAGAGTACTGAGAGAAAACTCCATGAGCTCAAAATTCAGATGGTCTACTAGGAAGGCTTGGTGAAAGATGCTGAAGCTAAGTTAGTGGTTTTGCTGAAGAGACTAAGAGAAGTGGAGGATGATCTTTGGAGGTCCAATAAATTGCTTGGCGAGAGCTTAGCGGCAAGACAGGACCTTGAAGATTAAAGTTGAAGATTTGAAATATTCTCTTATATTGGCTAGGGCCGGTAGTCCAAAGTCTGAAGGTTTGGGACCTTCTTCTTAGAACTTCGGCTATTCTTTCTTCTTCTTCCTTTTTTTTTTTGAATGGTCCAGCGGACCTCCATTGTAATGAACATTGTCTTAATGAAGTGATATGCCCTTGATTTCTTCTTCACTGTTGTCTCGATCGATTATTAGTATACTTCTTTTGTTGCGTTGCTCTTGATATTTGGGTTGCTTTTCAGAGCAATGTTCTTGGTCTATCATTTTATAGGTCTGTCCCCCTTGTCTATGATTGGGGATCCCATGACTTAGTTAGGAGTGGATACTTTCTTGTCTAAGAATTGAAAGTCTTTATTCCATGCCTGTGGTTAACTTTCTATTTAAAGACCTAGAGCCTTGTCAAGATGAGGTCCTCTTGTCTTTATTATGGATAGATGTTGTCCTTATCGAAATGGGGTCCTTCTTCCATTCTTGACAAGATCAATGGGGTACGAAAGGATTGTTGAGAGAGCCTCTCTCCATTACCTCCTGTTTATAAATAGAAGGTCTTCTATCCCCCATAGGAGATTTCCTCCATGTCAGGATTGCTGGAATAATCGGTACTACTCTAATACCAATTATTATGCCTATGACTGCTTGGAACCATAGTCGTAGATCCGATTTCTTGTATGAACCTGAGTGTTAATCCAAAAATATGAAGAAGAGCAAAAGTTGATCGCATTTCCTAGGGCTTGGCATTAGAACCAGAGAGAAAAGAGAGAAGAGAGTTAGGGAGAATAGTTTTGTATTGATTTCACTTATTGTAAAGATTACAATTCTTGGATTTATATACCGTAGGATTTCTACTATACCACATGAATCCTAATAAATCTAAATTCCAGCTGAAAAACTTTTCTAGGCTAATCCAATACATGAAAGCACTCACCAAGCCCATGTACACCCATGTCTCCCATGCTTTCATCTTCTAGATCTAAACCTGACTCATACATGAGTTAGCCACCTTAAGATCTTATTGGACTAGGTCTTAAGAGCCCTAGTATCAACCTTGACCTTAGCCTAAATAGAGAACCCATTCTATTCTATTCACCACCACCAAGCTAGCTCACTTAGAAGTCGAGCTAGATTTACTATATCTCATTCGAATCCTATCTTCTGTCTGCTTGAGACAGCAAGCTCCACTGCATCCCTAGTCAGCTTGGTTTCAACTCGAGTCGGCTCGACTACATATCCAAGCTAGCCCATCTGTGTATCAGTCCTTTATCTTGGCTGATTATTTTCTTGGCTTTGGTTCTTTGCTCCATCTTGTGTCCTAAATTTTCGAAGCACCTACTAAGCCCCCTCAAGGTCCTCATACCTGAACCTCGAGCCTGTGTAGGGCTACATGCCATTTTCACCGTAGGACAACTTCTATCATAGCCCTAAGATGCACACCCATCCTAATCTCCTAGAGCTAACACCCTAGCTCCTCTTATGGCCTCCCAAGGTTTGGGAGTACCACACCAAATCCTACAATCTCCATCTTGGTGTGCCCAAGTCTTGGCATATCTGGCAATGTTGCCCTGCATGATTCCACTGTCGTTGTATGCCTTGACAGCTGATAAGAATGTGATGTTATCATTAAGACACTATGTTTATCAGTTTAATCTAACTTCTTAAAATAATTAAAAATATGTAGATAGCAGTGAGTCAGGTCGAATCCATAGAAAAGATAGTATTTTAGATTTAAAATTTTTAATTTTTTTTTAAAAAGAGTTTTGAAATCAAAAGTGAAGTCAGAAAATAAAAAATAAAAATTAAAAGGTATAAAAATTTAAACTTGGTACTAAGATCTACTAGTTAGATCTTAGCATCTACTTATAATAAAATAAAAAGCAATAATAAAAGTATAGAAATTAAATTACAATAAAAATAAAGAGCATAAAATTAAATATTACACTAATTAAAATATTTATAATTTAAATACATAAAAAAAAAATTAAATAGGCTGATCTCTAATCTTGGATCGGCATTGGCAGAAAGATGGTGTAGAAGTCCAACTCTTCTTCTTGGCATCCGTTACTTTGAAGCAACCTTTAATCCAAAGCCTGGCTCTATCCTATACCAAAGCTTCATTTTGATCAAAGATTATGAATTTTGGAAGCCTGGGGTCTTATTTATAGAGCTAGGAGGATTGGAGACTTTTTTTGGAGGCAATGTGGAACTAAGGAGGTCTTTGATCATCAAAGTATGGAGAAATTAGAGTGAAAATTGGATTAAAAGGAGTTCTGATTGAATTCTACTGAGTTCCCTATATTCTGGCCATCGGATTTAGATCAAAAGGCCCAAAAACCATCAAAAATGGAGTTTTATTAGCCCAATTTTAGTTGAAATAGATTCTGGCCATTCGATTATCACTTGATGAATGAGTTTCGACTGTTAGATCATGATCTAGAAGCTTAATCATAATCGGGAGCTCCCTCCACCGTCGGATCATCCCATGGATCGAGCATTGCCTTTGGATGGTATGCTAGAAGCTAATGGAATTTGAATCAAATCCGAAAATAACCACCATCATTTGATCTTGACCATAATCAATCGGATCCATTCGATCACGCCGTTACTATTCCCATAGACCGCATGGACCGACTGCACCGCACACCATAATGAATCAGCGCCTCCTGTTACTGAGTGAAAAGTCCAAAATGCCTTGTGAGCCATGATAGATTTTTTATAAACCCTTTAAGGGTCTAGGTCCACTACGTGTCGCTTCGTGATTCATCAATTTCTGCTGAGCTGGCGGTCCATGCCTGGATCGTGGACTAGCTGATGGCTTCCGTGGCTGAGTCAGCTAGCGTGGCTGGCTTGGCATGCTGGCTTTGTCGGCTTGGCTCAACGTGTTTGGACACGTTGGCTGATATGGCACGACGACTTGAGTCGGCTAAGCCGTATGTTATTTTTTATTTAATTTTTATTTATTTTATTTTTTAGAAATTCATATCTTCTCCATTTTAGCTCTGTTTTACTCGAAACTTATTTTGTTATGATAAAAAAAATAAGATCTTTTCATTAATAATAAAATTTATTTTTTTTATTTTTATTATTTTTTAATTAATAAAAATATTAATTTCTTAAAAATATGTATTAATTAATTATTAATTCTTAAAAATAAACATAAATTAATTGATAAATTGATGCTTTTATAAGTAAATTTATGGTACTTATCAACAGCCACTTGTGTATACCTTACCACTACCATCTTTCTTCAATTGCTGAGCTCCCTTTGAGGCCTTTGGGATGACCGCCTCCATTGCTGAAGACCTTGGCTTGCACCTATGCGCCATCCATGGAGTTGTAGGCATCCTTTTGCTTGGCAGCCGCATCATTTATCCTAAACTTTTATGGAGAATCTACAACAATCCTATGCCAGCATCCGCTGCATATTCTAACACGGTCTCCTCAAAACTTCACCTATCTTTTCGCACGTGCTGCACCTGGAACTATGCATCTTCGATGTTGGTACTAGGATATTGGTCCACCTACACTCTTCTACTCTGAACTCGTGTCATAACTCTCTCTACTTGTGAAGCCACCTCTGCCCAGTGCACCATTTGAAATTAAAGTCCTCCCGATACTATAGAAGTTGACTCTATAATCGAGTCCCCCGAGGCTAACCACTCAATGTTGCATTGTCGAGCTTACCGCTACATCTCGAACATCATCGCTTCTTTTTCAGACCCTCTACACTCCGTAGACCCTTCAAAACTATCTTGAATACACTGCACCCTGTAGGCTCCTTCAAAACCATCAAGAGCTCATCCAATTCTTCACTTTCAGTAATTGAAATAATGAAATCTGATTTTTCTCTTCTCTTGCACTTGTTTCAAAGTAGATACTCTCACTTAAAGTGCCCTACTTCACCACACTTGAAGCACTTCTTGGATCCCTTACTACCCTTTTACTCGCCCTTCTTCTTTTCTTTTCTTGGTCTTTTTGAAGCCACGAGACCCTCCTAGAAGACCTTCCTTTTCATCATTCATTCCTACTACTCGTTGGATCTTAGCATTGATACGATCACCTCATACACCAGTGTCTTCCTACCATACAGCAACATCATTACCAATGGATCAAATCTCTCAGATAGCGAACATAGCAGCAATAAACTCTTGTCTTCCTCTTCGAGCTCCATCCTAATATTGAGCAAGTCCATGCTCATCCAGTCGAATCGCTGAATATATCCTACAACATCCTCATCCTCCTACATTCAAAGGCTATATAGTTACTTCTTCAACACCAATTTATTGCACATATTCTTCTTCATGTATAACTGATGTAACCTCAATCATAAATCCTTGGGTGTCTTCTCCTCCAATATGCTATACAACACTTCATTTGCCAGACAAGTTCTAATCATGGCACATGCCCTTTTCTCCAAGGACTTTCACTTCTTGTTTGTCATCTCCTTCGACCTATCCTGCAAGGCTGAATCCAGCCTCATCTGAATCAACAGATCCTCCATCTTAATCTTTCACATCATGAAACTATCTTTTTCATCAAACTTCTCAAATCCTATCTTCAATCCGCTGTTCTTCATGATTAAACCAAATCAAAAATAGCCAACAGATAGATCTAAAAAATTATCTTGACTAGGGATGGTAGACAATAGTCCTTAGATCACTTTCTTTTTTTTGAAGCCTAGAGAAAACCTTAGATCTAAACCTCACTACTGATCTCCACTAAAATTTAATCTTCTTCCTCCTTCATGCTCAACCAGACTCTGATCCCAAATGTTGGAATAATTGATACTACTCTGATATCAATTATTGTGCCTACAGCTACTTGAAACCACAGTCGTAGATCCGATCTCTTATGCAAACCTGGATGTTAATCTAAAAATATGAAGAAGAGCAAAAGTTGATAGCGGCATCTAGGGCTTGGCATTAGAACTAGAGAGAAAAAAGAGGAGAGTTAGGGAGAAAAGCTCTCTATTGATTCCACTTATTGTAAAGATTATAATGCCTAGGTTTATATATCCTAGGATTTTTACTATACCACATGAATCCTAATAAATCCAAACTCCAACTGAAAAATTTTTCTAGGCTAATCCAATATATGAAAGCACTCATCGAGTCCATATACATCTATGTCTTTCATGCTCTCATCCCTTGGATTCAAAACCGACCATACATGAGTTAACCATCTTAAGACCTTATTGGACCAGGCCTTAAGATTCCTAGGATCAACCCAGACCCTAGCCCAAATAGAAAATCCATCCTATTCTATTCGCTACTGTCGAGCTGGCTCACTTAGAAGTTGAGTTGGCTCGACTGCATCTTGCCTGAACCCTGTCTTTTGAACTAGCCTGCATATCAGCCCTTTATCTTAGTTGATTCTTCTCCTAGCTTTGGTCCTTTGCTCCATCTTGTGTCCTAGGTTTTTGAAGTATCTACCAAGCCCCCTTAAGATCCTCACACCTGAACCTTGAGCCCGTGTAGGGCTATACACTACCTTTATCCTAGGATAACTCTGTCCTATCCCTAGGACTCACACCTATCCTAGTCTCTCGGAGCCAACACCCTAGCTTCTCCTATGACCTCCCAAGGCTTGGGAGCACCACACAAAATCCGACAAGGATGAGGTTCTCCTCTTGTTCTTGATGTGGTTGGCTATTTTTTTTGTTAGGACGTGGTTCGCCTCCTATTCCTAACAAAGCTATCGGGGCTCAAAAGGATCATTGAAAGAGCTTCTTCTCTTTATTCCATATTAGAACTAGGTCCTCCTCTTATTCTTGATATAATAAACTTTTATCCTTGTTAGGATAAGGTTCTTCTTCTATTCCTAATATGGTTGTCGAGGCATAAAATGATCGTTGAAAGGGCTTCTCCTCTTCATTCCATGTCAGGACGAGGTCCTCCTTCTATTCCTAACATGGTGAACTCTTATACTTATTAGGACAAGATTCTCCTCCTGTTCTTAACAAGATTATTGAAATATAAAAGAACTATTAAAAGGATCTCTTTCCTTCATTCCATGTTAGGATGAGGTCCTTCTCTCATTCCTGACATGTTGAACTTTTATCCTTGTTAGGACGAGGTTCTTCACCTATTCCTAACAAGATTGTCAGGGTACAAAAGGACCGTTGAAAGGGCCTCTCTCCTTCATTCTATGTTAGGATGAGGTCCTTCTTCTATTCTTAACATGGTAAACTTTTATCCTTGTTAGGATAAGATTCTCCTCCTATTTCTAACAAGATTCTGGGGGCATAAAAGAGCTGTTGAAAGGACCTCTTCCCTTCATTTTATGTCAGGATGAGGTCTCCTATTTCTGACATGGTAAACTTTTATCTTTATTAGGATAAGATTCTTCTCCTATTCCTAACAAGATTGTCGGAGTACAAAATAGCCATTGAAAGGGCCTCTTCCCATCACCTCCTATCTTAAATGTTTGGAGGTTTTCTACTTTGTTTAGAAATGAAGCTCGGTTGGATCACTTTCTATCATTGCAAATTTATGCTAAAAAATAAGAATTGTTAAGAAGAATTTTATTGAAATGATCATTGATAGTACATCCATAGATTTTTTAAATTTTAAGGTTGCAAAAATGTTGATCCTCCAAGCTCTTTTAGATAATAAGTTTTCAGTCGGACAATATCGACGACGTCATAAGGACCTTCCCAGTTTGGGATGAGCTTTTCTTGATTATGTGATTATAAAATATCTACTCATTGAAGAACTAGATCTCTCAATTTAAATGTTTGTAGGCGGCCATTTTGATCTGACCTTTTTCTTATTTTTTCTCCAACAGATCGAGGTTTGTCCTAAGGTTTTATGAATTGCTTCATTCATTGAAAGTTTCAACTTATGCTGAGGAAAGTTCAAGTTCAATTGGGATGATAGCCTTTGTTCCAAAGGTTAATGCAAAAGGAGTTTCTCTCATTAGCAATCTTTAGGTAGTTCTATAAGCCTAGAGTATATGGTAGAGTTCATCCATCTATGTACCTTTTGCTCTTTCAAGTCTTGCTTTTATCCTTTGAAGCAAAGTTTTGTTGGTTACCTTAGCTTCACCATTTGCTTGAGGGTGCGCTATAGATGTGAAATGATGAAAAATATTCAAATTTTTATAGAACTCGATAAACTTTGCTCCTACAAACTGGTGCCCATTATCAATGATTAGTATCCGAGGTAAGCCATATTTGTAAACTATCGACTTTTAGATAAAGTCTTGCACCTTGATTTCAATTATTTTTGTCAGAGGTTTAGCCTCTACCTACTTAGTAAAATAACCCACTGCTACAAAAAAAATTTTTCGCTGTCTAGATGCTATGAAAAAAGGTCTAAGTATGTCCATCCCCCATTGTGCAAATGGCCAAAGGATACTTAAAGGTGTGAGTTGTGAGGCTGGTTATCTTTGAATATTTGCATTCTTCTGACATCGATTATATTTTCTCACATAATTTATGATATCCTGATGCATGGTTAGCCAATAATATTCTTGTTGAAGTAACTTGTAGGATAAAGATCTAGCACCTAGATGGTTTTCATATATTCCCTCATGAACTTCTCTTAGAGCATAATCAGCTTCGAAAGGTCGGAGACACTTGAGGCGTGGCAAGAAATACAATCTCTTGTATTACTTATCTTTATACAAAACATAACGAGAGGCTTGATTTCTTAATTTTTGAGCTTCTTTGGAGTCTCTAGGAAGAGCTCCATCCTTGAGATATGAAATTAACGGGTCGATTCAGCTGGGCTTATGGTCGACCTGCATTATTGCTTAGAATTCTTCCAAACTTAGATGTTGTAGAACTTCGAAGAAAACCCCTTTAGGCAATTCATTCGGGGCTATAGTAGCCAACTTAGAAAGAAGATCAGTTTTGGTATTTTCTGCTCTAGAAATCTATTGAATATCAAAGCTATTAAAGGTCGAAGTCAAGCTTCTTATCTTTTCCAAGTACTTCTTCATATTTTTCTCTTGAGCTTCGTAGTTGTTATTGACTCGCCCCACAACCAGTTGAGAATCACTGTAAATCTTTAGGTGTTTTGCTTCCAACCCTTTAGCTATTCTCATCCTGCAATCAGAGTTTCATATTCTATCCTATTATTAGTGGCAGAAAACTTGAAGCGTAGAGCATACTTCACAATAATTTCTTTTAGATTAACTAAAATCAATCCTGCACCTGCCCCTGAAGCATTGGATGAACCATCTATATACAAAGCCCAGAAATCTTTAGGGAGATCAACTTTTTCTTCAGGATAAGTAAGAGCACAAACTTCTTGGTGCTTAGGTTTGGCTTCATCTAGGATGGTGCACTCTACTACAAAGTTAGCCAATATCTGAGCTTTGATGGATGATCGAGATTGAAAATTAATATCAAATTTGGTTAGCTTGATCGTCCATTTTGTAATGCTCTCAGAAGTAACAGGCTGGTGAAGAACTATCTTTATAGGTTGATCAATAAGGAGGGTAATTATATGCCCCTAAAAATAAGATTGAAGCTTTCTGACTGCAATCAATAGAGTATAAGTTAATTTTTCTAGTTTAGTATACCTTGTCTTTGCATCTCTCAGAACTCTACTTATATAGTAGATCGACTTTTGTATTTAGCTTCTTCTCTGACTAGTACAACTCCAATGGCCATCGGGGACATCGCTAGATATAAAAATAATTCTTGTCCAAGTTCAGACTTGGAGAGGAGTGGAGGTGAGCTAAGATAATTCTTCAATTCTTTAAAGGCCCACCGACACTCTGGAGTCCAATAAGTTCTTGGGTTGTTTAAGTACTTGGAAGAAGGGCATGCAATGCTCCATCGATCTCGAGATGAAGCGATTCAGGGCTACCACTTTGCCTATGAGATGCTGAACTTTTTTTATTATTTTAGGGACAGCCATCTCTTGGATGGCTCTAATCTTTTTTTGGTTTGCCTCGATGCTGCATCCTGATACCATGAATCTTAAAACTTTCTTGAAGTCACTCCAAAAGTGCATTTCATAGGATTCAGCTTCATCTTATACCTTCAAAGGGTGCTGAAGGTCTCCTCAAAGTCGGCGATGTGATTTGATGAAGATCGGCTTTTAACAAGCATTCACCTACATAGACTTCTATATTATGGTTGATTTGCTTCTTGAAGATCTTGTTTACTAAATGCTGATAAGTGGCACCTACGTTCTTTAGCCCAAATGGCATAATCCCATAACAATAAAGATCATAGTCAGTAATAAAATTAGTTTTTTCCTCATCTTTTGGTGCCATTTGGATTGATTATAGTCGGATAAAGCATCCATGAAAATGAAGAGCTCATGGCTCAAAGTTGCATCCACCAGTTGATCAATTCTTGGCAAGGGGTAGCTATCTTTTGGGCAAGCCTTGTTTAAGTCTGTGAAGTTTATGCACATCCTCCACTTTCTATTTGCTTTCTTAATGAGGATGATGTTGGTAATCCATTCAGGATAGTGCACTTTTTGGATGAACTCGACTTTGAGAAGTTTGTTGATCTCGTCCATAATGGCTTCCTATCGTTTTGGTGTAAAGTTGCGCTTCTTTTGCTTTACCGATCGACATTTAAGGTTTATGCCCAGTTGATGCTCCATGACCTCAGCATCAATCCCAGGCATGTCTGCAGGTACTGTAGAATTTGGTGTGGTGCTCACAAGCCTTAGGAGGTCATGAAAGGAGCTAGGATGTTGGCTCTGAAAGACTAGAATGGCTGTGGTCTTAGGGCTAGGATAGGAGTTATCCTAGGAAGAAGGCATCATGTAGCCCTACATGGACTCGAGGTTTAGGTGTGAGGATCTTGAGGGGCTTGGTAGATACTCCAAAATCTTGGGACATAAGGTGGAGCAAAGAACCAAAGCCAGGAGAAGAATTAGCCAAGACAAGGGGCTGACATGAAATCAAGCCGACTTGGATATGTAGTCGAGTTGATTGTCTTAGACAAATAGAAGATAGAGTTTGGATGAGAAGCAGCTAAGCTAGCTTGACTCCTGACAGAGTCGGCTCGATGGTGGAGAACAAAATTGGATGAGATTTTCTATTTGAGGTCTTAAGGCTTGATCCAATAAGGTCTTTAGGGTGGCTAACACATCTATGGGTCAGATTTAGATCTAGGGGATAAGAGCATGGGAGACATTAGTGTACATGGGCTCGATAATTGCTTTCATGTATTGGATTAGCCAGGAGACTCTTTGGTTGGGCCTAATAGCTGTGTATAAATACATAGGTTGTATTAGGATTTTATAACGTGGATTAGAATATACATCTTTTCTTCCTCAATCTCTCTTCTCTCTTCTCTCTAGAGTTGCCACCCTAAGAGGGGTGCCTCCCTCAAGACCAAGGAGGGAGGCACCCCATCATAGATCCAGATTAGATGGATTGATAGTCTGCTACCTTAGAGAATTTTAAAGTTTTTCTTAGGTCTATGCTAAAGATCAGAAATTTTTGCAACACGTGGTATCAGAGCTAGGTGATGCCATGGTGATGTTACAATAATTGGTATTAGAGCCTAATGGTGCGTGAAAGCAAAGAAAAAGTCATATAGGGTAAAATCAAAAATCTATACAAGTATTTCATGGTATGTCTTAGATCTATCTTTGTTATTGCTGGATTGAAGGTGGAGGCTATGAGGATTAATAGAAAGGATTTTTTTTTTAGGGTGGAAGGTTTGAGTGCATGATTTTCTAATCGATCTTGGTTGGAGAGACTGGGGATGTATGATGGGTGATAGGATTCTCTAAGAAGATGGGTAGTGTGGGGCTATTTGATAGATGAAGAGAGATTTCCTAAGGGATAATGGTCGAAGAAAAGCTGAAGAAGTGACTATACATCTTTCGATTGTAGGAAGGCGGGAGAAGTAGTTGGAGATGCATTTAGCGGGCTACGGAGATATTCGAGATGGCTTCGAAGGGGGTCCATGGAGTGCAGAGGGTCTGAAGGGATAGCGACGATATTTGAGGTGCAGTGGCAGGCTCAATAGTGCAGCTTTGAGTGGTTGGTCTCGATTATAGAGTTAGCTTCTGTGGCATCAAATGGGCTTCAATTTCAGATGAAGCACTGGGTAGAGATGGCTTCACCGATGGAGATGTGACAAGAGTTCAGAATGGATGAGTGCAGGAGGACCAATATCCTAGCACCAATCCTAGAATGCATAATTTTAGGTGGAGCGGCATGTATGAAAAAGACTAGCGAAGTTCTGAGGATACCGTGTTAGGATATGCAGTGAGTATCGATACAGGAATGCTGCAAGATCTCAAGGAAAGTTTAGGATAAATGATGCGGCTACCAAGCAGAAGGGTTCCTAAAATTTTCAGGATGGTACAAAGAAGCAAGCTAAGATCTTTAGCGATGGAGGCGGTCATTCCAAAGGCGTCAAGGATGCACAACAGTTGAAGAGGATTGGCGAAGGCGGTGTTTGCATAAGAGGCTATTAGGATGTGCAGCGACAGCGGGATTGTGCAGGAGAACATTGCTAGGTGTGCCAAGGCTTGGACGCACCAAGGTGGAGATTGTAGGATTTGGTGAGGTGCTCCCAAGCCTTGGAGGGCCATGGGAGGAGCTAGGTGTTGGGAATTATGTCCCAAAGCCAATCATCAGCCTATTAACGGTTGAGATATTGTAATTAATTTATTAATTAATAAAAAATATTTTAACATCTTTTTTCATCATAAGTTTACATCTTCTAATGAACTCCATTATTGTGATGAAGTCCTTAGGTCTATTTAGTTTCAATAAAGAGAGGATTTATCGATTAGTCCTTAAATTTGTTCATAATCAAATGATAGGTTGTTAATTAGGAGGATAGCATCTATCGAGCATAGGTCACTATATGCCATATAGGTTAGTTGTCCTCTTAACCAAGATGTGTAGAGACACTAATATGGCATATAGGTGAGATGTATGGGTATATCATCATTGAACGTGACCAATTCTAGAGCATTCTACTATCGAGAATGTCTCTGATGGAATATAGGTATAAGTATCCCTTAGACCTGAGATCACCTTAGTGACTTGCAAGCAACTCACTATGCTTTGGTACCGGACTAACTGAATTTTTAATTCAGCAATGGAAGGCTACTGGGCACAGTCAAGTACTTGCAAAGTCGGAGTGTGATCAAGATAGAATTGACCACTTCAAGAGTTGGAGAAGAACGTATCACTGTATTTTAATATAGCAAAACCTTGACCAGGGTAATCCATCAGATATATTTGGTATTTTGAAATATAATATCGACAACCTGATCAGAGTTGATAGTTGAACTCTGATGTGTCCTATGAGCATTGTGGTCAAGGGGATGAATTACATGAAAACTATATCCGCATGGGTTCTAAGGATGGTGTTCTACACCTTCGACCTATCCGACCGTCGGGTATCAATGCTAGATGGTCATTTTGATTGATACAAAAATTTATTCCTATATTACTGACTTAGGTTCGGACCTATGAGGTCATATACATTAGAGCTTATGATTTGATCGGATGGTTGATCAATGATTAAGAATCGTTCTAGGGTTAAACAATCAATACGATTGGTGTTTAACCTAGTGCAAGTATTGCAGGAGGATTGATTAGCAATTAGATTGTTAATTGACTTAATTTGATTAAGCCAATAGACTGAGATTAAGTCTAATTAAATATGATTTGAATAGATTTGGTTTTGGCTTGATTGGATCAAGTCCAATTGGTTTATTGGATAAGCAAGTGCAAGGAAGAACTAGTCCTAGTCTAATTAGGACTCGAATTAACTCAATTTTTTAATTTGATTAGAAAATAAACTAGAATTAAATCTAATTTAATTAAGTCCTTAAATGGGTTAGGGATTTATTTAGTTGGGTTTATTTAATCTTGATTTTATTTAGTTAAAAGATTTTATTTGACCAAGTCAAAATAAGAGTCCTAGTGTGACTAAGACTCCTTATCTCCTTGTGCCACCTTGGTCCCAATGCCCTCCATACCTATGTTTTAGGTATTTTTCATGAAAAATCTTTTTCTTCCTGATTTTCATGCCCCCTCTCTCCCTCCAAGTCATATTTGGAAGTTAGGTGGAAGACCAAGTCAAAGGAGGAATTGGTTTTGCTTAGGATTCTATGTGATAGAATCCTTATTGACCAAAACATCTTCCCTTGAGTGCCACCCCCTTTTCTAATTAGTTTTTTTCTTATTCTATGAAAATAATCTTTTTTTTTATGCACCCTCCCTTGCTGGTCCATGCCAAAAATTATGAAGGAGGCACCCAAGAGTTGAGCGTCCCAATAACTTCCCATGTTTGGATATTCCTAGTCTAGAAATTTGACCTAACTTGGACTCTTCTTTTTTTCTATTTATTGGATGAATTTTATTCTAATTTTTTTTTGAAATATAGAGCTTTGGGAGATATTTAGGGTGTGTAATAATTAGAGGAAGAGAATCCTTGGGCATGGGGATTCCATGGTCACCAAACTAGGTATCTAGGTGAGAGAAAAGAGAAGAAGAAGAGAATCTTCTTCTAGGGCTGTTTTATTTTCAATCTCTCCTCCTTTCTTTTAAGTTTGTTTGAGAGAGTCTTAGATCAGAAAACTCTCATCTTTTTTTTTTTAATATTTTGAAGAGTCTAAATTTTGAAGAAGGGAGCATCAGATCGACCATCGAAGAAGAATCAGAGATTGTAGGCTCGTGTGGACGACTCCTAGAGGTCAGACGTGTGTGCAGCTCGTGGCTTTATCCTCAAGCCTAAATCAGTAAGTTAGAACATCTAAACTTGCTCAGATAATAGATCTGATATATAAACTTCATACCTGCATTTGATGTAGTGTTGATCTAGGTTGATTTGATCAACCTTTTTCTTATTTGATTTTAATTTTTGATTTAATATCATATCTTAATCATATAATAGATCTAAGATCTAGGTATTTATATGATTATTTAAATAAATTTTAGATTTATTTAAGTTTTCTACTATAAAATCTTGAAAATATTTCAAGATCTATCTGTGAAATCCTAGATCTAGTTCCTTCAATTGGTATCAGAGCCTAGGTTCTTATTACATGATTTTTATGTATGTCTAGATTATTTCTTAGATTAAATCTAATTTATAATCTAATTATTAAATCTAAAATTAAAAAAAAAATTAAATATTTTAGATTGCATGGACTGCCATAAGATTGTCCTACTATAAGGTTTATCTCTTACAGTGAATAGGTTATCCTAGTACGTGCTGATCTAAAATATTGATCATAAAATTTTAGATTAGATCTAAGAAATTTTATGATCTAATTAAAAATATTTTAATCTAATTTCAATCATCATAAATATGTTAGATTTGATCCAAGAAGATTTATGACTAATTATTATTGAAATTATTTCAATTACATAAACCTATTTAGATTAGATCTAAAGTAGTTTTATATTTATTTTACTTGCATATTGATTATGAATCAAACATGCAACTTGGTTGATAAAATCATATTATAAAAATATTTTATAAATATGAAAATTATTTTTAGAAATTCGAACCCCAACCCTCAGCTCAAAACTTAACTGAGAATTAAGAAGTTGATTGATTAGGATCTAGGATTGTGAATTGAAGATCCTAAGATACAAATCATAACACATTAAGTTAAATGGGTTAATGGGGATTAGATCTATTAATTGGGTTACACCTAGGGTTAGAATAAAGAATGGACTTAATTAGAGAATTG
This sequence comes from Cocos nucifera, assembly GCA_006176705.1. NCBI lineage: Eukaryota > Viridiplantae > Streptophyta > Magnoliopsida > Arecales > Arecaceae > Cocos > Cocos nucifera. The sequence goes on from QRFJ01000055.1 coordinate 1,629,507, forward strand.
ACTAAATTTAATCAATTATTGTCTTAGATTAGGTCAAGGATTCTCTAGATCAATTACAATAGTTGTAGTTAGTCAAGTCCATATCTTTAACAAGACCCAAGATGGACTTGATTCTTGGCTACGCGGTCTAGCATGAACTGTTAAGTTGATCTAATTAAAACTAATTAAATCAGTTGGTATCTAAGATAAATAAGACCAGTGGTTTTTAATTGATAGCCCACTTATCTGGCCATTTCTGATGATGTCTAAGGCAAGCCTAGCAGACTCTTCCACTGATCAAACTTACCTGACCTCTTGGTGAGATTATATTTTGATCGGATCGTTTGACTATTTGAGCTAACCCATGTCAGCTAGGTAAATTAGTTTGACTGATTTAGGTGCTCCTTGATCAGCCTATTAGTGGTCTCCCTTAAGCTGATTTGGTGAAGTTAGTAGACGGATCATGACAAGCTAGTTAATCTGACCTGCTCACTTCTATAAATAAATCTTCTAAAATTATTAGATCCTTAAAATGAAATAGTTATATGATAACTGGATTATAGCCTCCCATTAAAGTGGATGATAATGGGTCCATCAGTTGGATAGTTGGATAATCATTGGAGGCCCAAAGGCCTGGTGCTTATCGGTTAATGGAATTATCATTCATTATATGATCTCTTTGATACATCTTTCTAAATGGTGGTCAGGTGGGCCAACCAAAGTTGGACCTGATCATTCATTGGTTGGATGGGTCAAGTATGGTCATGTTAATGGTTGGACCTAATTGGACCCTTTTATGAGAAGGCCAAAGCCAACTGATCAGGGCATGGGGCAAAATTTAATTATTAAAAATTATTTAGAGAAATAATTGATTATGAACCTATCCTTAAATGTATATGGATCGGCCAACTAAAGTTGGGCTTGTGTATAGTCTATGTGGATTCTAGTATCCACAAAAAAATTAGGGTAATTCCTCAAATTGGAGGTAGAGGCTATCGATTCAAATAAAATTGTTAAAAATATCTTTTGATTAAAGTCCAAATCTTTAGGTTTAATGAATTAATTACTAATTAGATTTTAGTTTTTTAATGTAGACATGGCCACTTCTCTATCGCTCTGATCATTGTTGGACAATGATAAGTTGGTGGGATCCAACTTCGGTAGTTGGTACCAAAAGTTAAAGATTATTCTAGAGCATGAACAGATTGTATATGTACTGATGGATCCTGCACTTGAGGAGCCAACTGTCAATGCGCGTAGAATAGTTGAAGATACTTATCAGAAGTGGCTTAGTGATCGAATCACGGTGTGCTGCATTTTGCTAGCTACGATGAGCGACGAGTTCAATCGCAAGTTTGAGATAGCTCAGCCAAATGAAATGTTCCAAATGTTAGAGGATTCTTTTGGCACACTCGATGACATTGAGAGGCATAAAACTAGTTGTGCCATCTTCAATGCTAGAATGTGGGATGGTGCCTCTGTCATTGATCATGTATTGTACATGATCGAGCTGATAGAGTGCTTGAGCAAGCTCGGCTTTTTCTTGCACAAATAACTTAAGAAAGATGCAATACTGAACTCGCTGCCTAAGTCTTATCTTCCATTTCTTACACATTATAGAATGTCAAAGCTTGAAGTGGACTACCATGGATTATTGGGGTTACTTTAGAACTTTGAGAAGGATCACTAACTCTATAAGGAGTTGGTGAACTTAGTGGGAGGTTCGTCTTCTCGTTCTCGATCCTTTGGGAAAGAAAAGAAGAATAAGAAGAAGAAAGCCAAGAAGGTGCATGTTCATGCTAGGACACCCATGTAGGCTCAGACCCTAAAGACCAAGCCCAATAAGAGTCAAACCGAATGCTTCTTTTTCAAGAAGCGGAGGCACTGGAAGAGGAACTATCCTCAGTACATTGCATTCTTGGATTCGAATAGGCAGAGAAAGAAGCAAACTATTGCTGGACAAGATATTTATATGATAACTCCTTACAATTTCTCTATTTGTGATATTACTGACTGGGTATTAGATACCGATAGCCCTTACCATATTTGCAATTCATTGCAGGGATTGTAGGTTAGTAGAAGATTCGAGCAAGGCGAGAGATTTTTGAACATTGGAGATGGAAGACCAATTCTAGTTCTAACTTTAGAAATTTTGAAACTTGTATTTGAATCTCATACCATTATTCTTAGTGATTGTCATTTCTGTCCTAGTTTCTTTTTAAATATCATTTTTATAGGCCTTTTGGTCATGAACAATTATGAAATTTGAATAAAAAAATGAGTTTGTAATGTCATTATGAATGGTATTACTACTTTCTATGGACAATTGAATAATGGTGTATATATGTTATTACAACCTATTAATGTAGTCTATTCTACTGGCAAGCACCCTAGATTAGATAGTGTATCAGATATCTACTTATGGCACTGTAGGCTAGGTCATATAAATAAGAATAGGATAAATAGGTTGACTCAAGAGGAAATCCTTAAAGTTAATGATTGTGAATCACTTCCAACCTATGAGTCCTATCTTCTTGGTAAAATGACCAAGTCATCTTTCATCGAAAAAGGTGAGAGAGCCAATGAACTCTTAGGTCTAGTACATACTGATGTATGTGGACCAATGAGCATAAGTGTCAGAGGTGGATATGTCTACTTTATCACTTTCATAGATGATCTATCCAAATATAGAGATGTTTATCTGATGAAACATAAGTTGAATTCTTTTGAAATATTCAAATGATTTTGAAGTGAAGTAGAAAAATAAACTAAAAGAAGTATTAAAATTTTTTGGTCTGATCGAGAAGGAGAATATCTTTCTGGTGAGTTTCTCATATATCTAGGAGAGAATGGAATTCTCTCCCAATGGACTCCTCTTGGAACATCATAGCATAATGATGTGTCTGAAAGGAGAAATCAGACTCTATTAGACATGGTCCGATCCAATGTGAGATTTACCAGCTTGCCGATATACTTTTAGGAATATACACTCAAATCGACTTATTATCTATTAATTAAGGTTTCAAATAAGTCTGTAGTTAAAACCCCATATGAGATATGGATAGGGCGTAAGCCAGCACTTTCACATCTTAAGATTTGGGGGTGCTTGGCTTATGTCAAATATTTAGTTATAGACAAACTTGGACCTAGGTCTGACAAGTGTACATTCATAGGATACCCAAAAGAGATCAAAGGATACTATTTCTACCATGTTAATGAACAAAAGGTGTTCATCAGCCTTAGGGCAACCTTTTTGAAAAGGAGTTTCTTAATAAAGAAACTATTGCCTCTAAGGTTGAATTTGATGAAGTTCAACAGGTAAAAAGTCCAACACAGAATATTGAACCTAAGTCTGATTTGATCAGATCAGATCCAAAGCCTAGTGAATCCACACCATTAAGGCGATCCGATAGAGTACCACGCCATCTGGATAGATACCATGGATTCTTGGTCCAAGATGGTGATCTCATCGAACTTGATGAGAATGATCAGGATCCGATCACTTATATGGATGCGATGCAGAGATCCGACTCTGACAAATGGCTAGAAGCCATGAGATTCAAAATGGATTCCATGAAGGTCAATGATGTATGAACATTAGCTGACCCTCCTGAAGGGGTTAAACCCATTGGATGTAAATGGGTCTTCAAAAGGAAGAGGGGCACAGACGAAAAGGTAGAGACCTATAAAATCTGTCTGATTGTCAAGGGGTATCATCAACATTATAGTATTGACTATGATGAGATGTTCTCTCTTATGGCAATGCTCAAGTCCATTCAGACCATGCTTGCCATTGCTGCCCATCTGGACTATGAGATATGGCAGATGGATGTGAAGACAATTTTTTTAAATGAAAAGTTGATCGAAGAGGTGTATATGATACAACCTGAAGGATTCATATCCATAGATGAGTCCAATGTGTGCAAGCTTTAGATATCCATTTATGGATTAAAGCAAGCATCTCAAAGTTGGAACATACGTTTTGATAAAGTAATCAAAACATATGGCTTCATTAAGAATGGAGAAGAACCCTGCATTTACAAATGGACAAATGGTCCAGCAGTGGTATTTCTTATTTTGTACGTGCATGACATTCTCTTAATCAAAAATGACATCCCCGCACTATAAGGAATAAAAGTCTGATTGTCATCATAGTTCTCCATGGACTTAGATGAAGCATCCTACATCCTAGGGATTAAGATCTATATGGACAGATCTAAAAGGATGCTTGGTATATCCCAGTTAACGTATATAGAAACTATGTTGAAGAGGTTCTGCATGGAGAATTTCAAAAAAGGCTATTTTTCGATACGCCAAGAAATTTTTCTCTCTAAGAAGGATTGTCCGACAACTCCTGAAGAGAGAGTGTATGAGTAGAATTTCATATGCTTCGATAGTGGGGTCTATTATGTATGCAATAACATGTATGAGATCAGACGTGGTATACTCACTAGGAGTAGTGAATAGATACTAGTTTGACCTTGGAGAAAATCACTGAAAGGTTGTTAAAATCATCCTTAAGTATTTGAAAAATACTAAGGACCAATGGTTGGTTTATGGTGAGTCAGATCTGAAGCTTGTAGGATTTACAGACTCCAACTTTCAATCTGATCATGATAACAGTAAAAGTATGTTGGGATATATCTTTACTCTAAATGGTGGAGCCATCTGCTGAAAAAGTTTCAAGCAGCATACAGTGGCTGACTCTGTTTGCAAAGCAGAGTATATGGTAGCATCAGATGCAGCAAAAAAAGTTGTGTGGCTAAAAAGGTTCATCATCGAGCTCAGAGTAGCACCCTCTATTGATGGTTCAGTTCTGCTTTACTGCGATAGCACTGATGCCATAGCTCTGAAGGAAAATTTTGATTTCCCAGACCAGGTTCGTTCAGATCTGATCAGATCAAGAGATATATTTCAAAAATTTTTCTCTTGATCCCAATCAGATCTTGATATATGTTTCAGATTTGATTATTATTATTTTAAAAATTAAAATAAAATCAGATAAATTAAATCAAATTTAATTTACCTTGATATGGGTAATCCTATTACCCATTGATGATTCTGTTTGCAGTGGAAGGTTCTGGATCTAGTCACGCAAGCGCTTGGCCTCTACCGGTATCCACTCAGGCTGGATCTGGAGATCCTCTTCTTCTCTATCATGCCTCTAAAAATCAGATCTGGATCTGATCTGGAGGATCTTCAAAACTCCTTTTGAAGATCAGTAGTTGTCCTTTGCAGCAGCACAGCCTTCTAGCTTTCAGTCGCCTTTCTTTGATCTGGATTGCACCAACCAAAAATCCAAAACTCATTTTGGATGTGGTGAGCAAGGGGAGAAGGTGGTTTGGCATGGGGGAAGAGGGGAGAGGCAGCCTTGGGGCGTGGGGAATTGTTATTCTCAAACTTGATTTGAGTTAGGCGCAGGGTCTTATTTATAGACTAAGCGTGATCCAACTCTTCTTCCCAACCAATCACAACCCTTTGTGAAATCAGATTTAAATCTGATTGGTGGGAATAGAGTCCCCTGGATTCCTTTTAGAGGGTGCCTAAGACCAGTCAAAGTTGGTTCTTAGGAGAACTCTAATTGAAATCCAAAAAGGAGATGGAGTCCCTGTCCAATAGGGACTCCTAGGCGCCTCCAACTTGGGCGCACGCCTAGGGTGGCGTGCACCCTCCTCCTTGCCAGGTTCTGGCAGGGGGACAGTCCCCCACCAGCTCTCCAATAGGTGCATGACATGTGGTCAAAAGTCAAAGTGTCAATGGTCAACGTTTGACCAGTCAAAGGTAGACTTTTGACCAAAGTCAAAGAACAAGAAATGGCAGGTGACCAAAAATGGCAGGTAGTGTCTTACAAATAAGACAACCTTTTCTGACTTGGACAACCTCCTGTCAGACCATATGAAGGCCTCTGTTTGAGCACAAACTCCTTTGGCTCAGACAGGACAACTTATTTATGATAGCAAAAGAAGAACGTTAGGTTCAATCGAGTGCTAGCACGATTTTCTTGAACCTAATTGAATCTCATTCAGATCAATTGAACTAGATCAGTTCAATTGATGATCACCAGATTCAAACCCTTATTTGTGTGACCCAGTTAGGTTCAGTTCTGTATGGTAATGAGATATGTCATGATCTCTATCATCGACATCATCGAAACTCCTTTCGATGAATGGCAACCCATCAGAGCTGAATGCGAACCTCTTGGTGCAGCTACCTGTGTGATTAAGTTCTTCTATCTTGAGCTCCGATCAGATTAGGGTTAAGGTAAACTCGTCAAACCCTAGTCTCTGTCATATGATGTAATCATTCGATTCGAGTCCTGATGTGAAAATCTAAATAGAAACTCTTTTTATTATTTTACTCTGCCATGGCCATGGACTTCTGGACTTGATTCTCATGATTATCATAGGGCTGCTCCTCTACCACCGAGGTAGATAGATTCTATCTTGATGCCATCCAGTTCTTACAATGAACATGCTATAGCCAACATACACCTCAGGGTTCCGAATGGCTAGGAGACCAAATAATGGTGTAGTCAAACTATAACACCCTTAAGGTGAACTGCAGATGCACCTCAGGTCAAAGAACCAGACACATTACTGCAGCATCGAGTCAGTCATTGACGAGAAGGTAGACTCCCTAATGACTACTCGAGGTGGTCACGCTCAGTGCCCTCATTCTCTAACGAGTACCTGTACTCTCGCTCCGGTATCTCCACACCATAGACTCAAGACTCATCTACTAAAGAGAAGTGATTGTACACCAACCTTTCGGATCAATCACCATCCTCGTGATGATCCTATGGTCGGAAGCATGTTTATGAGTTAATAATGATTATTCATGTCTTAAATTTTCAACTCTTGAAAATATGAATTATCATTACCATTAACTCAAAGGATGTATCACAGACACTAAATACACATATGTGATAGAAAATAATTCATTTTATTGATATTAGTCAAAATTATAATTTTGCCCCTAGAAGTGTATTACAAGTGTCAGCCAATTTTGGCTTCTAGGGCACATATATCTAACAATCTTCCACTTGTCCTAAAGCCAATTGGCTACAAGTCTAAGTCCCATCTTCTCAAGGTGGGCTTCGATCTTCTGTTGGCCCAATGACTTTGTAAGTGGGTCTGCCACATTATCTGTGGAGTTGACTCTCTTGACCTCAACATAACCCTTCTCAAGGTAATCGCGGATGAGGTGGTATCGCCGCTCAATATGCTTGGATTTTTGGTGAGACCTCGGCTCCTTAGCAAGGGCTATGGCGCCATTGTTGTCGCAGTATAGAGGAATGGCATCTGATGGCATTACTCCGATTTCTGCAGCAAACTTCTTATACCAGAATGCTTCCTTCGCAGCCTCTGATGCAGCGATATATTCTGCTTCCATGGTGGAATCTGCTATCACCATTTGCTTGGAACTCTTTCCAGCTGATAGCACCACCATTGCACACAAACAGACTTCCCAGATGTCGACTTTCGATCATCTATATCGGACATGAAATCCGAGTCTGTGTATCCCTTGAACTTGGAGTTCTCCGTTACCAAAGACCAACATCATATCCTTAGTTCTTCTTCAAGTACTTAAGGATACATTTCATAGAAGTCCAGTGTTCTTCACCTGGATTTGACTGATATCTGCTTGTGACACTCACAGCATGGGCTATATCAGGTCGTGTACATAGCATGGCATACATGAGGCTCCCTATTGCAGAAGCATAAGGGATCTTGCTCATGCATTCTATTTCCTCAGGTGTGCTGGGGCACATCTTCTTGGAAAGATGAATACCATGTCTGAAGGGTATTAATCCCCTCTTAGAGTTTTCCATACTAAACCTCTTTAGTACTTTCTCTATGTACATCTTCTGTGAAAGTCCTAGCATCCTATTCGGTCTATCCCTATAGACCTTAATTCCTAGAATAAAGGATGCTTCGCCTAGGTCTTTCATGGAGAATTCCTTGGACAACCATAATTTGACTGTTGTCATCATGGGAACATCATTCCCAATAAGGAGGATGTCATCCACGTACAATACGAGGAAGACAACAGCGCTCCCACTGATCTTTTTGAAAACACACGATTTTCCTCTTCATTTTTGATGAAACCAAACTATTTTGATCACATCATTGAAATGAGTGTTCCAGCTCCGAGATGCTTGCTTAAGTCCATATATGGACCTTTGCAGCTTGCAAACCTTATGATCAGTATCACTGGATGTGAAACCTAGCGGCTGTTCCATATAGATATCTTCCTCAAGATATCCATTTAAGAATGTCGTTTTCACATCCATTTGCCATATTTCATAATCGAAATAGGCTGCAATGGCAAGCAATGTGCGGATGGATTTTAGCATAGCCACTGGAAAAAAGGTATCCTGATAGTCAATGCCTTCGCGTTGACTATAACCTTTTGCCACTAGTCTAGCCTTGAATGTCTCCACATTTCCATCTGCACCAATCTTTCTCTTGAAGATCCATTTACACCCAATAGGTACTATACCTTCTGGTGGATCTACCAAGGTCCAGACTTGGTTTGAGTGCATCGAGTCAATTTCTGACTGCATTGCCTCTAGCCATTTCTCGGAGTCGATATCTGATATCGCCTCGTTGTAGGTTTTGGGATCATCACCATGAGCACCATTACCTACGAGGAACATTTCCTCTACGTCCTCTGAAATAATACCTAAGTATCTCTCAGGGGGATGGGAAACTCTTTCCGATCTACGAGGTGGAGGAGGTAGTGTTCTTATTGGCTCAACCTGATTTGGTTCCAATTGGTCCTTAGCTCGTTGTACTTGTGAGACTTTCTCATCAAGCTTAATCTGCTTTCCAATGCCGCTATCTTGAATAAACTATTTTTCAAGAAAGATGGCATGTCGACTCACAATCACATTGTGGTCTTCTGGAATGTAGAAATAGTATCCTAATGACTCTTTAGGATATCCTATGAATCGAGCTCTAAAGGACCTAAACTCTAACTTGTCCGCTTGTTGTCTTTTGACATGAGCCGGACAACCCCAAATTCTGAGATGACTCAGACTTGGTTTCTTACCGTGCCATATCTCATACGGTGTGGTAGGAATGGTTTTAGAGGGAACCCTATTCAGTAGATAAATTGAAGTTAACAATGAAGTGTCCCCAAAAGAAAATCAGGGAGGTCTGTGAAGCTCATCATGGATCGAACCATATCCAATAGGAGTCCGATTTCTCCATTCTGAAACCTCCGTTGAGTTGAGGTGTTCCTGGTGGAGTCCATTGAGAGACTATGCCATTTTCCTTGAGATAGTCTAGGAATTCTCGGCTAAGGTATTCACCTCCTCGATCTGATCGAAGAACCTTAATGGGTTTTTCAGTTTGTTTTTCTACTTCATGTCTGAATTCTTTGAACTTTTCAAAAGCTTCAGACTTGTGTCTCATAAGATACACATACCCATACCTAGACAGATCATCGGTAAAGGTAATGAAGTAGACAAAATTGCCTCTAGCCGGCACATCAAATGGGCCGCACACATCAGTATGTACTAGGGCAAGGAGATCTGTGGCCCTCTCCCCATGTCCAACAAAAGGGAGTTTGGTCATTTTGCCTTGAAGGACAAGGATTCATAAGTTGGATATGACTCGGAAGTCAATGGACTCAATAGCCCATTTTTCTCCAATTTGTTGATCCTATCTTCTGCTATATGACCTAATCTCAGGTGCCATAGATATCTATCGTTTGGACTATCCCTAGGTCGTTTGGCATTCACGTTTTGCTCGATAGTTAGAATAGGTACATCAATATGTAGCTGATAAAGATCATTAATAAGGAAACCATTTGTAATTTTATTTCTTTCATAAAGAATGTTACAATGGTCCTTAAAGAAGGTAATCACATAGCCTTCTTGTGCTAAGCATGAAACAGAAATCAAATTCCTGCTAGCTGCAGGCACATAATAACAGTCTTTCAAAACTAAGTCTAAACCAGATGGTAATCGAAGAGGGATATGTTCCCACGGCTACTGCAGCAACTCTTGCTCCATTACCGATGCGTAGGATCATGTCTCCATCCCTCAGCCTCCTGCTATCCTCAAGACCCTGCATGGAAGTGCACAGATGAGCACTAGAACCAGAGTCAAGCACCCAACTGGATGCAGAAGAAATCGTAAGGTTAGACTCAATAATGAGCATACCTCCAGAAGGACCTTCCTTCTTGTTCTTTAGGGTGGCCAGGTAAGTAGGGCAGTTTCACTTCCAATGGCCATCGCTGTTGCAATGAAAATACTTTTCTTTGACATCGGCCTTTTTCTTCGGCTCTGCCTTCTTCTTCTTTGCTCCTTCCACCTTCTGCTTTTTCGCAGACTTCTTTTTCTTTCCATAAGACTTTCTTTTGGAAGAAGTCCGTTCCATAGCAAGAATTGAGCCTTTAGAATCTTTCATAGAAAGCTCAGCGGTGATCAGCATATTCATTAATTCGGCCAAGAAATTTTGAAGTTCATGCATGTGGTAATTCATGATGAATTGCCCATATGCATCAGAGCTGAATGCGAACCTCTTGGTGCAGCTACCTGTGTGATTAAGTTCTTCTATCTTAAGCCCTGATCAGATTAGGGTTAAGGTAAACTCGTCAAACCCTAGTCTCTATCATATGATGTAATCATTCGATTCGAGTTCGATGTGAAAATCTAAATAGAAACTCTTTCTATTATTTCACTCTACCATGGCCATGGACTTTTGGACTTGATTCTCATGATTATCATAGGGCTGCTCCTCTACCACCGAGGTAGATAGATTCCATCTTGATGCCATCTAGTTCCTACAATGAACATGCTATAGCCAACATACACCTCAGGGTTTCGAATGGCTAGGAGACCAAGTAATGGTGTAGTCAAACTATAACACCCTCAAGGTGAACTATCGATGCACCTCAGGTCAAAGAACTAGACACACTACTGCAGCATCGTGTTAGTCATTGATGAGAAGGTAGACTCCCTAATGACTACTCGAGGTGGTCACGCTCAGTGCCCTTGTTCTCTAACGAGTACCTGTACTCTCGCTCCAGTATCTTCACACCGTAGACTTAAGACTCATCTACTAAAGAGAAGCAATTGTACACCAACCTTTCGGATCAATCACCATTCTTGTGATGATCCTATGGTCGGGAGCATTTTATGAGTTAATAATGATTATTCATGTCTTAAATTTTCAACTCTTGAAAATATGTATTATCATTACCATCAACTCAAAGGATGTATCACAAACACTAAATACACATATGTGATAGAAAATAACCCATTTTATTGATATTAGTCAAAATTTTAGTTTTGCCCTTAGAAGTGTATTACAAGTGTCAGCCAATTCTAGCTTCTAGGGCACATATATCTAACAAGCTCAAGTAAAGGAACCGAAGGCACACCAGCGAACAAAGCACATTCTATGCTACTTCCATTTGGTCCGTGAGATCATGGATCATGGTGACATCGACCTTCAAAAGATTGATGAAAAGAAGAACCTAGTCAACCCCTTCACTAAAGCCCTGGCAATCAAGGAGTTTGACAACCATAAGTCGAAGATGGATATTAGATACTATGCCGAGTGGCTTTAGGATAAGTAGAAATTGTTGGAAATTATATCCCAAAGTCAATCATCGGCCTGTTGATGGTTAAGATATTGTAATTGATTTATTAATTAATGAAAAATATTTTGGCATCTTTTTTCATCAAAAATTTCAATCTTCTAATGAACTCCATTATTGTGATGAAGTTCTTAGAACTATTTAGTTTCGATAAAGAGAGAATTTATTGATTAGTCCTTAAATTTATTTATGACTAAATGATAGACTGTTAATTAGGATGACAGCGTCTATCAAGCATAGATCGCTATATGCCATATAGATTGGTTATCCTCTTAAACAAGGTGTGTGGAGACACTAGTATGGTATACAGGTAAGATGTATGAGTACATCATCATTGAAAGTAACCAACTCTAGAGCATTCTACTATCGAGAATGCCTCTGATGGGATATAGGTATAAGTATCCCTTAGACCCGAGATCACCTCAGTGACTTGCAAGCAACTCATTATGGTTTGGTATCGGATTAACTGAATTTCTAATTTAGTAATGAAAGGCTGAAGGAAAATCCTGATTTCCCGATACAGGTTCGTTCAGATCCGATCAGATCAAGAGATATATTTCAAAATTTTTTTCCTTTGATCTATATCAAATCTGGAATATTTCAGATCTGATTCTTATTATTTTAATAAATAAAATAAAGTAAGGATAAATTAAATCAAATTTAATTTACCTGATTTGCGTAATCCAATTACCTGTTGATGATCCTGTATGCAGCAGAAGGTTCTGGATCTAGCCACGTAAGCGCCTGGCCTCTACCAATATACACTCAGGCTGGATTTGGAGATCCTCTTCTTCTCTATCACATCTCCAAAAATTGGATCTGGATCTGATTTGGAGGATCTTCAAAACTCCTTTTGAAGATCAGCAGTCGTCCTATGCAGCAGTGCAGCCTTCTTGCTTTTGATCGCCTTTCTTTGATCTGGATTGCACCTACCAAGCTCCAAAACTATTTTGGATGTGGAGAGGAGAGGGAGAAGAAGCTTTGGCATGGAGGAGGAGAGGAGAAAAAGCCTTGGGGCATATGGAAACTCTGATCTCAATCAATCTTTGAGTTGGGCGTAGGGTCTTATTTATAGACTACCTGTGATCCAACTCCTCTTCTTCCCAACCAATCACAACCCTTTGTGAAATCAGATCTAAATCTGATTGGTGGGAATAGAGTCCCCTGGATTCCTCCTTAGAGGGCGCCTAAGACCAGTCAAACTGGATTCTTAGAAGAACTCTAATTGGAATCCAAAAGGGAGGTGGAGTCCTTGTCCAACAAGGACTCCTAGGCGCCTCCAACTTGGGCGCACGCCTAGGGTGGCGTGCGCCCTTCTCCTTGCCAGGTTCTGGCAGGGGGACAGTCCCCCACCAGCTCTCCAATAGGTGCATGACATGTGGTCAAAAGTCAAAGTGTCAATGGTCAACGTTTGACCAGTCAAAGGTAGACTTTTGACCAAAGTCAAAGAACAAGAAATGGCAGGTGACCAAAAATGGCAGGTAATGTCTTACAAAATAAGACAACCTTTTTCTGACTTGGACAACCTCCAGTCAGACCATATGAAGGCCTCTGATTGAGCACAAACTCCTTTGGCTCAGTCAGGACAACTTATTTATGATAGTAAAAGAAGAACGTTAGGTTCAATCGAGTGCTAGCACGATTTCCTTGAACCTAATTGAATCTCATTCAGATCAATTGAACTAGATCAGTTCAATTGATGATCACCAGATTCAAACCCTTGTTTGTGTGACCCAGTTAGGTTCAGTTCTGTATGGTAATGGGATATGTCATGATCTCTATCATCGACATCATCGAAACTCCTTTCGATGGATCAGAACTCTTCTGATTCGAACAGCTAGAATGATCGATCATCTAAATCATTCTAATTGCTCCCAAAATCCACCAGTGACACCTAGCAGTATATGGTGGCAACCCATCAGAGCTGAATGCGAACCTCTTGGTGCAGCTACCTGTGTGATTCAGTTCTTCTATCTTGAGCCCCGATCAGATTAGGGTTAAGGTGAACTCGTCAAACCCTAGTCTCTGTCATATGATGTAATCATTCGATTCGAGTCCAATGTGAAAATCTAAATAGAAACTCTTTCTATTATTTCACTCTGCCATGGCCATGGACTTCTGGACTTGATTCTCATGATTATCATAGGGCTGCTCCTCTACCACCGAGGTAGATAGATTCCATCTTGATGCAATCCAGTTCCTACAATGAACATGCTATAGCCAACATACACCTCAGGGTTCCATATGGCTAGGAGACCGAGTAATGGTGTAGTCAAACTATAACACCCTCAAGGTGAACTGCCGATGCATCTCAGGTCAAAGAACCAGACACACTACTGCAGCATCGAGTCAGTCATTGACGAGAAGGTAGACTCCCTAATGACTACTCGAGGTGGTCACGCTCAGTGCCCTCGTTCTCTAACGAGTACCTGTACTCTCGCTCCGGTGTCTCCACACCGTAGACTTCAAGACTCATCTACTAAAGAGAAGCGATTGTACACCAACCTTCCGGATCAATCACCATCCTCGTGATGATCCTATGGTCGGGAGCATTTTATGAGTTAATAATGATTATTCATGTCTTAAATTTTCAACTCTTGAAAATATGAATTATCATTACCATTAACTCAAAGGATGTATCACAGACACTAAATACACATATGTGATAGAAAATAACCCATTTTATTGATATAGTCAAAATTATAATTTTGCCCCTAGAAGTGTATTACAAGTGTCAGCCAATTCTGGCTTCTAGGGCACATATATCTAACAATCTCCCACTTGTCCTAAAGCCAATTGGCTACAAGTCTAAGTCCCATCTTCTCAAGGTGGGCTTCGATCTTCTGCTGGCCCAACGGCTTTGTAAGTGGGTCTGCCACATTATCTATGGAGTTGACTCTCTTGACCTCGACGTAACCCTTCTCGAGGTAATCATGGGATGAGGTGGTATCGCCGCTCAATGTGCTTGGATTTCTGGTGAGACCATGGCTCCTTAGCAAGGGCTATGGCACCATTGTTATCGCAGTATAGAGGAATGGCATCTGATGGCATTACTCCGATTTCTGCAGCAAACTTCTTGTACTAGAATGCTTCCTTTGCGTAGCCTCTGATGCAGCGATATATTCTGCTTCCATGGTGGAATCTGCTATCACGGTTTGCTTGGAACTCTTCCAGCTAACAGCACCACCATTGCACACAAACAGACTGCCAGATGTCGACTTTCGATCATCTATATTGGACATGAAATCCGAGTCTGTGTATCCCTGGACTTGGAGTTCTCCATTACCAAAGACCAACATTATATCCTTAGTTCTTCTCAAGTACTTAAGGATACATTTCACAGAAGTCCAGTGTTCTTCACCTGGATTTAGACTGATATCTGCTTGTGACACTCACAGCATGGGCTATATCAGGTCGTGTACATAGCATGGCATACATGAGGCTCCCTATTGCAGAAGCATAAGGGATCTTGCTCATGCATTCTATTTCCTCAGGTGTGCTGGGGCACATCTTCTTGGAAAGATGAATACCATGTCTGAAGGGTATTAATCCCCTCTTAGAGTTTTCCATACTAAACCTCTTTAGTACTTCCTCTATGTACATCTTCTGTGAAAGTCCTAGCATCCTATTCGGTCTATCCCTATAGACCTTAATTTCTAGAATAAAGGATGCTTCACCTAGGTCTTTCATGGAGAATTCCTTGGACAACCATAATTTGACTGTTGTCATCATGGGAACATCATTCCCAATAAGGAGGATGTCATCCACGTACAATACGAGGAAGACAACAGCGCTCCCACTGACCCTTTTGAAAACACACGGTTCCTCTTCGTTTTTGATGAAACCAAATCATTTTGATCACATCATTGAAATGAGTGTTCCAGCTCCGAGATGCTTGCTTAAGTCCATATATGGACCTTTGCAGCTTGCAAACCTTGTGATCAGTATCACTGGATGTGAAACCTAGCGGCTGTTCCATATAGATATCTTCCTTAAGATATCCATTTAAGAATGCCATTTTCACGTCCATTTGCCATATTTCATAATCGAAATAGGCTGCAACGGCAAGCAATGTGCGGATGGATTTTAGCATAGCCACTGGAGAAAAGGTATCCTGATAGTCAATGCCTTTGCATTGACTATAATCTTTTGCCACTAGTCTAGCCTTGAATGTCTCCACATTTCCATCTGCACCAATCTTTCTCTTGAAGATCCATTTACACCCAATAGGTACTATACCTTCTGGTGGATCTACCAAGGTCCAGACTTGGTTTGAGTGCATCGAGTCAATTTTGACTGCATTGCCTCTAGCCATTTCTCGGAGTCGATATCTGATATCGCCTCGTTGTAGGTTTTGGGATCATCACCATGAGCACCATTACCTACGAGGAACATTTCCTCTACGTCCTCTGAAATAATACCTAAGTATCTCTCAGGGGGATGGGAAACTCTTTTCGATCTACGAGGTGGAGGAGGTAGTGTTCTTATTGGCTCAACCTGATTTGGTTCCAATTGGTCCTTAGCTCGTTCCACTTGTGAGACTTTCTCATCAAGCTTGATCTGCTTTTCAATGCCGCTATCTTGAATAAACTATTTTTCAAGAAATATGGCATGTTGACTCACAATCACATTGTGGTCTTCTGGAATGTAGAAATAGTATCCTAATGACTCTTTAGGATATCCTATGAATCGAGCTCTGAAGGACCTAAACTCTAACTTGTCCGCTTGTTGTCTTTTGATGTGAGCTGGACAACCCCAAATTCTGAGATGACTCAGACTTGGTTTCTTACCGTGCCATATCTCATACGGTGTGGTAGGAACGGTTTTAGAGGGAATCCTATTCAGTAGATAGATTGAAGTTAACAATGAGTGTCCCCAAAGGAAATCAGGAAGGTCTATGAAGCTCATCATGGATCGAACCATATCCAATAGAGTCCGATTTCTCCGTTCTGAAACCCCGTTGAGTTGAGGTGTTCCTGGTGGAGTCCATTGAGAGACTATGCCATTTTCCTTTAGATAGTCTAGGAATTCTCGGCTAAGGTATTCACCTCCTCGATCTGATCGAAGAACCTTAATGGGTTTTCCAGTTTGTTTTTCTACTTTATGTCTGAATTCTTTGAACTTTTCAAAAGCTTCAGACTTGTGTCTCATAAGATACACATACCCATACCTAGATAGATCATCGGTAAAGGTAATGAAGTAGACAAAATTGCCTCTAGCCGGCACATCAAATGGGCCGCACACATCAGTATGTACTAGGGCAAGGAGATCTGTGGCCCTCTCCCCATGTCCAACAAAAGGGAGTTTAGTCATTTTGCCTTGAAGACAAGATTCACAAGTTGGATATGACTCAAAAGTCAATGGACTCAATAGCCCATTTTTCTCCAATTTGTTGATCCTATCTTCTGCTATATGACCTAATCTCAGGTGCCATAGATATCTGTCGTTTGGACTATCCCTAGGTCGTTTGGCATTCACGTTTTGCTCGATAGTTAGAATAGGTACATCAATATGTAGCTGATAAAGATCATTAATAAGGAAACCATTTGCAATTTTATTTCTTTCATAAAGAATGTTACAATGGTCCTTAAAGAAGGTGATCACATAACCTTCTTGTGCTAAGCATGAAACAGAAATCAAATTCCTGCTAGCTGCAGGCACATAATAACAGTCTTTTAAAACTAAGTCTAAACCAGATGGTAATCGAAGAGGGTATGTTCCCACGGCTACTGCAGCAACTCTTGCTCCATTACCGACGCGTAGGATCATGTCTCCATCCCTCAGCCTCCTGCTATCCTCAAGACCCTGCATAGAAGTGCACAGATGAGCACTAGAACCAGAGTCAAGCACCCAACTGGATGCAGAAGAAACCGTAAGGTTAGACTCAATAATGAGCATACCTCCAGAAGGACCTTCCTTCTTGTTCTTTCAGGGTGGCCAGGTAAAGTAGGGCAGTTCCGCTTCCAATGGCCGTCGCTGTTGCAATGGAAACACTTTCCTTTGACATCGGCCTTTTCATCTTCGATTCTGCCTTCTTCTTCTTTGATCCTTCCACCTTTTGCTTTTTCACAGACTTCTTTTTCTTTCCATAAGACTTTCTTTTGGAAGAAGTCCGTTCCATAGCAAGAACTGAGCCTTTAGAACCTTTCATAGAAAGCTCAGCGGTAACCAAGCATATTCATCAACTCGGCCAAGGAATTTCTGAAGTTTATGCATGTGGTAATTCATGATGAATTGCCCATATGCATCAGTCAAGGATTGCAGAATAATATCGTTCTCAGGTCCAAGTCTAACTTCACACCGAGCTTCTCAAGCTCTTCCATGTCTTGATCATTGTCAGACAGTGATCTTGGACTGACTGCCCATCACTTGCATTCTTAGCCTTAAAAGTCGTTTCGTGACTTGATATTTGCCTACGCGACTCGTGTTCACCAAAACCTCTCCTATAGGTGAGCCAACATTTGGCGAGCAGTCCCGATATCTTTCATTGTTTGGCGCTGGAGTTTCATCAGACATCGAGCCCAATATAATATCTGGCCTCTTATTATCTTCTTCGTCTAATCCCATTTTTTCAGAGACGCTCTCTATTCAATGGATGGACGGGCTGGTAAGGTGGAGTGTCTGATTCCAAAACATGGGTTAACTTTCTCGAACGCCAAAATATTTTATTAGTTGCTGAGCCTAAATCTTTATATTAGGTACACAGTCAAGTTCTAATGCGTGTCCAGGATACGTGCATTGGTTGACGGCAGATATTTTCCTGTAGAAGAGTCAAAGATTCTAGTTAGATACTATAAATTTTGAACTTGACCAATGTTTTAGGGATTTATATTTTTTAAATAAATTAGCTCCCCACTATTTTTCTCGGATCCCTACCACTCCCTCTGTAAAGATTTCAAAAATCTCTATGATAATGATTTCTAGTGGGGTGGTGACGGTCTCACCAACTGACTCATGCACCCTCACCTAACAGTTATTGGTGATGGGTTAGCCAATGGAGTGACAACTAATTGTTCAATTGAATTCTCCTAATCATGGTGCACCCACTTGGTCTCTAATTCATTGAATCTCCACACCGTATCCAAATATTGATCCACTCCTTTAGTTTAATCAGGACCCACCATTTGCACTAGACTGGGTTCCTAGTTTGAGTCTCTCTCATCGTATCCGGAATATTGAGCCCAAAACTAATCCCTCTCAGCCCATTAGGCATCCAATGCCTAAATAACATGGTTTGTCTTCTCGGTGCAACTGACCAGATATCCAGTCAGGAACAATCAACCCCAGGAAGGCCCGCACATCTATCAATGGTGGAAGCCTCAGACTTAATTCTTTTCTTAGGGAAAATTGATTCAGGCTCATAAACTAGACTTGGCTTAGTCATAACAATTATGGACTAAAACCTAGTGGCATGCGGTTAGCTCGGATTATTGACTATGTCAGAATCAGAGCTGTGTCAACAGATTATGGTCAGGTAAGTGAGATTCGGTGAAGGGAATTATGCCATTAACTCGCTTACAAAGAACGTATTCAGTCGAGTAGCTTCCAATTAAAAAAACCAGTCGGTCGTTATGTGCCAAACTTACCTTAGACACCAAATGTGTTGCATGCCAGAATCAATTTGGGTTTGCCTACAAACCAGTACTCTAACCTCTGAGTCTAATTTAGGTCTTGTGGCGGATTGATCGTGACTCGATCTCTGACCCAGACTTAATCCTATTAGGCTGGTCAATTTAAGCATTGTTTGATCCCATCTAACCGAACTCTTGATTCGTTTGGATCAACCGCTTAGACCTAATGAGCTACCCAAGCTCGAACCCAATATTATGAAATATGTCTTAGATATGAAATTCTTTAATTTTAGACCTAATTAATATTCATAAACTTAATTTCTTAATTAAGTGGTTCATAAAATAAAATATTGCACAATAAATCCAGGGTTTAGATCTATTTTTTTTTTTTTTTTTTTTTTTTTTTTTTTTTTTTTTTTTTTTTTTTTTTTTTTTTTTTTTTTTGGGTTTTGCAGAAAGTTAAGTTATGGATTTTGATTAAGAAACGAACGCCGCAGCACCCTAAACAACGTTCATAAAGGAAACCCCATCGAATGGAAGAGAGGCCTTTAAAACCCTTCTTCGTTCTTATGACCGAACGGCAAGAGTGAATTGCCTTAATCAGGAACATTCAATACTACAAAACAATTATCAGAAATCTAATCATATATCTCATATTAACAAAGAGATCTATCATGGCAATATTTTGGCATACATCTCATGTATCTGAATCATGCATGTTTTCAGATCAAATTATCTCATATATCTAAAAATTTAGATTAAATTGATCTAATCAAAAATAAATTCTAATCTAATAATTAATGTAGAACTATTCTCAAAACTAGTCTACACAAGCATCAATCACCATCTTCATATGATATTTAAAAATTAAATAATTTTATTTGCTATTTTTTTTAGATGTTATTATAACCATTATAATATCAAAAATAATAGAAATAAATGGATCTAAAAATAATAAGGTTAATCAGATTAAAATAAAACATCGCAAGACTATTCTATAGAACTATTTCGTTTTAGAACTAGTCCATGCATATTTCCTAATCTTAGATCCAAATCAATTTAATTTTAATTTTTTTTCCTGAATTTTGATAGATCACATCTCAGTCGTGACATCTAAAATTAAATTATTTTCTAATTAAAAATAAATTTAAAATCCTGAATCTAAATATTTTAAGAACGCATGTGTTTTCTGATAACCAGTTTAAGGAAAATCCTGATTTTTTCGATCCAGGTTCGTTCAGATTTGATTAGATCAAGAGATATATTTTCAATTTTTTTTTTTTCTTTGATCTGTATCAGAATCTGAGATATTTCAGATTTGATTCTTATTATTTTAAATTAAATAAATAAAATAAGGATAAATTAAATTAAATTAATTTACCTGATTTGGATAAATCCAATTATCCGTTGCATTTTGATCCTATATCCACGAAAGGTCTGGATCTAGCCATGCAAGCGCCTCTGGCCTTACCGTATTCCACTCGGGCTGAAATCTGGAATCCTTTATTCTCTATCACATCTACAAAAATTAGATCTAGATCTGATCTGGAGATCTTTCAAAAATTCTTTTGGAAGATCAGCAGTCGTTCCTATGCACAGTGTTTAGATATATGTTGCCTAGGAAGCCAGAATTGGCTGACACTTGTAACCACACTTCTAGGGGCAAAATATATAATTTTGATTTAAAAGTAATAAATGGGTTTATCTTTCTATTACATAATGTGTATTTAATTGTTCTGTAATACATCCTTTGAGTTAATGGTAATGATAATTCATATTTTCAAGAGTGAAAATTTTAAGACATGAATAATCATTGTTAACTCATAAATTGCTCCTGACCATAGGATCATCACGAGGATGGTGACTGATCGGAAGTGGTGTACAATCATTTTCTCTTTATGTAGATGAGTCTTAAGTCTAGTGTGGAGACACCGGAGCGAGAGTACAGGTACTCGTTAGAGAACGAGGGCACTGAGCGTGACCACCTCGAGTAGTCATTAGGGAGTCTCCTCTCTCGTCAATGACTGACTCGATGCTTCACAGTAGTGTGTCTGGTTTCTTTGACTTGAGTCATTCGGCAGTTCTAACCTTGAGGGTGTTATTATTTTGATACACCATTTACTCTCGATCTCCTAGCCATAATGGAAACCCTGAGGTGTTATGTTGGCTATACATGTTCATTGTAGGACTGGATTGGCACAAGATGGAAATCTATCTTTTTATTACTCGGGTGGTAGAGGAGCAGCCCTATGATAATCATGGAGAATCAATTATCTAGAAGTCCATGGCCATGGCCAAGAGTGAAATAATAGAAAGAGTTTTATTTAAGATTTTCACATTTGACTCGAATCGAATGATTAACATCATATGACAGAGACTGGAGGATTGACGAGTTTAACTAAACCTATATCTGATCGGGGCTCAAGATAGCAAGAATCTGAAATCACAACAGGTAGCTGCACCAAGAGTTTCGCATTCACTCCTGATGGGTTGCCACCTATACTGCTAGAGTTCATGGTGGATTTTGAGCAATTAGAATTATTATGATATCGATCATTCTAGCTGTTCAAATCAGGAAAGAGTTCTTAATCCATCGAAAGGAGTTCGGATGATGTCGATGATGAGATCATGACAATACCATACCATATAGAACTGAACCTACTGGGTCCACACAAACTAATAGGGTTTGAAAATCTGGTGATCATCAAATTGAACTGATTAGTTTCAATTGATTGAATGAAGATTCAATTAGGTTCAAGGAAATACTGTGCTAGCACTCGATTGAACCAAACGTTCTTCTTGCTATCATAAATAGTTAGTCCTGATTGAGCCAAAGGAGTTTGTGCTCAATGAGAGGCCTTCATATGGTCTGACTGGAGTGTTTGTCTAAGTCAGAAAAGTTGTCTTATTTTGTAAAACATTACCTATCCATTTTTGGTCCCACCTGCCATTCTTTTTATTTGACTTTTGTTCAAGCTACGCTTTGACTTGGATCAAACTGTGACCATTGAACTTTGACTTGACCACATATTAATGCAACCTATTGAGAGCTGGTGGGGCCTGTCCCCCTAGCCAGAAACCTGGCAAGAAGAGGAGTGGCCACGGCCACCCCTAAGGCTGTCCCCCCCCCGCTCCAAGTTGGAGGCGGCCTAGGAGTCCTTGGTTGGACAGGACTCCACTCCTTCTTTGGATTCCAATTAGAGTCTTCTAAGATCCACTTTGACTGTCTTAGCAGCCCTCTAGGAGGAATCAGGGGACCTATTCCCACAATCAGAATTTAATCTGATTTCACAAAGGTGGTTGTGATTGGTTGGGAAGAAGAGGAGTGGATCATCAGCATAGTCTATAAATAAACCCTTTACGCACGCAGACTCAAGAAATGATGATTGAGATCAAGTTCCTCCATATGCCCCAAGGCTCCTGTTCTCCTCCTCCCTCCTCCATGCCAAAACTCTCTCCCTGCTCCTCCAGCATCCAAAAATAGTTTTTGGACTTGGTGGTGCGATCAGAATCAAAGAAAGGCGATCAAAAGTAAGAAGGCTGCTGCTTTGCAAGGCGACTGCTCGATCTTCAAAAAGGAGTTTTTGAAGCGATCCTCCACAAGATCAATTCCAGATCTAATTTTTGGAGAGTGATAGAGAAGAAGAGGATCTCTCAAATCCAGCCGAGGGTTACTTTGGTAGAGGCCCAGGCACTTGCTACGTGGCTAAAATCCAGAAACCTTCCGATGCGCATACGGATCATCAACAGGTAATATGGATTACCGCAAATCAGGTAAATTAAAATTTGATTTAATTTATCTTACTTAATTTTATATTTTATTAAAATAATAAGAATCGATCTAAAATTATTCCAAGATTTGATTGGATCAAGAGAAAAAATTTTGAAATAATATATCCTCTTGAATCTGATCAGGATTCTGAACGAACCTGACTCGAGAAATCAAGGATTTCCTTCAACTGGTAATCAGAGCCATGGTTCTAAAATTATTTAGATCAAATTTTGAATTTATTTTAAATTAGAAAATAATTGATTTCAAGATGTCACATCGAGATGTGATCAGATTCTGAAAATCAAAAAAAAAAATTAAACTAAATAATTTGGATTAAAGATTAGAAGATATGCATGACTAGTATCTTAGAATAGAAATAGTTCTTATTAGAATATCATCATATTTTGAATTTAATCCTATTAATCATGTTTAAAGATATTTTTTATTTTACTATTTTTTGATATTGATAAGTATTGTAATAACATCTAAAAAAATCAAATAAAAATTATTTAATTTTTGAAATTATTCATATGAGAGTATGATTTTGTGAGTGATGTCTAGACTAGTTGTAGAAAGTTCTACATAATTATCTAGATTAGAATTTATTTTGATTTAGATCCAAATTTAAATCTAATTTTTTTAGATTATTATGAGATTAATTTAGATCTAAAAAACATGCATGATTATTGATTACATGGAGATGTTATGCAAAATATGCCATGATTAGATCTACTTTATATATGAAGATATATTTGATTTAATCTGATATTATTTTGTAGTATTGAATGTTCTTGTATTTAAGGCGTTTCCTCTGGCGCTCCTACCACAGCGCGCAGACTAACGAATTTGCTGGTCATAAGAATGAAGAAGGGTTTAAGGCCTCTCTTCCCATTCGATGGGTGTTCTTATGATTGTGTAGGTGTTGCTGGTGTTTGCGTCCTTTAATCAGAAACCCAAAAACTTACCTTCTGCAAACTCTAGATCCTGAAATCTTAGAGTTATTGTGCATATTTTATTTATTGAACCCTACTTAATTAAGAATTAAGTTTTTAGAATATTAATTAGGTCTTAAAAATTTTAAGGGAATTTTTAGATCTTAAGACATATTTCATATTACTGAGAGGATCAGGCATTGGGTAGCTCAATTAGGGTCTAAGCGGTGATCAAACCGAATCAAGAGTTGGTTACCGATGGGATCAAAACAATGCTTAAAATTGACCAGCCTAATAGGATTAAAAGTCTGGGTCAAAGATCGAGTCACGATCAAGTAAGACCTAATTTAGGCTCAGTGGTTAGAATCTGGATTGTAGGCTAAGCCCGAATTGGTTCTGGCGTCAAACAAATTTTGGTGTCTAAGTAAGTTTGGCATAGACGACCGACTGGTTTTATTGAAAGCTACTCGATCTGAATGCGTTCCCTTGTTACGAGTTAATGGCATATTCTTCCACCGATCTCACTTACCTGGCCATATCTGTGACACAGTTCACTGATCTGAGGTGGTCAATAATCCGAGCTAAACCCATGCCACTAAGTTAGTTATAATTTATTATGACTAAGCCAAGTCTAGTTTAATGAGACCTGAATCAATTTCTCCCTAAGAAAAGATTTAAAGTCTGAGCGTCTTCCAACCATGTAGATGTGCGGGTCCTTCCAAGGTTGATTGATTCTTGGGCTGGATTACAGTGGCTCAGTTGCACCGGGAGACACAACCATGGTCTATTAGGATTGGATGCTCATAGGCTGGCAGGATGAGTTGAGCTCAAAATATTCGATACGGTGATGAGACTCAATTAGAACCCAAATCTATGCAAATGGTTGGGTCTGACTTAACTAGGAGTGATCAATATTCTGGATTACAGTGAGATTCATGAAATTAGGAGACCAAGTTTTGAGTGCACCTATGATTTTAGAGAACTCAATGAAAAAACAAGGAGTTGTTCACTCATTGCTAACCCCATTCACCAATAACTGTTAGGTTGAGGTGATGACGTCAGTTGGTTGAGACCACACCACCCACTAGAAATCATTAATCATGAAAGATTTGCATTCTTTACAGAAGGCAGTGTTAGGATCGAGAAAAAATAGTGGAGCTAATTGTTTTTAAAATATTAAAACCTAAAATAAATTTGGTCAAGTCAAAAATTATAGTATCTAACTAGAATCTTTGACTCTCTACAGAAAATGTCTGGCATCCAACCCTTGGCACGTTATCCTGGACACACATAGGACTGACTGACCCAATTATAAAGATTGGCTCGAAGGAACTATAAATTTAATTTTGGGTTTTCGAGAAGTTATTAAACCCATTGTTTTAGGACGCAGGATCCTCCACCTTACCAGCCCGTCCATCTGTGAACAGACGAGCTGTCTCTTGAAAAAAATGGATTGACCGAAGATAATAAGGCCAGATATTACATTGTTGGCTCGATGTCTGATGAGCTCCAGCGGCCAACATGGGATTATCGGACTGCTCGCTAAATGTTGGTCACCTGCAGGAAATGTTGCCGTGAACAGAGTCGCGCAGCTCCAACATATCAAGTCACAAAAATGACTTTTTTAAGGCTAAGTGCAGTGATGGGCAGTCAGCCAAGATCACTGTCTGACAATGATCAATCACAAGGAAAGAGCTATGAGAAGCTCGGTGTGAAGTTGGACTTGGACCCGCAGAATGATATTTCATTCGTGCAATCCTTGACTGAATGCATAATGGACAATTCATCATGGAATTACCCACATGCATAAATTTTCAAAAATTCCTTTGGCCGACATTAATGAATATGCTGGTTTACCGCCTGAGCTTTCTATGAAAGGTTCTAAGGCTCAGTTTTGTGCTATGAAACAAACTTCTTCCAAAAGAAAGTTCTTCTGGAAAGAAAAAAAGTCTGTGAAAAAGCAAAAAGGTGGGAAAGGATCAAAAAGAAGAAGGGCAGGAGCCGAAGAAGGAAGGCCAATGTCAAAGGAAAGTAGTTTCCATTCTATAGCAACGGCATTGGAAGCAGAACTGCCTACTTACCTGGCCACCCTGGAATAAACAAGAAGGAAGGGTCCTTCTTGGGAAGGTTTGCAAAATTCATTGTGTCTAACCTTACG
>QRFJ01000056.1:0-21642 GCA_006176705.1 Cocos nucifera
AGACTCTATTTTATCCCACATCGGAAAATATGAAAGTTTGATTCTATTTAAAGATATCGAAAAATTTATAAATTTAATTTTATATTTAAATTAAAGACTACGTAGGATTTTCGTAATCTTTAATTTAAATATTGAGTCAAATTTTTAAATAATATTTGTAGTCTTTAATTTAAATATAGAATCAAACTTTCAAATTTTTCGATGTGGGATAAACTGATTGCTTGAACCAGAGCTCAGAATAACTGGTTTTGATCTAAGATTTGAACCAAAGCCATCAAGGGTTTAGGTCATGTCAAATTCAATGAAGTCGTTAAATTCGTTTTGATGTAGTATTCATTTATTTAAGCAGACTTGTACATACCTAGTCTTCAAACTGATCAAGAAGAAGAGGAGAGCTCGGAGAGATTAGAGGTTCTTAGCCTTAGCGTGTCGGTAGGGTCCTTTATATAGTGGAGCTTGATGGTGACAGCTGCAGCCGCGTGCTGGCGGGCCGCTTGAGGTTCGACGGAGTCAGTCTCATGGGATGGTGCCACGGATTGATGGTGATAGCCATCGCCGCCTGACAGTGGGTCGCTATCGCCTGCGGCGGACTGATGGTGATAGCTGCAGACTGATGGTGATGGCTGCAGAAGGGTTGAAGGCCTTCGTCGTGTGCCCATTTCGGAGGAGTTCGGGCTCCTGAAGAGGAAGATAGAAGGGAGTTCGGCTCCCATAGGCGTCTGGCTGGAGGTATGTAGGTAAGGCTCGTTCGCTGAAGAGTTCGGCCGCTGAGGATCCGAAACTCGGTCGGCTGTTGGACTTCGGCTGAGGCTTGGACACTTGAGAGTTCGGTAGGAGCTCGGTTCAGCCGAGGGGGCGACCGCTGAGGAGTTCGATCGAGTGACGAACTGCTGAGGAGTTCGGGCTCCTGAGTGACGACCGCTTGGGGATTCCGCTAAAGCCCGACCGAGGGGGCGACCGCTGAGGAGTTCGGCAGAGCGTCGACCGCAGAGGAGTTCGGCCGAGTGACGATTGCTGAGGAGTTCGGGCTCCTGAGTGACGACCGCTTGGGGATTCCACTAAAGCCCGGCCGCTTGGAGTCCAAGGAGCTCGGCAGCAACCAAGTTCGGCCTGTTGGAAGAAGCTCGGGCGCTGGGAGTTCGGCTGGAGCCCGTCTGCCGCAGCTCTTCTGTGGCTACCAGTTGCATTAGGCCGGGTATCGAGCTAGACTTCGGCTGGAGCGGGATTTATCCCCAACAGTATGAATGAAAAAAATAAAGCCTAAAAATTTGATTCTATATTTAAATTAAAGAATATGAAAAGATTTAAATTAAAGAATACGAAAACATCACCAGACCAACCTCTGGTGAGGGGAAACCTCCGCATCTCTGCACTAAACGATTTTCGTAGTCTTTAATTTAAATATAAAATTAAATTTTTAAATAATTTATGTAGTCTTTAATTTAAATATAGAATCAAACTTTCAAATTTTTCGATGTGGAATAAAACAGAGGTCTGATTGCTTGAACCAGAGCTCAGAATAACTGGT
Source organism: Cocos nucifera (assembly GCA_006176705.1). Taxonomy (NCBI): domain Eukaryota; kingdom Viridiplantae; phylum Streptophyta; class Magnoliopsida; order Arecales; family Arecaceae; genus Cocos; species Cocos nucifera. The sequence goes on from QRFJ01000056.1 coordinate 1,529, forward strand.
TTTGATCTAAGATTTGAACCAAAGGCCATCAAGGGTTTAGGTCATGTCAAATTCAATGAAGTCCTTAAATTCGTTTTGATGTAGTATTCATTTATTTAAGCAGACTTGTACATACCTAGTCTACAAACTGATCAAGAAAAAGAGGAGAGCTCGGAGAGATTAGAGGTCAGAGAGCTTAGCCTTAGCGCGTCGGGAGGGTCCTTTATATAGTGGAGCTTGATGGCGCGTGCTGGCGGGCCGCTCGAGGTTCGGCGGAGTTAGTCTCACGGGATGGTGCCTTGTGCGGTGGATTGATGGTGATAGCCATCGCCGCCTGACAGTGGGTCGCTATCGCCTACGGCGGACTGATGGTGATAGCTGCAGAGCTTGCGGCAGACTGATGGTGATGGCTGCAGAAGGGTTGAAGGCCTTCGTCGTGTGCCCATTTTGGAGGAGTTTGGGCTCCTGAAGAGGAAGATAGGAGGAAGTTCGGCTCCCATAGGCGTCTGGCTGGAGGTATGTAGCTAAGGCTCGTTCGCTGAAGAGTTCGGCCATTGAGGATCCGAAGCTCGGCCATTTGGGAGTTCGATCGGCTGTTGGACTTCGGCTGAGGCTTGGACACTTGAGAGTTCGGTAGGAGCTCGGTCGGCCGAAGTTCGGTGAGGGCGACCGCTGAGGAGTTCGGGCTCCTGAGTGACGACCGCTTGCGGATTTCGCTAAAGTCCGACCGCTTGGAGTCAAGGAGCTTGGCAGCTATCTAGTTCGGCCTGCTGGAAGAAGCTCGGCATTGGGAGTTCGGCTGGAGCCCATCTGCCGCAGCTCTTCTGCGGCTACCGGTTGCATTAGGCCGGGTATCGAGCTAGACTTCGGCTGGAGCGGGATTTATCCCCAACAGTATGCATGAAAAAAATAAAGCCTAAAAATTTGAGGGGAAACCGCCGCATCTCTGCACTAAACGATTTTCGTAGTCTTTAATTTAAAAATAAAATCAAACTTTTAATTAAATTTTGTAGTCTTTAATTTAAATATAGAATCAAACTTTCAAATTTTTCAAATAAAAATTTTTCAATGTGGGATAAAACAGAGGTCTGATTGCTTGAACCAGAGCTCAGAATAACTGGTTTTGATCTAAGATTTGAGCCAAAGGCCATCAAGGGTTTAGGTCATGTCAAATTCAATGAAGTCGTTAAATTCGTTTTGATTTAGTATTCATTTATTTAAGCAGACTTGTACATACCTAGTCTTCAAACTGATCAAGAAGAAGAGGAGAGCTCGGAGAGATTAGAGGTCAGAGAGCTTAGCGTTAGCATGTCGGGAGGGACCTTTATATAATGGAGCTTGATGGTGACAACTGCAGTCGCGTGCTGGCGGGCCGCTCGAGGTTCGACGGAGTCAGTCTCACGAGATGGTGCCTTGTGCGGCGGATTGATGGTGATAGCCATCGCCGTCTGACAGTGGGTCGCTATCGCCTGCGGCGGATTGATGGTGATAGCTGCAGAGCTTGCAGCAGACTGATGGTGATGGCTGCAGAAGGGTTGAAGGCCTTCGTCGTGTGCCCATTTCGGAGGAGTTCGGGCTCCTGAAGAGGAAGATAGGAGGGAGTTCGGCTCCCATAGGCGTCTGGCTGGAGGTATGTAGCTAAGGCTCGTTCGCTGAAGAGTTCGACCGCTGAGGATCCGAACTCGGCCGGCTGTTGGACTTTGACTGAGGCTTGGACACTTGAGAGTTCGGTAGGAGCTCGGTTCGGCCGAGGGGGCGACCGCTGAGGAGTTCGACCGAGTGACGACTGCTGAGGAGTTCGGACTCCTGAGTGACGACCGCTTGGGGATTCCGCTAAAGCCCGACCGAGGGGGCGACCGCTGAGGAGTTCGATCGAGTGGCGACCGCTGAGGAGTTCGGCCGAGTGACGACTGCTGAGGAGTTCGGGCTCCTGAGTGACGATCCGCTTGGGGATTCCGCTAAAGCCCGACCGCTTGGAGTCCAAGGAGTTCGGCAGCTACCTAGTTCGGCCTGCTGGAAGAAGCTCGGGCGCTGGGAGTTCGGCTGGACCCCATGTGTCGCAGCTCTTCTGCGGCTATCGGTTGCATTAGGCTGGGTATCGAGCTAGCCGAAAGAGCGGGATTTATCCCCAACACTAGCCCCCCCACTCCCGAGTTCGAAAATCGAAGGAAGGGAGTGCAGGAAAGGCGACTGCCGAAGTCTTCCTCTGAGCTCTGTGCTGGTCTGGTCTGGGTCGAAGCTCGGGGGATATCCCATCTCCAGCTTGAGGTTGATACGGTTGCTTTATCTAGCCAAGGTCGATGCTTGCGTTAGGACGAGGTTCCCCTCCTGTTCATAACCGAGGCTGGCTCGATCGCTCGAGGTTGTCAACGGTCTTATCTCTAGCCGAGGTCGACATGATAGCTTTCTCTAGCTGAGGTCGATGTTGAAGGCCGAGGTCATCGCGGGCCTTACCTCTATCCGAGGTTACTCAGGCGCTCCAGCCGAGGTTGACGCGGGCGCTCGGGGGATCTTATCTCCCGCAGCCGAGCTTTCCTCGGGGGAGATCTTATCTCCTGCAGTGACAGCGGCCGAGCTTCCCTCGGGGGAGATCTTATCTCCTGCAGCCGAGGTCGAAGTGCGCGCTCGGGGGAGATCTTACCTCCTGTTCGCAGCCAAGGTTTCTTTGGGGAAGATCTTATCTCTTGCAGCCGAGGTCGAAGTGCGCGCTCGGGGGAGATCTTTTCTCCTGCAGCCGAGCTTCCCTCGGGGGAGATCTTATCTCCTGCAGCCGAGGTCGAAGTGCGCGCTCGGGGGAGATCTTATCTCCTGCGGCCGAGCTTTCCTCGGGGGAGATCTTATCTCCTGCAGCGGAGCTTCCTCGGGGGAGATCTTATCTCCTGCAGCCGAGGTCGAAGTGCGCGCTCGGAGGAGATCTTATCTCCTGCGGCCGAGCTTTCCTCGGGGGGAGATCTTATCTCCTGCAGCCGAGATTTCTTCGGGGGAGATCTTATCTCCTGCGGCCGAGCTTCCCTCGTGGGAGATCTTATCTCCTACGGCCGAGGTCGAAGTGCGCGCTCGGGGGAGATCTTATCTCCTGCGGCCATGGTTGGGGGTTGAGCTCCTCCGGGGGACGATACTGTCTTCAGCAGCCGAGGCTGACTCGGGGAAGATCTCCTCTCCTGCAGCCATGGTTAACATGGGCGCTTGGGAGAGATCTGATCTCTGACCGACGTTGACGCGGGAGAGATCAAACTGATCAACCCAATTGAAAACAAGACCAGTGAGGTTTTGGGTACTCCAACTTTGTTTCAAGGGAAAGTACCTCAGTTTTCTCGGCTTTAAGGGTAGGCTTGAAGGTGCATTCCTTTGACATGCCTTTGATGGAATGCAGAGGACGCAAGGCTAAACTTATCTCTCAGGTGAAAATCCAAGCCTTGAACTTTGCATGCTCGATAAAATGCGGCTTTAAGACGTTAGTATGACAGATGAGATTATCAAATCATACTGCCAACCTGATCGTATCAATTAAAAGTCCCACAGCTGCCTTCATGACGAGGGCACCAAAGGAAGTGGTCTCCACGTATGATGCAGCTCTCTTTTATATTGTGGTCATGAATAGCGAAAGCTTTGTCACATCCTTGTAATGTTTACACCTTGTCTTGCAACGTTGGACAACCAGACCCTGCCTTTCTCGAGTGGATGTCATGTAGCATCATTCGATGATGCAAATCTGTGGGAAGCAACAAAAAATAATAAAGGCTTAAGCACTCAGGATAAAAAAGAATCCGTTTCCGGGCTATAATAGATGGCTTGGAATGATGATCATTAATTCGTTATCCTTGATGGAAGCTTACCTTGATCTTTATTATTAAAAAATTAGCACTTCTGCTTGCAAAAATTCTTGCCCCTCCTAGTGCATGATCTTTTGTTCTTTTATGTGGTTTCATTTGCTATTTTTGAGTCACTGCTTTTTTTTTTTTTTTTTTTTTTTTTGTAAAATTTCCTTTCCTTCACATCATGTCTTGCTGTAATATTTATAGTTCGAATTTGGACATGTGAAAAACATTGTCAATGAACAAGTTCATATCTTTTCCATGAGCATCATCATAAGATGGCATTGCATCTGATTTATTAAAATCTTATAAATGATGAAGCATTCTATTTAGCTGGAATAATTACCCATGGAAAGGGGCATATCTTGTTTCATTTATTGAGTAATTTTAATTTATTTGGTGAGTTGTTTTGATATAATCTTAGTGGTCAAAATGATGTGTCACCTGGAATTTAGGTGTGCAGTCCAAATATTAATTAGTTGACAATACTGACCATGAATTGATAGGAGTGAAGCATCTAAGCTTTCAATAAAAGAAAGAAACAATATTTGCTCAATTTCCTTCTTACTGTTTCATATGTAATAAGTTGATCTGGATTGTTGTAAAACAGGATGCTTGAATAATGAGAGACTGGAAAATGGTCTTCTGCAACTTATGCTCCTAAGTCCTGGTTCAAAAGAGAAGCAAGATGAAGGTGGAGAACAAGATTTTGATGATAGTGAAGAATCCTTTGAAGAGTCCCACAGACCTGCAACTTCGATTGCTTTAGCATATAGACTGCTTACACCATTGGTTAAGGTTTGACCTTTTGCTCTGAACATTACTAGATTGGTGGTGCTTCAATTCAACAGCTGTGTACTCACACTTAATACTATGACATATAATTTAACAACATATGTGACACATATGCCACACATGCATTTGTGTATATATAATGACTACAAAAATGTGGTACTATTTTTTTTCCTCCTCAAAAACAGGCAGACAAAAATCACCAATCAACTAATGATATTTTCTGGGTCCTAGATGAGTTTTCATGAAGAATTACCAGAAGAAATAATGGCATGGAAGTCAAAGAGGCACGAGAAACTAGTTGTATTGGTGTACTTTTAGGTATACAAATGCCTTTGCAGAGCAAGGCATCCTGAAATCTGATATATAGATAAAATGTCAAAAATCAGCTTTATTTCATATTTAATGTGGACATGTTACTTTAGATGAGTGACCATTGAGGCATTGAGAATTTATCAGGCAATCTACATAAAGTAAAGGATCACAATGCCACAAGAGGAACAGTAAGTGGAAGACTCATAATTGTGACATTCTCAGTGGACTAACATTAAGAATAAGAATTGCACAATCTTGAAATAGGAATGAAGTGGAAGGCCATCGTAAATATTTTATAGTGGTGGAACGAATTATCATGTCATCCATATGGATGCCAACCATAATTTGCAAGAAGTACATGTTTTTTGTTGAGAAAGATTGCCTTGATTTTGTATTTGCGATCTTTTGGAACAAGCACCTTATTTGGCTCCTGCAGGGCCTACGTCGTCTTAGCTATAAGTACTAATAGGTAATCATCGATCTGGGCATTATTGCAAGTATCTTAGATTTTTAAACGAAGCAGTCAATGCATGCAGCAAAAGAAAACTTTGAATAATATGTCATTTAAAGGGAAGCTAAAATAATCAGTTGCTTCATGGCCTATGCATATGCTTAGGAAATTTAAGTTGTGAAGAATTGCAAATGAGGATTGTAAGTGTTCCTCAGAGGAAATTTAAACGAAGCTAAATCTGTGCTTTGATGTCTTTGATCAAAAATCTGTGCTTTGATGTCTTTGATCAAAATATGTCTGATGCAGAAGCAGGGACTGAAGGGTTCCTCAAAGGAAATTAATACCTAGATAGGATTCTCCCCCACTGTAACCTTGGTTTCTCTCTCTCGGCCAGGCAAAATTCTAGGGGGCATGCCTTTACAAGAAAGAAGTAGACCATATTGGTATGGTGGACCAAGCTTATAGATAGAGTTGTCTTGAAACTAGTGGGCATTATTTATGTCAAAGGAAGAGAGACAAGCTTCTGTAGGTAACTCTCCAGTTAAATACCACTTATTCCCAAGCAAACTGAGTTATAGAAGGGCTTGACTGAAGGCATCTAGAAAATATTGTATTCACAACCAACTTTGAGGAAGGAGGGAAAAAAAAGAGCTTGGACTTGGTGGATTTGAAACATATATGAAGCCGTGGACACAGAATTCTGCATAGTAAAGCTATATCTTTAGGTTAACAAACCAAGAACATCAAAGGCATCTAGCAATTGGATCCTGTTTCATCAGTGCATTCAAGGAGACTGCGCTGAGTATGCCTTTGGGCTTGGAGAGTACACTTATGTTTGGAGGATGTTGATTAGCAAAGATTGAAAATGATGTTGCTGGAGGTGACCAATTAGTAAGAAGAAAGGATGTCGGCAAGACCCTTCACTGTCGCTAGAACAGCCAAGGTGTGAATGTGAAGATGAGACATGCACTTGTGATCTTAGGATATTGTATTTCATGAAACCACATTCTTCTTGTGAGTTTTAGCTCATGATTGCTTCAAAGGGGAACCTATGAGGATATAATTCTTGAAGACTATTTATGGATGAGATGTTGGCAAGTTTCATTTGGCTGATTTTTTTTTATTTTTTATTTTTTAAATGTTGATCTTATATGGGGTGTAAACCATGTTGATGAAGTCATAAGAGACATGGTAAAAATTGGACATATATATGATGCTGTTTTCATAAACTTTATGCTGCAACAAAGCCTGAGTTTAGGGCAATCACATAGTGAGATGATGATGTCAATAATTAATAACACATTGATGGCATGTAAACATATAAATGACACAAAGAGATGCAATAAGTTGGAGCTTTTATAGGAGTGGTGCAGTTTGGCATGTGTAAATGTGTTAATTAGGGCCTGCTCCTCCAATATGAGCTCCTTGACATGGTACTGTCATTTGAGCTGATCAATGAAGAAAAGTAATTGAGAAGTCTAGCTAAGCATCATATTTCTCTGCTTGATGTAGCATTGAGAAATATTAAGAGCTTATAAAGCCTCTTGGAGTCCCATATGATCAGATTTCTTAGATGGGCCTTGGATTATATTATTTTGCAGTAATTTTTTATAATTATTTTCATTTTTACTTATAAAAGACGGACAACTATCTAAAATTTTCGCATGCATTTCATTATGTAGGTCCAATTTTTAAGATACTTTACCATTTTCAAGATTCCTAACAACCTTGGTCCTTCTCAGTATGTGTTATGTTAATCTTCATATAAAGAAGTTAAGGAATTATTTATATTATGTGTATGCTTAATTTGTTTTGATTTTTCATTTTTGTAGGTTCAGTTGTTGATCTATTTCATGCTTAAATATGCAATGGAGATTTTACTTTCTGAATCAAGTGTCATGACCACATTATACTTTAGCTGGTCCACTCGCACAGTGGCCATTTTTCTAGCAATCCTTGGACTGACAGTTCTTCCAGTAAATGCCATTGTTGGAAGTTACCTTGCCAACATGTTTGAGGACAGGTAAATAAATGATATGTCATACTGATCATTTAAGTGCTGTTAACAATAAAGGAGACCACGTTTCTCCATTTTATTGGTGATATGATTGTATATTATTTTATTTTTTTAAATTTGCATAGGCATATGTGGCCAGTTACTTGAATTATTAGTTAATGTTTTAATATTGTTTTCTGATATTATATACTGCTTAAGTTTTGCTGTATTAACAGAATATCTTACTTGTTTACTCTCTTTGTGGTTGACACTTTGTAGGCAAATCCTGTTGGCATCTGAAATTATTTTGTTGATAGGCATAATTCTAAGCTTCCATGTCACAAGACTGTACTCAGTGCCACAATATGTCTGCTCAGCACTCATCACTTTCGTGCCTGTTGGTGCAGAAATCCGTCGCCGCCGGAGGTCGCCGCAATCGAGGCCGCTGGGCGCCGCCGGGGACCTGCAAAACGAAGTCTCGCCCGGAACCGGTGGGGTGGTGGCTCCGGCAGGACCCTCCGACGGTCAAGTTAGTTTCCGACCAACAGTAATGGAGTGCCCGGAATGAGTTCCGGAGCTTAGAGATGTGGAGGAGAGCTTAGAGAGTCGAGAGTTCAGAGAGCTTAGCCTTAGTGTGTCGGGAGGGGTCCTTTATATAGTGGAGCTTGATGGTGACAACTGCAGCCGCGTGCTGGCGGGCCGCTCGAGGTTCGGCGGAGTCAGTCTCACTGGCGCCGCATACGGCGGATGGAGGGTGGCAGCCATCGCCGCCTGACAGTGGGTCGCTATCGCCCGCGGTGGACTGACTGATGGTGCGGCGGACTGACTGATGGTGATGGTTGCAGAGCTCGCCGAATGAAGGGATGAAGGCCTTCGTCGTGTGCCCATTTCGGAGGAGTTCGGGCTCCTGAAGAGGAAGATGGGAGGGAGTTCGGCTCCCATAGGCGTCTGGCGAGAGGTATGCAGCTAAGGCCCGTCCGCAGAAGAGTTCGGCTGCTGAGAAGCCGCGGCCCGGCCGTCTGGGGTTCGGCCGGCCGTTGGACTTATTAGGCTGAGGCTTGGACACTTGAGAGTTCGGTGGGAGCTCGGTCGGCCGAAGTTTGATGAGGGCGACCGCTGAGGAGTTCGGCCCAGTGACGACTGCTGAGGAGTTCGGGCTCGTAGGTGACGACTGCTGAGGAGTTCGGCCGCTAAGAGGACTTCATTGAACCTCGGTCGCTTGGAGTCGGTCCGAAGGAGTTCGGCCGCTGAGAGGACTTCGCTGAAGCTCGGTCGCTTGGAGTCGGTCCGAAGGAGTTCGGCCGCTGAGAGGACTTCATTGAAGCTCGGTCGCTTGGAGTCGGTCCGAAGGAGTTCGGCCGCTGAGAGGACTTCATTGAAGCTCGGTCGCTTGGAGTCGGTCCGAAGGAGTTCGGCCGCTGAGAGGACTTCGGAAGCTCGGTCGCTTGGAGTCGGTCCGAAGGAGTTCGGCCGCTGAGAGGACTTCGGCTGAAGCTCGGTCGCTTGGAGTCGGTCCGAAGGAGTTCGGCCGCTGAGAGGACTTCGGAAGCTCGGTCGCTTGGAGTCGGTCCGAAGGAGTTCGGCCGTTCGGTCGGAGTCGTCCGAAGGAGTTCGGCCCGGCCAGGGCTCGCTGATTCGGCCTCTAGGCAGTTCGGCCGTGTTAGGGGCTCGGCCTGGCGCCTGGCGCTGAAGCTCTTCAGCGGCTACTGGTTACATTGGGCTGAGCGTTGGGCCGGGCTTCGGCAGGAGCGGGATTTATCCCCAACAGTAGCCCCCCCACTCCCGAGTTCAAAAATTGAAGGAAGGGAGTACCAAAACAGGCGACTGCCGAAGTCTTCTTCCAGGCTCCGCATTTGTTGCAGCTGAAGCTCGGGGGAGACCTCATCTTTTGCAGTCAAGGTTTGATCGCTTGGGGGAGACTTCCGCCTCCCGCTGATGCCGAAGTTGAAGCTGAGGTCCGAAGGAGACCTCGTCTTCTGCAGTGAAGCTTGCCGTAGACTCTGGGGCTCGGCCTTGGACCTTGCTCACGTCAGGACGAGGTTCTCCTCTTGTTCCCAACGGGCTGTGGGGGCACATGGGGACCGTCGTCCTCGCTTCTCCCCCCATCCCGTCCTTGGTGGACGGGGCCTTCGACTTTGCTCACGCTAGGACGAGGTTCTCCTCCTGTTCCTAGCCGGCTGTGGGGGCACATGAGGACCGTCGTCCTCGCTTCTCCCCCCATCCCGTCCTTGGTGGACGGGGCCTTCGACTTTGCTCACGCTAGGACGAGGTTCTCCTCCTGTTCCTAGCCGGCTGTGGGGGCACATGAGGACCGTCGTCCTCGCTTCTCCCCCCATCCCGTCCTTTGTGGACGGGGCCTTCGACTTTGCTCACGCTAGGACGAGGTTCTCCTCCTGTTCCTAGCCGGCTGTGGGGGCACATGAGGACCGTCGTCCTCGCTTCTCTCCCCCCATCCCGTCCTTTGTGGACGGGGCCTTCGACTTTGCTCACGCTAGGACGAGGTTCTCCTCCTGTTCCTAGCCGGCTGTGGGGGCACATGAGGACCGTCGTCCTCGCTTCTCCCCCCATCCCGTCCTTTGTGGACGGGGCCTTCGACTTTGCTCACGCTAGGACGAGGTTCTCCTCCTGTTCCTAGCCGGCTGTGGGGGCACATGAGGACCGTCGTCCTCGCTTCTCCCCCCATCCCGTCCTTTGTGGACGGGGCCTTCGACTTTGCTCGTGCTAGGACGAGGTTCTCCTCCTGTTCCTAGCCGGCTGTGGGGGCACATGAGGACCGTCGTCCTCGCTTCTCCCCCCATCCCGTCCTTTGTGGAACGGGGCCTTTGACTTTGCTCACGCTAGGACGAGGTTCTCCTCCTGTTCCTAGCCGGCTGTGGGGGCATTTCCGCTCGCTTTTTTCCCAGTGACCCTGAAACGATAGTGTCGAGCAACAAGGTTTTATTGAGGGAAACTACTGGTAGTACATTCTCAGGTTTTCTGAGTTCCAAGGTCGGGGAAGCGCTAGTCCTCCGAGCTCCTTTAGGCGATAGGTTCCAGGTCGGATGACCTCTACCACTTCGTACGGACCTTCCCAATTTGGGACGAGCTTCCCTTGACTCTGGGGCTGGGAGACGGCTGCTCGTCGGAGCACTAAGTCCCCAACTCTGAACGCCTTGCTTTTGACTCTGGAATTGTAATACCGAGCCACCTTCCGTTGGTAGGCGGCCATTCCGGATGCGGGCTGCCTCCCTCTTTTCTTCCAGCAAGGTCGAGGTTGGTTCTGAGGTCCTGGGAGTTGAGTTGCTCGTTGAAGCCCACGATTCGAGCAGACGGGAGTTTGAGCTCGATCGGGATGACTGCCTCGGTGCCGAAGGCCAAGGCGAAGGGTGTCTCGCCGGTCGGTACCCTCTGCGTTGTTCGGTATGCCCAGAGAACGTGGTAGAGTTCGTCTACCCAGGCCCCTTTTGCCCTGTCGAGCCTCGTCTTGAGGCCTTGCAGCAGGGTCCGATTGGTCACTTCGGCTTCCCCATTGGCTTGCGGATGAGCCACCGATGTGAAGTGGTGGGAGACGTTTAGTCCTTCGCAGAACTCGGCAAACCGGGCTCCAGCGAACTGTCGCCCATTATCGGTTATGAGAGGCTCGGGGCAGACCGAACCGGCAGATCAGCGTCTTCCAGACGAAGTCCTGCACCTTGGCCTCGGTGATCTTCGCTAGTGGTTCCGCCTCGACCCACTTGGTAAAGTAGTCGAATCGCGACCAGGAGGAACTTCCGTTGTCCGGACGCCGTTGGGAAGGGGCCGAGGATGTCCATCCCCCACTGCGCGAAGGGCCAGGGTGCAGTGAGCGGAGTGAGTTCGGATGCCGGCTGCCTTTGCACGCTGGCGTTCTTCTGGCAGCGGTCACACCTCTTCACGTATTCCGTGGAATCACGAAGTAGGGTTGGCCAGTAGTACCCTTGCCGAAGTAGTCTTTGCGATAGGGATCTGGCTCCCGCGTGACTTCCGCAGAGTCCTTCGTGGACATCCTGTAGCGCGATGCAGGCCTCAGAGGGTCGGAGGCACCTCAGCAACGGGAGGGAGTACGACCTTTTATATAACCTGCCCTCGTACAAGACGTAGCGGGAGGCTTGACTCCTGAGCTTCCGAGCTTCTCTCCGGTCGTGGGGGAGGACCCCTTCTTCGAGGTAGGCGATCAGCGGATCGATCCAGCTGGGCTCGAAGTCCGTCCGCAGGACGGCCTGAGGTTCCTCGGTGGTCGGGCACTTCAGAGTTTCCAGAAACACCTCTTTTGGTAGTTCGGCCGGGGCAGAGGTGGCCAACTTGGAGAGGAGGTCGGCCCTTGTATTCCCGGTCCTTGGGATGTGCCGAATGTCGAAGCTGTCGAAGGCTGGTATTAAGTTCTTCACCTTCCCGAGGTACATCACCATGCTTTCCTCCCGCGCCTCGTAGCTGCCGCCGACCTGACCGACCACCAACTGGGAATCGCTATAGACTTGAAGCCGACCCACCTTCAATTCCCTGGCTATCTGCAGCCCGGCTATCAGCGCTTCATACTCGGCCCCATTGTTGGTTGTGGGAAACTCGAAGCGCAATGCGTACTCGGTGACGATCCCCTCGGGGCTAACCAGGACCAGCCCTGCGCCGGCCCCGCTAGAGTTGGATGAGCCATCCACATGCAGAACCCAGGCGCCTTCAAGAAGGTCGGCCCTTTCTTCAGGGAAGCTCGACCGCCACAGCTCGGCTTCGTTGGGGCCTGGTCTCCCTCCGATGATGATAGTCTCGCTTGATTCAAGCTCGGCTTCAACTGGTGCGGTGCATTCCAGCACGAAGTCCGCCAGTATCTGAGCCTTGATCGATGGCCTGGGCCGGTAATTGATGTCGAACTCCGTGAGCTCGATCGCCCATTTGGCGATTCTTCCTGAAGCGTCTGCTCGGTGGAGGACGGCTCTTATTGGTTGGTCCGTGAGGACCGTGATGGTATGCTCCTGAAAGTAAGGTCGGAGCTTCCTGGCTGCGATCAGAAGACAGTAAATTAGTTTTTCTAACTTGGAGTACCTGGTTTCCGCGTCCCTCAAGGCTCGGCTCACGTAGTAGACTGGTTGTTGCGCCTTCGCATCTTCCCTGACCAGGACAGCCGCCAGGGCCATTGGAGAGACAGCTAGGTATAGGAGCAGCCCTTCTCCAGGTTCGGGCTTTGCCAGCAGTGGAGGCGCGCCGAGGTAGTTTTTAAGCTCTTCGAATGCCTGTTTGCACTCCGCTGTCCAGCAAAAATCTTTCGGTCGCCTGAGGACCTGGAAGAAAGGCAGGCACCGCTCGGCCGACCTCGAGACAAAGCGGTTCAAGGGACGCCACCTTCCCAGCCAGGCGCTGAACTTCCTTAATTGTTTTCGGGGCAGTCATCTCCTGGATGGCTCGGATTTTCTCGGGATTTGCCTCGATTCCGCGTCTCGACACCATGAATCCTAAAAATTTTCCGGAGGTCACGCCGAAGGCGCATTTGGTCGGGTTCAACTTCATCTTGTGCCTCCTAAGCGCACCGAAAGTTTCTTCAAGGTCGGCGAGGTGGTCTGTCGAGGCTCGGCTTTTGACCAGCATGTCGTCCACGTACACCTCCATGTTGCGGCCGATCTGCCCCTTGAAGACCTTGTTGACCAAGCGCTGGTAGGTGGCTCCTGCATTCTTGAGTCCGAAAGGCATGACCCTGTAACAATAGAGACCTCGGTCGGTCAGTAATAAAGGTGGTCTTTTCTTCATCCTCGGGCGCCATGCGTATCTGGTTATAACCAGAAAATGCGTCCATAAAAGTGAGGAGCTCGTGGCCCGAGGTTGCGTCCACCAGCTGATCGATCCTCGGCAGGGGGTAGCTGTCCTTTGGGCAGGCTTTGTTCAGCTTCTTGAAGTCGACGCACATCCTCCATTTGTTGTTTGCTTTTTTGACGAGGACCACGTTCGAGACCCAGGTCGGATAGTTGACCTCCCGGATGAGTCCAGCTTCAAGGAGCTTATCCACTTCTTCGGCTACCGCCTTCTGTCTTTCTGGGGCTTGGCGGCGTAATTTTTCTCTGACGGGTCGGTGCCTTGGGTCGATGGCCAGCCGATGTTCTATGACATCGGCGTCGATCCCTGGTACATCCGCTGGGGCCCAGGCGAAGACGTCCGCATTCCTTCTGAGGAAAGCGACGAGCTGTCCCTTGACCTCGGCCGCTAAGGTTGGAGCCGATCCGCACCTCATGCCCCGGGTCTCCATCGCGTAAGGACACAGGGACGAGGTCTTCCGCAGGTTCGCCCCGTTCTTCAGTGAGGTCGTCGCGGACGTCCAGTCCATCAACAAGGCAAGGGTCGGGCCGGTCTCCCTCGCGCAGGGCGATTGAGTAGCAGTACTTTGCCAGGGCTTGGTCTCCTCTGACTTCGCCGACTCCATGGCTCGTCGGGAATTTCATCTTTAAGTAGTAGGTTGATTGACACTACCGCCCGTAGCGCGTTAAGGCCTGGGTCGCCCAAGGATTGCATTATAGGCGGACGGGGTCCTCACGACAAAAAGTCGATCCGCGCCTTGGCCAATTTTGGGGATTGGCCCGCCGTCACCGCCAAAGTCACCATGCCTTCGACCGGAACGGCGTGTCCGGCAAATCCCACCAGGGGGGAATTTACAGGTCCTAAGCGGGTGTCAGGTAGGGACATTTTTAAGAAGGCATCGTAAAACAATATGTCCGCCGAACTTCCATTATCCACCAAAACGCGGCGTACATCATAATCAGCGACGTTTAAAGAGATTACAACCGCGTCGTTATGCGGAAATCTGGATCCCCTGGGCGTCTGCCTCGGTGAAGGTCACGGGCTCCGAGGTCCTCTGCCTCTTTGCCGATCCCTCGGATTCGTCGGTCTTTCCCTGCTGCGGTCCTCCCGAGATGGTGTTAATGACGCCAAGAGACGGCCGGTCCTCCTGCCGATCTTCCCCAATCGGCGGCAACATTCTCGGCCGATCTTCCTGCTCTTTAGATCGTCTTCGCAGGAATCGGCCAAGCCTGCCCCGCCGGACCAGCTCCTCGATTTCGTCCTGGAGCTGGATGCACTCCTCGGTATCGTGACCGTGGTCACGGTGGTAAAGGCAGAACTTGTTGGGGTTGCGTTTTCTGGGATGGGAACGCATCCTCTCCGGCTCCGGAAGTCGTCCCTTGATCTCCAGCAGCACTTGAGCCTTCGGGGCGTTGAGGGGGGCGTAGCTGTGAAAACGCCGTCGGAGGGGAGAACCTTGGCGCGGGGAGGGAACCTCGTCGCGGGGGAGAACCTCGGCGCCGGGGGGAAACTTCGGCGTCGGGTGGGACTTCGGTGCCGAGGAGAACTTCGGCGCGCCCTTCCGTCGGTGGCTTCCCGCCCCCGAGCCTGAGGTGGAGTCCGGGCGCGCCGCGACCAGGGGGAGTTCGGGAACGCGGCCAAGGCTTCGGTGCGCTTTCTTTCCTTCGGCAGGGCCTTCCCGCTCTGCCTACTCGTCGCTTGTCGCGAGCTTCACCATCCTTGGCCTCGAAAAGCCTCTTCTGCCCGGGCATAGCTTTCGGCCCGAGCTAGCATGTCAGCGAAGTCCCTGGGATATTTCTTCTTCCAGGGAAAACAGCAGGTCGTTCTTCTGAAGGCCGCCCTTGAGGGCGGCCATAGCAACAACTGATTGGTCCAGGTTCCGGACTTCCAGCGCGGCAGCGTTGAACCGGGTGACGTAAGCCCGGATGGGTTCCCCCTCTTTTTGCCTGATGGCCAACAAGGAATCCGAGCCTCTGCGCGGCCGTTTGCTGCTGACGAAGTGGGCCGCGAATTGTTGACTCATTTGGTCAAACGACAGGATGGTGCCCGGCTTAAGCGCCGAGTACCAATTCCTAGGCCGCTCCCTTGAGGGTAGAAGGGAAAGCCCGACACAAAAATGGCATCAGGCGCGCCATGGAGTAACATCGTCGTCCTGAAGGCCTCCAAATGGTCGACCGGGTCAGGTGGTCCCATCGTAGCTTTCAAAATGCGGGAGCTTGAAGTTCGGTGGTACCTGTTCCTGCATAATTTTCTGTGAGAAGGGAGGATCAGTGCAAATATCGTTACCGCGGGAGGAAGGAGTATGACGAAGTTCTTCTATGCGCCGTCCCATCTCCATGAGCCTTTGATCCAGGAAATCTTCGCGATCCTTAATCCCCAAGGTCTTCTCGCGGAAGGGGTGCGAAGCTTCTCCCTGGGTTGAGCCGCGGTCCGAGCAGGGGCTCTTTGCCGGCTGCCCTTCTCTCCCGAGGGCCGGAGGTCGGGTAGCCCACATCGGTCGCTCCTGGACTGGATTCCCGGGCTCCGGGGAACCCCGCGCCGGTCGAGTGGGCGCTGGACCTCGCGAATGCGTGGCTTGCACTGCCTGCACCGCCTCCGTAAGATCGCGGACCTGCTGGGCAAGCAGGTCGAACCGCTCCGCATCTACCGCGAGTACGGAGCGGGCCCGCGTCGCCGGGGCCGGAGTGGGAGCGGACGGACCCGAACGGGATCGGGCCGCGGAGGCTGCCGACCTCCGGGTCGAGGTTCTTCTGGGAGGCATTTTTCTTTTCAGAAAAGGAATACTGAAGAGGGAGGAAGAGAGATCCGGAGCAGGGGAGGAAATCGTCGCCGAGCACTCCTTTAAGAACAAGGGAACCTCGAAGGTTCAGTCCCTTGTTCCCACAGACGCGCCAATCTGTTGGTGCAGAAATCCGTCGCCGCCGGAGGTCGCCGCAATCGAGGCCGCTGGGCGCCGCCGGGGACCTGCAAAACGAAGTCCCGTCCGGAACCGGTGGGGTGGTGGCTCCGGCAGGACCCTCCGACGGTCAAGTTAGTTTCCGGCCAACAGTAATGGAGTGCTCGGAATGAGTTCCGGAGCTTAGAGATGTGGAGGAGAGAGCTTAGAGAGTCGAGAGTTCAGAGAGCTTAGCCTTAGTGTGTCGGGAGGGTCCTTTATATAGTGGAGCTTGATGGTGACAACTGCAGCCGCGTGCTGGCGGGCCGCTCGAGGTTCGGCGGAGTCAGTCTCACTGGCGCCGCATACGGCGGATGGAGGGTGACAGCCATCGCCGCCTGACAGTGGGTCGCTATCGCCCGCGGTGGACTGACTGATGGTGCGGCGGACTGACTGATGGTGATGGTTGCAGAGCTTGCCGAATGAAGGGATGAAGGCCTTCGTCGTGTGCCCATTTCGGAGGAGTTCGGGCTCCTGAAGAGGAAGATAGGAGGGAGTTCGGCTCCCATAGGCGTCTGGCGAGAGGTATGCAGCTAAGGCCCGTCCGCAGAAGAGTTCGGCTGCTGAGAAGCCGCGGCTCGGCCGTCTGGGGTTCGGCCGGCTGTTGGACTTGGGCTGAGGCTTGGACACTTGAGAGTTCGGTAGGAGCTCGGTCGGCCGAAGTTTGATGAGGGCGACCGCTGAGGAGTTCGGCCCAGTGACGACTGCTGAGGAGTTCGGGCTCCTGAGTGGACGACTGCTGAGGAGTTCGGCCGCTGAGAGGACTTCATTGAAGCTCGGCCGCTTGGAGTCGGTCCGAAGGAGTTCGGCCGCTGAGAGGACTTCGCTGAAGCTCGGCTTGGAGTCGGTCCGAAGGAGTTCGGCCGCTGAGGGACTTCATTGAAGCTCGGTCGCTTGGAGTCGGTCCGAAGGAGTTCGGCCGCTGAGAGGACTTCATTGAAGCTCGGCGCTTGGAGTCGGTCCGAAGGAGTTCGGCCGCTTCGGAAGCTCGGTCGCTTGGAGTCGGTCCGAAGGAGTTCGGCCGCTGAGAGGACTTCATTGAAGCTCGGTCGCTTGGAGTCGGTCCGAAGGAGTTCGGCCGCTGAGAGGACTTCGCTGAAGCTCGGTCGCTTGGAGTCGGTCCGAAGGAGTTCGGCCGCGGAGAGGACTTCGCTGAAGCTCGGTCGCTTGGAGTCGGTCCGAAGGAGTTCGGCCGCTGGATCCGAAGGAGTTCGGCCAGGGCTCGCTGATTCGGCCTCTAGGCAGTTCGGCCGTGTTAAGGGTTCGGCCTGGCGCCTGGCGCTGAAGCTCTTCAGCGGCCACTGGTTACATTGGGCTGAGCGTTGGGCCGGGCTTCGGCAGGAGCGGGATTTATCCCCAACACTAGCCAAATATAATTTTTTTCTTTGCAATTTCAGTACCATTGATAGGTTATGTAGAAATGTTCTGGATGATTTGAAATACAAATATATCCAAAGGGTACTCCATCTTTATAATTGAGAAATAGCACTAAATTACTGCAAGAAACCTGTGATAGGAGAGCAAGAAGAGGGACACAAATAGGAAGACAATAGAACATAACATACTTTCAATATATATATATATATAGGAGAGACGTTGAGAGTGGATTCATATTTTGGATGAGTTAAATACTAGATGCTATCTCATGGAAGGTTCAAATCCCATGGGACATAGCCATCTCAATTTTTCTATAGAATGGGATGTGCCATGTCTTACCTGCCTTGATGCTCAAGGTGATGGGATATCCTTGTACTTTCTTGAGATGCCCTTTTAATAATTTTTTATTTTTCATTTTTTAAAAGTTCACTTATGTTATTTATTTTTAAATATATGAAGACTTAAAATGATATATTTTAATAAATTGCCCCTATTTAGTGTAAAGATTGGGAGAGGTTAAATCTACTTGTATCTATTTTAGTTGTCTTGACCGATTTTGTTGTTAAATTTTTTATGGTAATCTTCAACGGCATCATTGAGCCTTCTAAATTACATATAGAAGTATCTTAATTTTCCTCAATGTTACATTCATTATTTTTTAAAGTTTAATCAATTATTTAATTAATAATAATTATTTAATATGATTATTTAGATAATTGGTAGCATACATAATAAGTTATACGAGTTACCTTTAATTTGTCTATACATATTCTAACTTTCTTTTGCATCTAATATAATTTTTTGTAACTTTTAAATAATTATTTTTTAACAAAATTAAATTACCAAAAATTCTGAAAAATAAATTTGCTTACGAGCTTTGTTAGAGATCCGCAATAGGCACTAGGCAGGTCACCCCAACCTAAATGGTAGCATTTTGTTTGTCATAAATTTTAAATTATTCTTATTTTAGTATTTGTTTTGGTGCTCTTGAATGCACTCAGAGATACAAAACATGAAAATATTAACTAGCATGTACATAATAATAATAAACATATACTTTATGTTTCCAAAGTTATTTTTCTATTATTTTTAATAATTAATTTACCTTTAAATAATTTTTAAATAGTAAAATATATATTGAAAGTAAAAATTATAGTCTTATAGCTTGATCCTTACTCTACAATATGTCATAATTTTATGCCAAACAGAAAAGTTGGAACCATTTTTTTTTGGATTTTTCTTAGTCGTGTTGCGTAACGGGACTACAAGTAAAGAATTCAACTAGAAGTAGTGGGCAATTAGTTTCTCTTTCTCTCCCCAGCCCCCACCCCCCGTTCCCCTCTTCTTTTTCTTTCAGTTTAGGGCCTCAATTCATGCCAGTCTTTCAACAAAGCATACCTATAGGAGATAATGGGGATCGGTTCACTTTAATTTAAAAAAATAAAGGAATGGACATGTGATCTTTAGTGGAACATCCTATCCCCTTATGCATCTCGATCAGGGTCCTGTTGTTTTTTAGGTGAGCCCACAACGACATAGGCTGGGCATCCCACTTGAGTCCACAACGAACCCCCATTGTATATATCACTTTTCTCTTCATTTTTTTATATCATAAAAAGACAACTACGAAAAATTTGAATGGTTTCTTCACCTGGTCTGGTCAGCTCGAAGTATTATTCAAGTTTTGAATTTCAGGATCATGACATATATATTTATAATGTATAGGAGAAACATTCAAAAGAGAAAAACTCGAGTCAGACTTCGGAGTTAACTCAAATTTTGTTTATTTAAGTCCATTAGGTGTTGTTTTAGCTGATTTTGTTTGTTTTTTAAAATGTAATTTTCTTCTATTCAGTTTTTTTCTTGTTCTACATTTACATATGTATCTCTTGCGCATGCCTTGCAAAATCTTATTTCTGTCTATCTCTGACAGTTACAATAGATTGAAACTCTAATCTATTTGTTTACTTGCCGTTCTATGGTGCCCAAGTTAGCTCCCTTTCGATTGAACTTTTTAGTTTTTTCAGATACAGCTCTATGTAATTAAGATTAATTTATGTTCAAACTATTGATAAATATGAACAAAATATTTACCTTATGAGACATTCAAATATATTTTTTCTAATATTTAAATAGGTCATAGCACCATTTTCTAATTTTTATATAGATTAATGCTATTTTAAAAGAACTGTCGTATACCTTGTATCATTCTTTTATGAGAAAAGAAATGGTTGTTTGCTTTAAAGTACAATCTGCCCTAATTTTTATTAGGTCTGTAGTTTTCATACAATTCATAAAGAATAATTCGAGTCCAGTTTTAGTAGCATAGGATTGTAGTCCCTTCAGATTGCACCATAAAAATAAAAAGGCACTATCCTGTCTCATACCATGAAACGAGAAAATGTGCAATAATTTCGAAGTTCGGGTTACTGATAAATTTCCTTCAAAAAGGAAGGTTAGTGATAAATTGGTACATTCATGGCCCACATGGAAAGCTTCCTCCTTATCTTTCGTGTCAATGCTGCCTATGGCATAGCTAGTAAGCTTATCGTGCATTTCACTAACCAATCAATGGAACCTAGTCTGCTACAGATGAGTTGGTAGCGCCATAGGGTCTACCATGACCGCGCTCATGCATTCGATTACCTCTGAGTATTGGTTTTGTACATTATTATTGGT